>CAWUFW010009544.1:600000-775068 GCA_963921515.1 Calotriton arnoldi
TCAACAATATTACCAGGTCTTAGTTGTCCTGATCAGAGACCCCACGCTCATCACATATTTCAATCAAACATGCAGATAGCTCTGTGTGGCATTTGGGCCTACACCAAATGCAATTGTATGGATGGTTCATGCCTTGCCAGCCAGGAATCTCGGGCATGGCATATCTTAACCTAAATGACTTTTTGGTTTCCTGATTGATCATTCACATTTGCTTGAATATCCACTGCATGAGCCACGTAGGTAAAAAGTGCTAATGTTTTCTTTTTCAACAATTATTTGGCACTTCAGAGCTTCATTGCAGTTGCTCTTGTCGAACCTGCATTTGCTTATGAGCGCTCCAAAACCCAGGACAAATTCATCTGGATCTTGGAGGATGGAATGAAATATCATAATTCTTATTCTCTTGTGGAATATGTTTAGTCTCTGGGAATTCAGAAAGGATGCCTGAATTGCCAGGCCCCACTCAATGCATCAATAGTGCTTTTTGTGAGATTTCCCAAATTACTTTTACCACTTTCCTCACCGGTGACCCAGACTCATGAACTTCCCCATTTTGATGTGTGGTGGCAAACCAGCCTCTGGGCTTCCATGAGGAAGCAATGCTCACAGCATTGCCACTTGGTGAACCCATTTTTTTCTTCAGCATGTCAGCCAGAGGAGGAAATCACAGTTGAGAGCATGAGAACCGGTAAAGACTGCAGTTCCGATGACACGCTGTGAGCATCTCAAAAACGACCTTGTTGCCAGTGTAGTGCGCGAGTAATCGCTGACACAATTATTCATTGTTAGAAATGGGGGTCTCTAGTTGGCAGAGGTAGGTACCTTTGTCTAAATAGGGACCCTTCTTCCTAGTCAGGATAAGGGAGTTACACTCCTAAAACAACCCCTGCTCACCCCCTTGGTAGCTTGGCACGAGCAGTAAGGCTTATCTTAGAGGCAGTGTGTAAAGCATTTGCACATAACCAACAGTAACACAGTGTAAGCACTACAAAAGGACACTACACCAGTTTAGAAAAATATCCAATATTTTTATATACTTAAGACAAGACCAAAAACTATAAAAATCCCCAATACAGTACTTCAGAATGTATACTTTGCAAGAATACTTGAAAAACACAGTTCGTACGAGTCGGTAGCTCCGTCCGGGGCTACCGCGATGCTGAAAACCACAGAGTCTAACAGTTCCAGCCGACAACGTCGGTACGGGCCAGCGAACGCGTGAAAAGACTTGGTAACAGTACCTTTCACATTGCGGCTTACACGGGGGTGCGAGCCGGTCATGGCAACCGTCGCGGTTGTGTTGCAAAATGGAAGCAGTGCAGGGCACGGTGTCCTCTCGATGTGGTGCAGCCAGCGGCTCGGTGACTATCGTCCAGACGGCATCGGTGAGTCCAAGGCTTACGGTGCAGGGCGAGATGGTGCTCGATGTGGTGCTGGCAGGTTGCGGTGCAGGGGACAGAGCCGGTTTGCGGGAGCTGGCGTCGGTCGGCCCAGACGGCTGTGTGGGGCGAGGCGTGCATCGTGAAACTTTACGAGCGGTGCCTCAACCATGATGTGGTCACGGGTGTCAAGTCAGCAGCAGCGACAGCGTTGGTGAGACCAGGATGGCGAAGTGAAGCGAGGCGGTGCGGACTGCGGTGCCCACAGGTCACGGTGCAAGCAGCGGCTCGGTGGCGGTGGCGTCAGCCGTCGTCGTCAGTGAGACTGGGGTTGTGGTGCGAGATGCGGATGGTGCGGTCTGCAGTGCCGTCAGGACACAGGGCCAGCGACGGAGTTGGTGATGGAGTCGGTTGCGGTTCTCTTCTCTGTGGCAACTGAAACAGCGGTTCTAGAAGGGGTACACAGAGGTTGGTGAAGTCTTTGCAGTCCCTGAGACTTCAGAACAGGAGGCCTGCTCGATTTCAGGCCCTTGGAGACACTCAGCACAAATAAAGAATGTTCAGCTAAGTCCTTTCACTGCCCAAGGCAGAAGCAGCAACTGCAGGCCAACCCAACAAAGCAACAACAAAGCAAAGGGGCAGTACTCCTCCTGGCAGCTATTCCAGCTCTTCTTCTTGGCAGGTTCCTTGATTCCAGCGAGTTCTAAAGTTTAGGGGTTTGAGCCCCACTTTTTATAGCCCAAAATCCTTTGTCCTCTCAGGCAGAGAGTGTCTGTGCCTAGCCAGAACCAGTTCTGTCCTCTCTGGTGCAGCTTCCTGGCAGGAGGTGGAGATAGCATTGTCCGAGGCAGACCAGGCCCATTCAGGTGAAAGGAAATCTCCTCCCCCTACTCTAAATGCAGCCCAGGTCTATTCAGCCCTTCCCTGACCCATCTAGACTCTCTGGAGCCACTGCTCCTCCCCAGCCCCTGTCATCCAAAACCCAGACAGTCAATCTACAAACCCAGCAGAGGCCTACTGGATGGCTGAGCAAGAAAATACCTACTTTCTAAAAGGGTATTTTCAAACACAGAATGTAAAAATCACCTTCACTAAATATGCATCTTTAGATCCTGAGTTCAGGCATACTAAACTTTATTTCTCTACCTTGTTCCCAGGGTCAGTTATGTTTAGAAGATGTTATGAAACAAACTCCCCATTCTGTCCTATGGGAACAGGTAGCCTTGCAATAGTGAAAAACGAAATTGGCAGTAATTTACTATCAGGACATGCCACACACACCAGGGCATGTCCTACCTTTCACATGCACTGCACCCTGCCCACAGGGGTACCTTGGGCCTAACTTAGGGGTGATTGACATGTAAGAAATGGGAAGGTTAGGGCCTGGCAAGTGGGTACACTTGTCAAGTCGACATGGCAGTCCCAGACTGCACACAGGCTCTGCAATGGCAGGCCAGAGTAACATTTACAGGTTGCTTGTGTGGGTGGCACAATCCAGTGCTGCAGCCCACTAGCAGCATTTGATTTACAGGCCCTGGCACACTCAGTGCACTTTACTAGGGACTGAAAAGTAAACCAAATATGTCAATCATGGAAACACCAATCCATAACACAATTTACAACAGGAGTCCTGGCACTTTAACCCTGAACAGCAGTGAGAAAGTGTGCAGAGACACTAAGCCAGCAAAAACAGAGTCAAAACCGGGAGGTCAGAAAGCAAAAGGTCAGGGGAAACACGCCAAAAGATGCCAAGTCTAACACATGTCCCCTCCAGCTTAAAGTAGAGAGAACTCCCCAACCTCCTGGGAGTTCTCTTCACTAAGGCGGAAGAACCTGGACAGACCATCCGTATTGGCGTGTTCTGTGCCAGGGCGGGTTTCCACTGTAAAGTCCATTCCTTGTAGGGAGATAGACAACCTCAACAGTTTTGGATTCTCACCCCTCATTTGCATCAACCATCTGAGGGGCCTGTGGGCTATCTGAACCCTGAAGGGAGTCCCAAACAGGTAGGGTCTTAGCTTCTTCAGTGCCCAGACCACAGCAAAAGCTTCCCTTTCTATGGCACTCCACCTCTGTTCCCTGGGGAGTAGTCTCCTGCTAAGGAAGACTACAGGCTGGTCTAGGCCCTCTTCATTCAGTTGTGAGAGCACCGCTCCCACACCATGCTCTGAAGCGTCGGTCTGCACGACAAATTCCTTGGAGAAGTCAGGTGCCTTGAGCACGGGTGTTGTGCACATTGCGGGGTTCAGGGCATCATAAGCTTTCTGGCAGGATTCAGTCCAGATCACCTTCTTGGGCTACTTCCTGGAAGTCAGCTCTGTTAAGGGGGCAACAATGGTGCCGTAGCCCTTAACAAACCTCTTGTAGTAACCGGTGAGACCTAAAAGGCTCTCACCTCTGTCTGGAGTCTTGGGGGTTCCCAAGCCAGAATGGTGTCAATCTTGGACTGTAGGGCGCCACCTGGCCGCTTCACTACCTGGTGTCCCAAGTACACCACAGAACCCTGCCCGATCTGGCACTTACTGGCCTTGGTCATGAGGCCTGCCCTCTGCAGAGCCCTCAACACTTCCCCGAGGTGCTGCAAGTGTTCTTCCCAGCTGGAACTGAACACTGCAATGTCATCCAGGTAGGCGGCACTGAAATCCTCCAGTCCAGCCAACACCTGGTTGACCAACCTCTGAAAGGTGGCAGGGGCATTCTTCAACCCAAAGGGCATCACCCGGCACTGGTAATGTCCTTCTGGGGTTGAGAATGCTGACCTCTCCTTGGCCCCATCGGTTAAGGCAATCTGTCAGTACCCAGACGTCAAATCAAACGTGCTGAGGAACCTGGCAGCTCCCAACCGATCAATGAGCTCATCAGCTCTGGGGATGGGGTGTGCGTCAGTCCTAGTGACGGCATTGAGCCCACGGTAGTCCACACAAAACTGCAGTTCTGGAGCGGCACCGGGTGCAGCAGCCTTTGGGACCAAGACCACTGGGCTGGCCCAAGGACTGTTGGAGGGCTCTATCACCCCTAACGCCAACATCTTAGAGACCTCCTCTTTGATGCTGGCCCTGACCCGGTCAGTCAACCTGTCAATCTTCTGTTTTACAGGTGGACTGTCACCAGTGTCCACGTCATGGGTACACCAGTCAGTAACACCTAGGGTCAGAGAGAACAGTGGGGCAAAATGTCCCAACAACTGGTGACAGTCACTCTGCTGCTCTGGGGTCAGTGTAGGGGAGAGGATCACACCTTCCACTGGCCCATTGTGCTCCTTGGTAGACAGAAGGTCAGGGAGAGGTTCACTCTCTTCTTCCACCCATCATCTGTCGCCAAGAGCATGCTCACTTCGGACCTCTCGAATTGGGGTTTGAGGCGGTTCATGTGGAGGACCCTCAAAGGGTTCCTGGGAGTCTGCAAATTCACCAGGTAGGTGACATCACTTTTGCGCTCCACCACCTCAAAAGGCCTAGTCCACTTGTCCTGCAAGGCACAAGGTTCCACTGGGGCCATGACCCACACTATTTGTCCAGGTTGAATTTCGACCAGAGTGGCATTCTGGTCATACCACTTCTTCATGTCTTCCTGGCTTGCTTCCAGGTTCACCTGAGCGAGTTTCCTGAATCGGGCAGTTTGGTTTCTGAAGGCAAGCATGTAACTAAACACATCCTGGGGAGTTTTCCTGGGAGCTGCCTCCCAGCCTTCCTTCACCAAACTCAGAGGTCCTCTCACAGGGTGACCATACAGGAGCTGAAAGGAACTGAACCCAAGAGACCTCTGAGCACCTCCCTGTACGCAAAGAGAAGGCATGGCAAGAGGACATCCCACTTATGCCTCATGGGTTCTGTTAGACCCTTAATCATGCCCTTCAGGGGCTGGTTGAATCTCTCCACCAGACCGTTACCTTGTGGGTGGTAAGGAGTGGTGAACTTGTAGGTTACCCCACACTCCTTCCACAGAGATGTCATATACTTCGATATAAAATTGGTCCCACGGTCAGAAACCACCTCTCTGAGAAAACCCACGACGGAAAAGATCCCCATTGACGCCCGGCCCACCACTGGTGCTGTCGTTGTCCTGAGAGCGATTGCCTCTAGGTACCGGGTGGCGTGGTCCACAAAAACCAGGATGTACCTGTTGCCCATGGCTGTCTTGGGATCCAGTGGCCCCACAATTTCCATCCTCACCCTTTCAAAGGGTGTTCCAACAACTGGAAAAGGTTGGAGAGGAGTTTTGACCTTCCTCCCACTCTTACCAGTTGCCTGGCAAGTTTGGCAAGACCTGTAGTGTCCATCCGACTGCCTTCGCATTTGTGGCCAGAAGAAGTGGGTGACAAGCCTGTCAAAGGTCTTGTCCCGCCCCAAATGTCCTGCCAAAGGCACGTCGTGAGCCAGACCCAGTAGGAAGGTCCTGAAGCGCTGGGGTACATGCAGCACACTGGCTGACCCAGGCTCAGCGACCTTAGGCTCACTATACAGGAGACCATTCTCCCAGTAGATCCAATGTGATCCAGACTGATCACCAGCTGCCTGGCCTGCAGCCTGCCGCCGCAGACCCTCCAGAGAAGGGCACTCCTTCTGCTCCCTGCAGACGTCTTCCCTGGTGGGACCACCTTCTTGCTGCCAATGGGTCAGCTCGGAGATGTCCCCCAGTTCAGCTACCCGTTCCCCTGTAGGCACCGTGGCGTCCCCCTCAAGGTCAGCCTCCTCCCGGTCCATGGGAACTTCAGGGGCCGGTTTCCCGCCACCCCTGCCCTTTCTCTTGGCCACTGTTTCAGGCTCCAGGTCCTTCTGATCACCCTTCCTGGCCACCACTGACCGAGTGGACACACATGCCCACTCTGGCAACCCAAGCATCTCCAAGTGAGACCTGAGCTCAACATCCTTCCACAAGGACTGCTCCAGGTCGTTACCTAGCAGACAATCTACAGGCATGGTAGGGCTCACAACCATCCTCAAGGGCCCTGAGACCCCCCCCATTCAAAGGGAACCTGCGCCACCATACACTGGCGCTCTGAGTTGTCTACAGCAACTACTTGGTGGAATGCCCCGGGGATTACCTGCTCCTCAGAGACCAGGTGACACCGGACTGAGGTCACACTGGCTCCAGTATCTCTGAGAGCCTCTACCCTTTTCCCATTGATGGTCACCCAGGTGATGTATTTCTTTGTGTTAGGGTGCACCTGGTTCCCTGGGACCATCTCACTGTCCCCTAGTGAGATGAGGGTCATTTCTGCGGGATCCCCACCCTCCTGTGGGTACCCCTCCTCCCCAAGTGCTACACTCGCCAACACCTTGATCTGCCCACCAGTGGGTGGCTGCACCCTCTTGGGACACGTGGGATTCCCCTTCAAGTGACCCACCTGTTCACATGCAAAACACTTGCGGGGGACGGTCTTAGCAGGCTATCCTGAAGAGACCCCTTGTTTCTTATCTCCTGGGGGATGGGAATCTTTACCCTGGTTGTTAGTTTGGGGCCCTTTAGAGAACTCCTGTCCTTTACCCTTGTCCCCCCACTTTTCTGCTGGGGACCCTGCCCACCTTTGGCTGAGTCTCCCCCAACCGCTTTCTTGTGGACATTGGTACTCACCCAGCAGTCCACCTCCATAGCAAGTTTCCTGGGGTCAGTCAGCTTACTATCAACCAAGTGCTGGCACAGGTCTGCAAAACATAGACTAGACAAGTGCTCCTATGCAATCAAATTGTAGAGCCCCTGAAAATCTGTTACATTACTGCCCTTCACCCAGCCATCCAGTGACCTGCAGAACGAATCTACACATTCCAACCAAGTGTTGGCATCAGACTTCTTACTGGACCTAAACTGATCCCTGTACTTTTCAGGAGTGAGTCCATACCTGGTAAGGAGAGCGTCCTTCATGTCAGCGTAGGTGAGGTTCTGCCCCTTACCCAAAGCTATCAGGGTATCCCTAGCTTCTTCAGGAAAGAGAGGCCACAAGCCTGCCCCCCAGTTCCTTTCAGGGACCCCATTCATGTGAATGGACGACTCGTACCCTTGAAACCACCTCTGTATGTCATCCCCCTTCTTGAACTCTTTGCCTACATTCTTGGGGATGTGCACAATCCTATCTGTCTGCACTGAAGAGTTGCTGCCACCATCCCTGCTGGATTTGCTTCTCAATTCCAGCTCCTTGAACCCACGCTCATGGTTTAATACCATCCTTTGTGACTCCATCTTGAGCCTCTGAAGCTCTATCTCTTGTCTCCTAGCTTCCCTTCTGTCCTCCAGCTCCTCTGGGGACAAACCACTGCTACCTGGCTGGGAGGGTCCCCCCTCCCAACAGCACATCTACCCTAGGAGTGGGGTCCTCCGCCCCCCCCCCCACTAAGATCTCCAGACTGCTCGCTGGCATGTCTGGCTGCTACCAAGGCCCTCAGCGCCTTTTGTAGCTCCTCCTTCCTGGTGAGGCCTCTGACTTGTACCTTTAGGTTTTTACAAATAGCTATCAACTGCTTGATGTTGTAGGCTTCCAACCTGTCCTCCTCAAAGTCCACCTCCAGGGATGCAAGTGATGATGCTGCTGTGTCAGGCATGATGCAGTAGGAAGTTAAAGTTCCAAAACGATAGGATCACAAAAATAGACCAGAAAAAACTGTATGTGGCACGTTATGGTCTGCGATATGGTAGTAGTGCACACCAATCACTGTAAGTCAAGTGCAAACACAAGTCCTATCCTCACCGCTGACAACCAATGTTAGAAATGGGGGTCTCTAGTTGGCAGAGGTAGGTACCTTTGTCCAAATAGGGACCCTTTTTCCTAGTCAGGATAAGGGAGTTACACTCCTAAAACAACCCCTGCTCACCCACTTGGTAGCTTGGCACGAGCAATCAGGCTTATCTTAGAGGCAGTGTGTAAAGCATTTGCACATACCCACAGGAACACAGTGTAAGCACTACAAAAGGACACTACACCAGTTTAGAAAAATATCCAATATTTTTATATACTTAAGACAAGACCAAAAACGATAAAAATCCCCAATACAGTACTTAGAAATGTAAACTTTGCAAGAATACTTGAAAAACACAGTTTGTACGAGTCGGTAGCTCCGTTCGGGGCTACTGCGATGCTGAAAACCACAGAGTCTAACAGTTCCAGCGGACCGTGTCGGTACGGGCCAGCAAACGCGTGAACAGACTCGGTAACAGTACCTTTCTCGTTGCGGCTTACAAGGGGGTGCGAGTAGGTCGTGGCAACCGTCACGTGGCAAAATGGAAGCGGTGCAGGGTGCAGTGTCCTCTCGATGCGGTGCAGGCAACGGCTCGGTGAGGATCGTCCAGACGGCATCGGTGAGACCAAGGCTTACGGTGCAGGGCGAGACAGTGCTCGATGCGGTGCTGGCAGGTTATGGTGCAGGCGACAGAGCCGGTTTGCAGGTGTTGGCGTTGGTCAGCCCAGACGGCTGTGTGGGACGGGGCGGTGCATCATGAAACTTTACGAGCGGTGCCCCAACCACGATGCGGTCACAGGTGTCGAGTCAGCAGCAGTGACAGCTTTGGTGAGACCAGGATGGTAAAGTGAAGCGAGGAGGTGCGGACTGCGGTGCCCACAGGTCACGGTGCAAGCAACGGCTCGGTGGCGGCGGTGGCGGTCGTCAGTGAGACCAGGGTTGCGGTGCGAGATGCGGACTGTGCGGTCTGTGGTGCCATCAGGACACAGGGCCAGCGACGGAGTCAGTTGCGGTTCCCTTCTCTGTGGCGACTGAAACAGCGGTTCCAGAAGCAGTACCCAGAGGTTGGTGAAGTCTTTGCAGTCCCTGAGACTTCAGAACAGGAGGCCAGCTCAATTTCAGGCCCTTGGAGACACTCAGCACAAGTAAAGAAAGTTCAGCTCAGTCCTTTCACTGCCCAAGGCAGAGGCAGCAACTGCAGGCCAACTCAACAAAGCAACAGCACAGCAAAGGGGCAGTACTCCTTCTGGCAGCTATTCCAGCTCTTCGTCTTGGCAGGTTCCTTGTTTCCAGCGAGTTCTAAAGTTTAGGGGTTTGGGCCCCACATTTTATAGCCCAAAATCCTTTGTCCTCTCAGGCAGAGAGTGTCTGTGCCCAGCCAGAACCAGTTCTGTCCTCTCTGGTGCAGCTTCCTGGCAGGAGGTGGAGACAGCATTGTCAGAGGCAGACCAGGCCCATTCAGGTGAAAGGAAATCTCCTCCCCCTACTCTAAATGCAGCCCAGGTCTATTCAGCCCTTCCGTGACCCATCTAGACTCTCTGGAGCCACTGCTCCTCCCCAGCCCCTGTCATCCAAAACCCAGACAGTCAATCCACAAACACAGCAGAGGCCTACTGGATGGCTGAGCAAGAAAATACCTACTTTCTAAAAGGGGTATTTTCAAACACAGAATGTAAAAATCACCTTCACTAAAAGATGCATCGTAAGATCCTGAGTTCAGGCATACTAAACTTTATTTCTCTACCTTGTTCCCAGGGCCAGTTATGTTTATAAGATGTTATAAACAAACTCCCCATTCTGTCCTATGGGAACAGGTAGCCTAGCTATAGTAAAAAACGAAATTGGCAGTAATTCACTATCAGGACATGCCACACACACCAGGGCATGTCATACCTTTCACATACACTGCACCCTGCCCACAGGGGTACCTTGGGCCTACCTTAGGGGGTGACTGACATGTAAGAAAAGGGAAGGTTAGGACCTGGCAAGTGGGTACACTTGCCAGGTCGACATGGCAGTCCCAGACTGCACACAGGCTCTGCAATGGCAGGCCAGAGTTACATTTACAGGCTGCTTGTGTGGGTGGCACAATCCAGTGCTGCTGCCCACTAGCAGCATTTGATTTACAGGCCCTGGCAAGCTCAGTGCACTTTACTAGGGACTGACAAGTAAATCAAATATGTCAATCATGGAAACACCAATACATAACACAATACATAACAGGAGCACTGGCCCTTTAACATTGAACAGCAGTGAGAAAGTGTGCAGAGACACTAAGCCAGCAAAAACAGAGTCAAAACCGGAAGGTCAGAAAGCAAAAAGTCAGGGGAAACAAACACGCCTAAAGATGCCAAGTCTAACATTCATGTAGAAACATCTGCTTGTTGCTTAGAACACAGGAGCACCACCAAACATTTGCCCAATCACACTCCCTTGCTCCCAGATGGTATGCTCCTTCTTTAAATGCATTAGAAGTGTTGGCATCTGTACATCGGAGGATGTACATGATAATAATGATGCAGTACTTACTAGTTGTATCAGACCTTCAAGTGCTGGAACATCTCATGAGCTTCTCTTCAGGATAGCATGCAAAAACATATATATTTTTTCCAGCATGATTGGAAAATTGTGTTGTAAACTAAAATGCCTGGCCCAATTGAAAAACATTGAGGTAGTAGCTCTAAGGGTTCCACAGGAGAGAGAAGTGCATGCAGACTGCACTTGCTCAGTGCTAAATGGGTAAGTCCAGGGCTGCAGTAAAGTGCTGTAAGGTGAACTATGAACCTATAATTCTTCTTTCAAATGCAGTTGTGTACTGCTTTGCTACACAGGGGTCTACAGAAGGGATTCAAAAACTTGGAGCTTGTCCCTTTTCTTCCTACAGGCTTTGGATTGGCTGTTGGGCTGGGTGAGTTTGCTGACATACAGTATTTTCTAGCAAGGAGCTCCAATGATGTGCCAATGATATGCTTAAGAACAATAATATTTCATCCATGGCACTGGTAAATGTGCCCTTTGTGTTTTTTCAGGCAGATTGTCTTGACTTAGAATATTGGTCATGATGTAATTTAAATAAAGTTTTAAAAAAAAGACAGAACCACTGCATCACCAGGTAGTATTCTCAAAAGTGTTCTATTTTGGGTCAGAGAAACCAGCTATGAATACTCTGACGTGGCCACGCAGGCATAACAAAGTTGGGAAAATCACATGCTTTTCTTGCAACCAAATGTTGTGCTGATTGCCATCTGGGCAAGGAAGTCTGGACCGGAACAACGAGGTTAATGCACCAACAGCTTATTACCTTGACATCTATGTTTGCCTCTTCTGTTCCTGTTTCCTGTTGCACAGGAAGGACTATACAAGCAATACAACGGCTGAACAGTTTCCAAAACATACTTAACAATCCAGCCGGCGCACATCAGTCAGACTGCTTTTACAGGAGCAGTCAGTCGCTTCAGACATCATTGTCGTCTTAACTTGGGACTTCAATCAAAACAGAGAACACGTAGCCAAAAAACACAGTACACTTTTGTACAATCGGTTCTCATTGCCACACTGCTCATTATTTTGCTATTGAACTCCATCATAAAATAACACATCTTAATAAATACACAAATATAAACATAAAATTAGAAATGGCATAGGCGAGTAGTTTCATGGCAGAAATAATAACCGTTCAAACACTATAAACCTCTCCTTATACCACACGAATCTCGAGAGTTTTAGCTTGTTTTTTTGAATGCTTTATGGGGGTAAATTTCATATTTCGGAAAGCCAAGTGTTCAATTAAAATCTACCCAGATTCTTTGAAAACAATCTTGGTAAATCGTTTTGTGCTTAGTAACCTCTGGTGCGTTTTCATCTTTGGTTTAGTATGGAAGTTCTGCTGAATGTGTGTCGTGTCTTTCGTGATATGCCTGCTGGTGTCTTGAACATACCTTTGTAGAATACATTGGTGCATCCACTACTGTGTTATGTAGCGGAGACATAAAAGGTTACAGGCATCTGCAAAGTGTATAACAAGCCTAAGGATGGGCAGAACTTGCGGAGTTTCACTGTGCGGAATTCCATGAATCTCCGTGGGGTTCCTCGAATGGGCAGAAATCGACGCGCTGCCCTGCTTGCACTGATTTTTAGCGCTGAGAGCTTGTTCTATGGTGGAAAATCAGTGTGAACAGAACCACGCGGCGCATAGAGGGTGCTGGTTCCTGTGTTGGTTCTGCTGTCTCTCGAGTAGATTTTCTACTCAAGTGGCAGGTTTCTCACAGCAAGTGGTTGCTTCTGTCCCCGGCCGCCGTCGTTGGGAAAATCTAACAGTGTGCCCTCCTCGTGCCCAAAAATCCAGCTGGGGATGCCAATTCTTGCTCACCAACTTACCATTGGCAAGCCGCACGCAAGAAAAAACTGCCACGCTGTAGTTCATGGAATTTGCCCGGAACTCCGTGTTACATGCATAACGTGGTGTGGCCAAAACTCCACCAACTCCACTGGTGGAACGGAATTTATCGCCCACCCCTAATTAGAACATCTGAGCAATTTAGAGATCTCCTTATTCTCATTCTGTCGTGCTCAAGATACACTCAAAATAAGATCTCAAGTTGCCGGCAGAGCCAACTGCTATGATGCTGCAGTACTTTTAGGACAGTTCACAATTAATATTGGAGAAATAACTAGAAAAGTAGACAGAGAGAGCTAGGGAGGCAGAAATTGAAAGTAAATGAGAGTGTGCTATAATATTATATTACATAAAAGCCTGCAATCCCTGTATAAAAGTCTTTCTCTAATTTCCGTTTTAAAGTCAAGTTGTGACATCTCTAGTCACCTGTAGAAAGAAAAGGACGTAGCTGCTTAACTATTACCAGAGCCACTGGAATTATGTGGCAGTGGATGGCCAAATTATGCAACAGTTTTGAGTAAATTAAGCAGCATGTAAAGTCAACTTATGTGGCATAATGCGGCACATTTTGTGATAGTGTTACTTCATTATTTTGACATTTGTAAACTTGTTAACACTGTCTGGGCATTAGTTGCACCTCATTAGTACCAGTTTAACACCCAAATATCGCAATAAGCGATAGAAAGGTGACCAGTCAACCTTTGCAAAGGGCCTTCCACTACATGGTAACACATGTTGCTGCATTTTAATAACTTATGAACCATTTGAGCTAGAAACAAATTTGTTTTGTTAAAATCAGCAGGTTATGTGGCAGATGATGGATTATGTGGCAAATGCTGCAAATCTATAACTATGCGAAAATCGCTGCAGCCACTCAATCACATAATTTAGGTCAGGCAACATAGCACCTATCTGTTCAGTAAGACTTTAAAGGTTTTCATTGACCAGGAAGGAAGCAGCAAAAAGGATCAAAGAAATGCACCTTCTCTGGGTCACTGCCATTGCTTATGATACAGCCAGTACACGCTTGGGTATAAAACTCCATTCACCGCACCGAAAAAGTTCTTAGAGTAAACCTTGACATTTTGGGGAATCAGAGAGCTGCCACTATTGCAAAACCCACCTTTTGAGGCAATAAACCTCATATGGATTTCCCTAAGTGAAGTTGATGACATTATAACTGAGCTTGAGAGTCTACTAGGCATGGATTCTATTGGTGCTAAACAATTGGTCTATCTCTCCAATGCAAAGAAAGTAAAAGGGAAAACAAGTGTGAAAGTTGTCTCTTCAGTAGCCAAGAAGTAGGAGCATGCCAGTGAGACTGGTTTGTCTGCTAATACGTCCTGCCTTAAATGCCTTTATTTAAATCCTCAGATTCTATTGCATATTGTCCCTGTCCTCACAGAATGTAACCCTTCTGATCTCTAGGACTAGTATTAGTTACTAGTAAATCTTCTCCAGTGCTACCAGTTCATTCATATATCTTGCTTGACAACAGTTTCCTCCAATGGTATGGGGGCCATTGAGCACTTTTCAGTGCCTTTTACTGCCAGGTTTTCTTTGTGACATGCATTGAAAAATGGCTATATGTCCGCCCCTCTAAATTAGATGGGCGGACATATATAGACATATCACTAATGACCCTTACTTTTTTGGAGAAGTTTGACCACTGTGGAGACGGAGTAGTCTCCGCCGTCATCAAACTATGGTGCATCTGCATTTAAATAGGGCAGGCCACAGTCTTGCTACGAAGTTCCCTCACTGCCCAGATCTAAATCCGACCCTTAATCACAATTTGCATATATTGCTAAGCATTGTAGAAAGCATAACTCTACTCTTAATGTAAATAATTCTTTACATGAAAGAGCTTATCCAAGGCCATGGTGATAGAGTCCAGACAAATGCAATATAGCCTCGAACTAAAATTGAATGTTTTAAGAGAAAAGTGCCATGATGAAGGCAATAATTGAATTTGGCAGTCAGGCTTTGAACAATGCAAGAAAAGCTGTTTACCCATTGAAAATAAAGGTGGTCCAAACAGTCAAACCTAGGTGTCTTTAAGAATAGAATGGTTAGCGCATTATGTAGAATGTTATTTTCCATTCTTGTAAAAAGCTTCTGATGTCAACCAGTTGCCCTTTTGGGGTTTTTTGGTGTACACCCCAGGAGCTGTTCTGTAATAAATAGTCCTTCATAGTCTACAACGCTGTAAGGATGTATTAGGAAGCAGAATCTTTTCTCAAGCATCTGTTAACAACTTGACAATCAACCAATATAGAGCTGCAACAGGACAACATTTGAATTCATTAAATAAGGATTCACACCCTTTTCATGCTAAATCTTAGTTCACCAACAACCTTTCCCCCTTGTGGGATATAAAAGGATCAGTGCACAAAACGCAATTTCTACTTAAATTGTGGAGATTACTAATTCATAGTTATCTAATCTCAATGTGCTAGCTTTGGGCAACCCTTGCAGAGATATGTTCAATTACAAGATGTTCTTCCAATCAGTAGACATCAAGATTTTTCCATGGTCTCTTAGTGCATTGTGCTAGTTTAAATATAACTCTATGCCCCACTCATCACAACAATGGAAAATTGGTGCTAGAAAGTCATTATATAGCAATATCCTTCGTTAATGTGCCACCACTGATCTTGATTTTTATGAGCACCAAGACAGTTTAGCTAGTGAGGCAACACAAAGGCTATGGCATTCAAGGAAAGGTTTGTCAATTATGAAAATTCATATAATGAACGTCAAGAGACACCTCTCACTGTCATTCTTTGGTAGCTGTGGTCTACGCAATGTCATTAAATTTGGTTTGAAGCCCTTCTTTTGAGGGCGGAGAATATGAGCCTCAATGGTAGAATATTCATTGAAAAGGGTGTTGATATCCACCTAAAGAGAACCATGGCTGGTAAACAGGAGAAACCAAATAGCTGTTGGTTGCACTGCCTCAGAGAAGGAGGTTAGTTTGAGCCATGTAGTCCAGAAAACAAGCACACACCTTTTCAATGCCAATAACTGTGGAGTTGGCAGAACTAACTGTGTGACATGTATTTGGTATCAATAGAGAACCATAGGGTTTGTAATGAGATCTATTTGCAACAACAATTTCTCCCACAGTAAATTGACACACAGGGGCATATTTACAAGCCCTAATGCCACCGGAGCGTCACTTTTCTGACAATCTGGTGGCGTTGGGCCATTCCCCATATTTACAAGGTGGCGCTAAGCCACTTAACGTGGCTTAACGCCGCCTCATAAATATGCCCCTTTCCGCCGCAGTCTACTGCGGCAAAGGAGCGGGCAATGGATGCTGCAGTTGGCGATCCACCGCAACACCCATTGCTATTTAATGCTGCCCCAGATTTACAAGGCCTGGGCAGCACCAAAAACTAAGGCCAGGTAATACCTGGTCTTAGAATGGTGATACGAGGAGAAATTATTACGTTTTCCTCGGTTTTTTGCTCTTTCTATGTGTGCTGCATTCTGCAGCACACATAGAAAGAGCAACTTACCATTATTGATTATTTATGTGCAGGAAGGTGTCCCTTCCTGCACATAAACAATCGCCCCTACAGTGCTGGCACCCTTGCAGCAGGGTGCCTGTGCTAGCACTAGACAGCATTTTTAGCTCGAGCGCTAGGGGAAACGCAGGCGTGCGCCGTATTTTTGTAAATGCAGCGCATCCCTGCGTTTTGAAAATGTCAGAGTGCAACATTTCCAAATTTGGCATAACAACGTGCTACGACATTTTCTTGCAAATGTCCCCCTCAGGGTGTTTTGTGCTCCCAATGTGGCACGACATCGACTGGAATGATGCTAACGTGATCTCTGATTCTACTGCAATCCAATACGAAATGAAAACGTTAGCTTCAGAGCAAGAATGGCACTGCAATTTATTTACTTATTCTATTTGCAATTTTTTATAGCACAAAGCAGACCCTTGGGTATGAGAGTGCTTTACATAGGTAATCACCAAAAACATTGTTAGTGAACAATTGAATTAGTGACAAAATTAAACCTGATTACCAGAGGAATAGAAGAAAGTTAACATATATTACTAAATTGTGGTATCATAACATTTCTAAAGCGGAAGATGGTTTTGAAGGAGAAGGAACTTTCTTTTTTTTAAAGAATCATAGGAGAGGTTGGTCCAGATAACAGGTGGGATGGCCTTCCATATTTTGAGAGCAGTCTCTGAGAAGGCTTGTTTCAAAGTTTTAGTGTTTTTTTTTAAAGCAGACGCATGGATTCCGAACTTTGGCAAGAGCAGGATTCTCATGAGATTATTTGTTTATAAGATATTCTGATAGACCTTCGTGAAGAGTTTTGTGGGGGATGAAGGCCAGCTTGTAAGTGTTCCTTGCTTCAGTGCTGAGCCAGTTGAGTATGGTCAGGAAAGGGGTGATGTGATCAGATCGTCTTGTGCTGGAGACTAAGTGGGCAGTAGAGTCGAGGGCTGCCTTCAAGGGGTCTAAGCGAATTATGGGAAGGCCCGTTAGAAGTGAGTTGCTGTAGTCTAGTTTTGAGAGGACCATAGATTGAACTAATGTTTGAAGTCATCAGCAAGAATTAATGATTTGATTCCTCTGAGAAGCCTGAATTGGAAATGGGCAACGTTTGTATGGCATTTATATAGGCATGTAGTAGCCCAAGGATTTTGCATTGTGTGATAGCAATCGTTTACAGGCAAGCAGTTTTGAGGAGGCTATCCAGGTATTTGGAGGTGGTTGCAGTGTAGTGGGGAGAGTAGAAGGAACATCTTTGATATAATGTTTATGGTACAGGGATAGAAGTGGTAATTCCATGGTGCTTGGTTAATTAATTGAAATGTTCAATCTCTTGAGTATTTAAACGTTCTCTCCTCCCATTTTATAAGGATCATGTTGGGAGTGTAAACGGCACAAGAGTTGACGAATCTTCTAAGGATGAAGTCAAATTGGAAGTTCATTTCGGTGGTATCCTGAGAGAACAGGTTATCACACAAATATAATTGGAATACCAACTAGCATGATAAAGGGATGGGGGGTTAGGGATAGCACATGGTCACATGCAGCAGGCAATCTAGATAATTATTTTGGCACACTTATTTTGTATCTGTCTGTGTATCTATATCTAGATAGATAGAATGACAGACAGATAGATAGATAGATTAATAAATATTGTTTCCAGAGTTGATTGCTTGTATTGGATTCTCAATTTGGATATCATTTTAGATGTAATTCGAGTAGAGCTGATAACCATAATGATATTCTAGTTGTATTTGATTCCATGAAGCATGTGATTCCTCCCCCTTGGTACTTGGAATTAAAACCAATAACATAATGAAGGAGTCCTAAATTAAATGAATATCTATGGAACAATGAACACTTTAACAACTGTATAAATGGAAACGGGTTACCTCGTTGACAGAGGTGGCGCATTTCTTTATGTTTTTTAAACTTAAGGCTTCTGAAACCAATGGCTGGCAAGGAGGGGGGTGGCTTTCTTGCTCGGATGATTGAAACATCTTGATATCAAGAAATTGCCTCACTGAATGCTACCACAGTCTGCACTGATGTCTTTGTAACTCTTAGTATGCTTAGTATGTTGGAAATATAATCAAGTGGAGAAGTGATCTCTACTAGCGACTGATAGGTTGTCACTATGTGCCTTGAATTCTACCACGCATGTGAGCAAAGCAAGCAGGCCTGATAAACTACTATTGGGAGGGTTCCTTCCGACAATTATTTGGAACCAGCATGGGCAAATGGTGTATTTCAACACAATTTTGACGTAAATGAGCTGAAAAAATCCAGAGATGAGAAAACAGATTGTTAGCTAGGGAGATAGAAATGGATGAGCTCTCACAAAGTTAAGTAACCCAATAAGTAAAAAGCAGGTTTCAATTAATCTTGGGCTTACCCCTGGTGGCTGTGGATCAAAGTAACAGGCTTCTCTCATACAAAATGCATATAAAGTATTTTAGCCTCACCAAAACAATTTTAAAGTGAAGAGTTAAATAAATATTAATTTAGCAATAAAGAACAACATTTAATGAGTACAATAACACTCAAAATGACAAAGGAATTATGAATAGTTAATTAAAATGTGTAAAGTGCCCATTGACAACAATGGAGAAGGCCAGTGTCACTGAGTATATGGGGTGCCAGTGACAGGGTCATAGGAAAACGTTTCAAGCTGACCACCATGGAGCAAAGATCAGGCAGATCCTGCAGTTCACCCAAGTCAAAAGTTTTACTTTTCGACTAATTGTGTTGCTGGAAGTATAAATCTGCCAGGTGGCAGGGAAGGGTGTGGGGGCCACTAATGCTCCACAAGGCCAGACAGGTCGAATTCAGGGTCCTGCTGAAATCTTAAATTTTGGCACCAAAAGGTTTGATCAGGACAAACTTGAAAGCTATAGCCTCGGAATTCCTCCTGCTGTCGTGATCACATTGCCACCTTTTTCCCCCTTACGTTTTATATTAGGACCCAGTCACTTTTTGTAGAATGCAATCCTCCTCTTATACAAGACTAGAAGCAGCAGCCAAGGATGGCTTCATGAGGTTAGATGCCTTGAGGTGTGTGGTTTCACTGAACTAGGAAATCTTGCCAAACCAGGTTGCGCCATTCTTGAGTAGCTTTAGCTCCTTGCCCCTTGAAAGATGTTTAAGTCTCAATCTTGTTAGATGTTGCGCAGGTTCTTCGTGGATGCTACAAAAGCCACACATGCTCCCAAACATTCAGGAGCTCTTCTTGAGAATACAAGCTGCAGAAAATAAGAACAAAACAGACTTCTTTACCCCTGCTTCTGTGTGGCCACAACCAAAGACCCAGCCCCTGTTAGTTTGCTGACCCCTTCTTCTAAGGTGCCTACTTATCCTTAATTTCCATGAGGACTACAGAGGGGCAGCTTCAATAACCCATCAAGAATCACTTCCAGAGTTTGGGTACAAGAGAGTGCAGATGTTAGAAATGGAATTCTCTAGTTGGCAGAGGTAGGTACCTTTGTCCAAATAGGGACCCTTCTTCCTAGTCAGGGTAAGGGAGTTACACTCCTAAAATAACCCCTGCTCACCCCCTTGGTAGCTTGGCACGAGCAGTCAGGCTCATCTTAGAGGCAGTGTGTAAAGCATTTGCACATAACCAACAGTAACACAGTGTAAGCACTACAAAAGGACACCACACCAGTTTAGAAAAATATCCAATATTTTTATATACTTAAGACAAGACCAAAAACGATAAAAATCCACAATACAGTACTTAGAAATCTTCAGTTATCAAAATAACCTTGAAAAACAGTTCCTTGAAGTCGATAGCTCCTTCTGCGGCTATCACGACGTCGTGAACAAACAAATCCAAACAGTTCTGGCTGACCGCGGCGTCGCGGCCCAGCTACGGTGTCAGGAAGACCCGCAAAACAGTACCTTTAGAAATGCACGGCGTTGGCGACCTCTCGTTGAGCATCCGAAAGCACTCGCGGTTGAAGTCAGGAGCGCTGGCGTCGGAAGGCGTTGGGTGCTGCGGTGCAAAGTGCAGCGGTGCGGCGTGCGATGCCCTCAGGTCGCGGTACGAGCAGCGGCTCGGTGGCGGCGTCAATGGCATCGTTGGTGAGACTAGGGTCACGGTGCGAAGTGATGCGGTGCTCGTCGCGGTACTGGCAGGTCACGGTGCAAGCAGCGTCGTCGTCGTTGCTGAAGCGCTGTCGTCGGCTGACGAACTGGAGTCGATGGCGCCAGCAGGCCAAGGCTGCGGTGCGGGATGAGGGCGGAGTGTCGTGTAACCTTACGAGCAGTGCCCTCGAACCACGTTGCAAGCAGCGGCATCGATTTTGGCATGGAGCGGCGGCGTCGGGGATACCAAGGCAGCGTCGTGAAGCGAGGCGATGCGGAGCGCGGTGCCCACAGGTCGCGGTGCGAGCAGCGGCTCAGTGGCGGCGTCAGCAGGCATAGTCCGTGAGACCAGGGTTGCGGTGCGGCGTTGCGGCCGTGCCCTCTGCGGTGCCTTCAGGACACGGAGTCGGCAGCAGCGTCGTAGACGGCGTCGGGTTGCTTTTTCTTCTGTTGTAGCACAAAGCACACAGTCCCCAGTGCTGAGGGCAGAAGAACTTGAAGTCTTTGCTGTTCCTGAGACTTCTTGAACAGGGGGCAAGCTCTACCTCAAGCCCTTGGAGAAACTCACAAAAATAGATTGCAGACAGTTCAGTCCAGTCCTTTCACTGCCCAAGACAGAAGCAGCCACTGCAGGCCAACACAGCAAAGCACTCAGCAAAGTGGTAGTTCCTCCTCACAGCTTCTCCAGCTCTTCTTCTTGGCAATCTTCTTGGTCCAAAAGAGCTCTAAAGTTCAGGGGTTTGGGCCCCACTTTTTATAACCCAAAATCCTTTGTCCTCTCAGGCAGAGAGTGTCTGTGCCCAGCCAGAACCAGTTCTTGCCTCTCTGGTGTAGCTTCCTGGCAGGAGGTGGAGACGGCATTGTCAGAGGCAGACCAGGCCCATTCAGGTGAAAGGAAATCTCCTCCCCCTACTCTAAATGCAGCCCAGGTCTATTCAAAACCCAGACAGTCAATCCACAAACCCAGCAGAGGCCTACTGGATGGCTGGGCAAGAAAATACCTACTTTCTAAAAGTGGTATTTTCAAACACAGAATGTAAAAATCACCTTCACTAAAAGATGCATCTTTAGATTCTGAGTTCAGGCATACTAAACTTTATTTCTCTACCTAGTTCCCAGGGCCAGTTATGTTTATAAGATGTTATAAACAAACTCCCCATTCTGTCCTATGGGAACAGGTAGCCTTGCAATAGTGAAAAACGAAATTGGCAGTAATTCACTATCAGGACATGCCACACACACAAGGGCATGTCCTACCTTTCACATACACTGCACCCTGCCCACAGGGGTATCTTGGGCCTACCTTAGGGGTGACTGACATGTAAGAAAAGGGAAGGTTAGGGCCTGGCAAGTAGGTACACTTGCCAAGTCGACATGGCAGTCCCAGACTGCACACAGGCTCTGCAATGGCAGGCCAGAGTTACATTTACAGGCTGGTTGTGTGGGGGGCACAATCCAGTGCTGCAGCCCACTAACAGCATTTGATTTACAGGCCCTAGCACACTCAGTGCACTTTACTAGAGACTGACAAGTAAATCAAATATGCCAATCATGGAAACACCAATCCATAACACAGTTTACAACAGGAGCACTTGCACTTTAACAGTGATCAGCAGTGAGAAAGTGCGCGGAGACACTAAGCCAGCAAAAACAGAGTCAAAACCGGGAGGTCAGAAAGCAAAACTCAGGGGAAACACGCCAAAAGATGCCAAGTCTAACACATGTCCCCTCCAGCTGAAAGTAGGGAGAACGACCCAACCTCCTGGGAGTTCTCTTCACTAAGGCGGAAGAACCTAGACAGACCATCTGCGTTGGCGTGTTCTGTGCCAGGGCGGCGTTCCACCATAAAGTCCATTCCCTGTAGGGAGATGGACCACCTCAACAATTTTGCATTCTCACCCCTCATTTGCATCATCCATCTGAGGGGCCTGTGGTCCGTCTGAACCCGGAAGTGAGTCCCAAACAGGTAGGGTCTCAGCTTCTTCAGTGCCCAGACCACAGCAAAAGCTTCCCTTTCTATGGCACTCCACCTCTGTTCCCTGGGGAGTAGTCTCCTGCTAAGGAAGACTACAGGCTGGTCTAGGCCCTCTTCGTTCAGTTGTGAGAGCACCGCTTCCACACCATGCTCTGAAGCGTCGGTGTGCACGACGAATTCCTTGGAGAAGTCGGGTGCCTTGAGCACGGGCGCCGTGCACATGGTGGCCTTCAGGGCATCAAAAGCTTTCTGGCAGGACTCAGTCCAGATCACCTTGTTGGGCTGCTTCCTGGAAGTCAGCTCTGTTAAGGGGGCAACAAAGGTGCCGTAGCCCTTAACAAACCTCCTGTAGTAACCGGTGAGACCTAAAAAGGCTCTCACCTTTGTCTGGGACTTGGGGGGCTCCCAAGCCAGAATGGTGTCAATCTTGGGCTGTAGGGGCGCCACCTGGCCGCTGCCTACCTGGTGTCCCAAGTACACCACAGAACCCTGCCTGATCTGGCACTTACTGGCCTTGATTGTGAGGCCTGCCCTCTGCAGAGCCCTCAACACTTCACCGAGGTGCTGCAAGTGTTCTTCCCAGCTGGAACTGAACACTGCAATGTCATCCAGGTAGGCGGCACTGAAATCCTCCAGTCCAGCCAAAAACCTGGTTGACCAACCTCTGAAAGGTGGAAGGGGCATTCTTCAACCCAAAGGGCATCACCCGGAACTGGTAATGTTCTTCTGGGGTTGAGAATGCTGACCTCTCCTTGGCCCCATCGGTTAAGGCAATCTGCCAGTACCCAGACGTTAAATCAAACGTGCTGAGGAACTTGGCAGCTCCCAACCGATCAATGAGCTCATCAGCTCTGGGGATGGGGTGCCCGTCAGTCCTGGTGACGGCACTGAGCCCATGGAAGTCCACACAAAACCACAGTTCTGGAGTGGCACCGGGTGCAGCAGCCTTTGGGATCAAGACCACTGGGCTGGCCCAAGGACTGTTGGAGGGCTTGATCACCCCTAACGCCAACATCTTAGAGACCTCCTCTTTGATGCTGGCCCTGACCCGGTCAGTCAACCTGTAAATCTTGTGTTTTACAGGAGGGCTGTCACCAGTGTTCCACGTCATGGGTACACCAGTGAGTAACACCTGGGGTCAGAGAGAACAGTGGGGCAAACTGTCCCAACAACTGGTGATAGTCACTCTGCTGCTCTGGGGTCAGTGTAGGGGAGAGGATCACACCTTCCACTCACCCATCGTGCTCCTTGGTGGACAGGAGGTCAGGGAAAGGTTCACTCTCCTCTTCCACCCCATCATCTGTCGCCAAGAGCATGCTCACTTCGGACCTCTCGAAGTGAGGCTTGAGGTGGTTCACGTGCAGGACCCTCAAAGGGTTCCTTGGAGTCCGCAAATCCACCAGGTAGGTGACATCACTTTTGCGCTCCACCACCTCAAACGGCCCAGTCCACTTGTCCTGCAAGGCACAAGGTTCCACTGGGGCCATGACCCACACTTTTTGCCCAGGTTGAAATTCGACCAGAGTGGCATTCTGGTCATACCACTTCTTCATTTCTTCCTGGCTTGCTTCTAGGTTCGCCTGAGCAAGTTTCCTGAAGTGGGCAGTTTAGTTTCTGAAGGCCAGCATGTAACTAAACACATCCTGGGGAGATTTCCTGGGAGCTGCCTTTCAGCCTTCCTTCACCAAACTCAGAGGTCCTCTCACAGGGTGACCATACAGAAGCTCAAAGGGACTGAACCCAAGAGACTTCTGTGGCACCTCCCTGTATGCAAAGAGAAGGCATGGCAAGAGGACGTCCTACTTACGCCTCATGGGTTCTGTTAGACTCTTAATCATGCCCTTCAAGGTCTGGTTGAATCTCTCCACCAGACCATTACCTTGTGGGTGGTAAGGAGTGGTGAACTTGTAGGTTACCCCACACTCCTTCCACAGGGATGTCATATACTTCGATATAAAATTGGTCCCACGGTCAGAAACCACCTCTCTGGGGAACCCCACGTTGGAAAAGATCCCCATTAACGCCCGGCCCACCACTGGCGCCGTCGTTGTGCTGAGAGGGATTGCCTCCGGGTACCGGGTGGCATGGTCCACCAAGACCAGGATGTACCTGTTGCCCTTGGCTGTCTTGGGGTCCAGTGGCCCCACAATGTCCATCCCTACCCTTTCAAAGGGTGTTCCAACAACTGGAAAAGGTTGGAGAGGAGCTTTGACCTTCCTCCCACTCTTACCACTTGCCTGGCAAGTTTGGCAAGACCTACAATGTCCATCCGACTGCCTTCGCATTTGGGGCCAGAAGAAGTGGGTGACAAGCCTGTCAAAGGTCTTGTCCCGCCCCAAATGTCCTGCCAAAGGCACGTCGTGAGCCAGACCCAGTAGGAAGGTCCTGAAGCGCTGGGGTACCACCAGCACACAGGCTGATGCAGGCTCAGCGACCTTAGGCTCACTATACAGGAAACCATTCTCCCAGTAGATTCAATGTGATCCGGACTGATCACCAGCTGCCTGGTCTGCAGCCTGCCGCCACAGACCCTCCAGAGAAGGGCACTCTTTCTGCTCCCGGCAGAATTCTTCCCTGGTGGGACCCCATTCTTGCTGCCAATGGGTCAGCTCAGAGATGTCCCCCAGTTCAGCTACCTGTTCCCCTGTAGGCACCGGGGCGTTCCCCTCAAGGTCAGCCTCCTCCCGGTCTGTGGGAACTTCAGGGACCGGTTTCCCGCGCCCCCTGCCCTTTCTCTTGGAAGGGACCTGGGCCACTGTTTCAAGCTCCAGGTCCTTCTGATCACCCTTTCTGGCTGCCATTGACCGAGTGGGCACGCATGCCCACTTTGGCAACCCAAGCATCTCCAAGTGAGACCTGAGCTCAACATCCTTCCACAAGGACTGCTCCAGGTCATTACCTAGCAGACAATCTACAGGCATGGTAGGGCTCACAACCACCCTCAAGGGACCTGAGACCCCCCTTCATTCAAAGGGAACCTGCGCCACCAAACACTGGCACTCTGGGTTGTCCACAGCAACTACTTGGTGGTATGCCCCTGGGACTACCTGCTCTTCAGAGACCAGGTGACACCGGACTGAGGTCACACTGGCTCCAGTATCTCTGAGAGCCTCTACCCTTTTCCCATTGATGGTCACCCAGGTGCTGTATTTCTTTGTGTTAGGGGGCACCTGGTTTCCTGGGACCATCTCACTGTCCCCTAGTGAGACGAGGGTCATTTCTGCAGGATCCCCACCCTCCTGTGGGCACCCCTCCTCCCCAAGCGCTACACTCGCCAACACCTTGGTCTGCCCACCAGTGGGTGGCTGTGCCCTTTTGGGACACTTGGGGTCCCCCTTCAAGTGCCCCGCCTGGTCACATGCAAAACACTTGCGGGGGCCGGTCTCAGCAGACTTTCCTGAAGAGACTCCTTGCTTCTTATCTCCTGGGGGATGGGAACCTTTACCCTGGGTGTTAGTTTGGGGCCCTTTAGAGAACTCCTGTGCTTTTCCCTTGTCCTCCCCACTTTTCTGCTGGGGACCCTGCCCACCTTTGGCTGAGTCTCCCCCAAACGCTTTCTTGTGGACCCTGGTACTCATCCAGCTGTCCGCCTCCATAGCAAGCTTCCTGGGGTCAGTTAGCTTACTATCAACCAAGTGCTGGTGCAGATCTGCAAAACATAGACTAGACAAGTGCTCCCATGCAATCAAATTGAAGAGCCCCTGAAAATCTGTTACATTACTGCCCTTCACCCAGCCATCCAGAGACCTGCAGAACGAATCCACACATTCCAACCAAGTGTTGGCATCAGACTTCTTACTGGACCTAAACTGATCCCTGTACTTTTCAGGAGTGAGTCCATACCTGATGAGGAGAGCGTCTTTCATGTCAGCATAGGTGAGGCTCTGCCCCTTACCCAAAGCTATCAGCGAATCCCTAGCTTCTTCTGGGAACAGAGGCCACAACCCTGCCCCCCAATTCCTTTCAGGAACCGCATTCATATGAATAGACGCCTCATACCCCTGGAACCACCTTTGTATGTCATCCCCCTTCTTGAATTCCTTCCCTACATTCTTGGGGATGTGCACAATTCTGTCTGACTGCCCTGACGAATTGCTGCCACCATCTTAGCTGGGCATACTCCTTAGCTCCAGCTCCTTAAGACTTCGCTCATAATCTAAGATCATCTTCCTTTCCTCCATGGCTATTCTTTTGTTTTCCCTCTCACTTTCCATCCTGAGTTTTTCCAACTCGAACTTCCTCGCTTCCCGCCTGTCCTCCAGCTCCTCTGGGGACAGACCACTGCTGCCTGGCCTGGAGGGTTCTCCCCCTCCCAAAAGCACATCCACCCTAGGAATAGGCTCCTCCGCCTCTCCACTGAGAACTCCAGACTGCTCGCTGGCAGATCAGTTGACTGGGGGTGAGTGTTTGATTGGCTCAAGCGTTCCGTCCATCATCCCCTTTTGTATCGCTTTGTTCACCCTAAGTTGGCGGGGGTATGCCCAGACGTGGGTCCCTTGCTCACTTTGCCACTGGATTCAAGCAAGCCTGGCTGATGACGGCTGAAATGCCAGAAACCGGTCCTAGGATGCTTGTTTCCGGTCCAGGGAAGACCTGGCTTGGCAGTTCGGGCTGGACTGTTCCCATGAGGCACAGGGTCAGACTGATTTGCATATGGCCATGTCTGAACTGGGGTGGTGGAGTGAGCTAAAGAATGCTGATGGATTAAACCCAGATCAGTTGACTGGGGGTGAGTGTTTGATTGGCTCAAGCGTTCCGTCCATCATCCCCTTTGTATCGCTTTGTTCACCCTAAGTTGGCGGGGGTATGCCCAGACGTGGGTCCCTTGCTCACTTTGCCACTGGATTCAAGCAAGCCTGGCTGATGACGGCTGAAATGCCAGAAACCGGTCCTAGGATGCTTGTTTCCGGTCCAGGGAAGACCTGGCTTGGCAGTTCGGGCTGGACTGTTCCCATGAGGCACAGGGTCAGACTGATTTGCATATGGCCATGTCTGAACTGGGGTGGTGGAGTGAGCTAAAGAATGATGATGGATTAAACCCAGATCAGTTGACTGGGGGTGAGTGTTTGATTGGCTCTAGCTGCTCCGTCCATCATCCCCTTTGTATCGCTACCCAGGCCCTCAGCGCCTTTTGTAGCTCCACCTTCCTGGTGAGGCCTCTGACTTGGACTTTTAGGTTTTTGCAAATAACCTTCAATTCTTTCACATTGTAGGATTCCAACCTATCCTCCTCAAAGGCCACTTCCAAAGATGCAGCAGATGATGCTCTTGATTCAGGCATGATGAAGTAGCAAGTTCAAGTTCTCAGAAATCTGGCAAGATCAAAAATAGGCCAAAAAGAAAGAGAACCAGTATGTGGTACGTGATGGTCTGCGATATGGTAGTAGTGCACACCAATCACTGTAAGTCAAGTGCAAATGCAAGTCCTATCCTCACCGCTGACAACCAATGTTAGAAATGGGGGTCTCTAGTTGGCAGAGGTAGGTACCTTTGTCCGAATAGGGACCCTTCTTCCTAGTCAGGGTAAGGGAGTTCCACTCCTAAAATAACCCCTGCTCACCCCCTTGGTAGCTTGGCACGAGCAGTCAGGCTTATCTTAGAGGCAGTGTGTAAAGCATTTGCACATAACCAACAGTAACACAGTGTAAGCACTACAAAAGGACACCACACCAGTTTAGAAAAATATCCAATATTTTTATATACTTAAGACAAGACCAAAAATGATAAAAATCCACAATACAGTACTTAGAAATCTTCAGTTATCAAAATAAGCTTGAAAAACAGTTCCTTGAAGTCGATAGCTCCTTCTGCGGCTATCACGACGTCGTGAACAAACAAATCCAAACAGTTCTGGCTGACCGCGGCGTCGCGGCCCAGCTACGGTGTTGGGAAGACCCGCAAAACAGTACCTTTAGAAATGCAGGGCATCGGAGACCTCTCGTTGAGCTTCCGAAAGCACGGCGTCCGCAGGCGTCGGTTCCAGAGGTCGGTGAAGGAGTCGTCGGGCCCTTGAAGTCACACGCGTTGCAGATCGAACTCCTCGCGGTTGAAGTCAGGAGCACTGGCGTCGGCAGGCGTCGGATGCTGCGGTGCGAAGTGCAGCGGTGCGGCGTGTGATGCCCTTAGGTCGCGGTGCGAGCAGCGGCTCGGTGGCGGCGTCAGATGGCGTCGCCGGTGAGACCAGGGTCACGGTGCGAAGTGATGCGGCGCGAAGTGATGCGGTGCTCATCGCGGTGCTGGCAGGTCACGGTGCAAGCAGCGGCGTTGTTGTTGCTGAAGCGCTGTAGTCGGCTGACGAACTGGAGTCGATGGCGCCGGCGTCAGTAGGCCAAGGCTGCGGTGCGGGATGAGGGCGGTGCGTCGTGTAACCTTATGAGCGGTGCCCTCGAACCACGGTGCAAGCAGCGGTGTCAATTTCGGCATGGAGCGGCGGCATCGGGGATACCAAGGCGGAGTCGTGAAGCGAGGCGATGCGGAGTGCGGTGCCCACAGGTCGCGGTGTGAGCAGCGGCTCGGTGGCGGCGTCAGCAGGTGTCGTCGGTGAGACCAGGGTCGCGGTGCAGCATTGCGGCAGTTCCTTTCAGGACACGGTGTCGGCCGCGGCGTCGGCAGAGGCGTCGGCAGCTGAGGCGTAGATGGCGTCGGGTTGCTTTTTCTTCTGTTGTAGCACAAAACACACAGTCCCTAGTGCTGAGGGCCGAAGAACTTGAAGTCTTTGCTGTTCCTGAGACTTCTTGAACAGCGTGCAAGCTCTACCTCAAGCCCTTGGAGAAACTCATAAAAAATAGATTGCAGAAAGTTCAGTCCAGTCCTTTCACTGCCCAAGACAGAAACAGCCACTGCAGGCCAACACAGCAAAGCACTCTGCAAAGTGGTAGTTCCTCCTCACAGCTTCTCCAGCTCTTCTTCTTGGCAGTCTTCTTGGTCCAAAATAGTTCTATAGTTCAGGGGTTTGGGCCCCACTTTTTATAGCCCAAAATCCTTTGTCCTCTCAGGCAGAGAGTGTCTGTGCCCAGCCAGGACCATTTCTGTCCTCTCTGGTGTAGCTTCCTGGCAGGAGGTGGAGTCAGAGGCAGACCAGGCCCATTCAGGTGAAAGGAAATCTCCTCCCCCTACTCTAAATGCAGCCCAGGTCTATTCAAAACCCAGACAGTCAATCCACAAACCCAGCAGAGGCCTACTGGATGGCTGAGCAAGAAAATACCTACTTTCTAAAAGTGGTATTTTCAAACACAGAATGCAAAAATCACCTTCACTAAAAGATGCATCTTTAGATTCTGAGTTCAGGCATACTAAACTTCATTACTCCACCTAGTTCCCAGGGCCAGTTATGTTTATAAGATGTTATAAACAAACTCCCCATTCTGTCCTACAAGAATAGGTAGCCTTGCAATAGTGAAAAACGAAATTGGCAGTAATTCACTATCAGGACATGCCACACACACCAGGGCATGTCCTACCTTTCACATACACTGCACCCTGCCCACAACAGGGGTACCTTGGGCCTACCTTAGGGGTGACTGACATGTAAGAAAAGGGAAGGTTAGGGCCTGGCAAGTAGGTACACTTGCCAAGTCGACATGGCAGTCCCAGACTGCACACAGGCTCTGCAATGGCAGGCCAGAGTTACATTTACAGGCTGTTTGCGTGGGTGGCACAATCAGTGCTGCAGCCCACTAACAGCATTTGATTTACAGGCCCTGGCTCACTCAGTGCACTTTACTAGGGACCGACAAGTAAATCAAATATGACAATCATGGAAACACCAATCCATAACACAGTTTACAACAGGAGCACTTGCACTTTAACAGTGATCAGCAGTGAGAAAGTGTGCAGAGACACTAAGCCAGCAAAAACAGAGTCAAAACCAGGAGGTCAGAAAGCAAAAACTCAGGGGAAACACGGCAAAAGATGCCAAGTCTAACAGCAGAATACCTTTGTCCAGTCCCAGACAGACAGCAAACAACAAACAGATTTCGTCTCCTTCTACTTCTTGTCTCACCCAAGTCCGGTAGTGTTCTGAGTTCCAGCTGGTTGGCCCCCCAAAATATAGTAGTAACAGCATTGGTTGGTGGGAGTCCCTGAGTCTATCCTCAGGATGTTCTCGCATTGGATCCTTCCCAACTTTTCAGAATTTTTTATGATTTATGACTAGATCTGTCACAGAAGGCCCCATTTTTTTTTTTTAAACGTATTTTATTCGTCAATTTGCATATATAACGCAGAGCTCTGCACACCAGAGGCGTCTGCCGAATCAGACCATACTTAATCATGAAAGCAATCGACTTTTGTTTTGCCAAATCAACAATGCATAACAAGGGCACATCAAATGATGTAGAACCCCCCCCAACTCCCCCCCTCCCTAGAAGGCCCCATTTTTAAAGTTTCCAGATGGTAGAAAGCTGTGCAAGTGGCTGGAGCTCTTCCACCTTTCTGTAGGCCTGACTATTAATATAAAGTAACTCCTCTCCCCACCAGTGAAAACCCTACTCACAGCAATACTGTACACCTGCCTCTCATCTGACTGAGGGAGACCGCCTGGCTGGGAATAAATACAACGTAGATTCATATTTCTGCTTGAACATAAATACATTTTCTGCCTGTTCTTTGTGAAAACTTTGGTGACAACTTCTCTCCCTCATATTCTTCAGGAAAATGGAGGTAGATGCTCCTGTAATGAACTTTCCCTGAATCCTCCACCAAGATAGCTCCCTCAACAGGCAATTTGTTTTTCATACATACCATGAAGGGGTTGTTTATATCTAGTCAAGGTCAACCATGAACTGGAGAAATCCACCTACAATCACTGCAGCACAGAAGGGACTGGTAGAACCAGATTATGGCACTAGATAAACACTTTTTCTGGAAATTATCTTTTTGACTTTTCAATCAAAAATATAAGTTCACTAAAATGTTAACACTGAACAAAATGCCACACCAATATTTTTTCCAGCTGGTCCATATGTCAAGAAAGGCATTTAGGCCTGGCTTGTTTTACCAGGTGCACTAAGTGGCGGTTTGGAATTCTTTTACTGCAGAAACATTTTAGATTATCTACTTGAACGTTATATGTACACATTATGCACCTAGGCCTCATGGGTTCCAAGTCACCCTTTACAGTTGGCTTCGTTAATTTCAGAAGTATGCTTTAAAATAAGGCAAACAATTTCTTGTACATGTCTGCCGCGGCTTTTGTGTAAAGCACTTTATGACAGAAGTGGCAGCGCTGATGCCATGTTTTTGACTCCCCATATGAAGTTTGCAAATCCAGACTGTAGCTGACGTGACATATGCCTTTTCTGCCACTTGTGCAGTTTCTGTGCAGCTTAACCGTGGCCTTACCGAACGTTTGGATATGCCAATATGAGCTAGTTAATGATTTTACAAGCTTTGGGAATAACCTCATAAAATTGAAGCTGTTAACCGTCTCCCAGTGCTTAGGGGTCCAGATATAATTGCCTGTTATTCCACAAAATTAAAAAAAATATCTGGGGGAAGACCATGCTAGGGACTCGGGGGGTACACTCTTCTCAAACTTATATTTTGAAAATGATGGCAAAAGAAGATTTTTTAACACAATGGGCCGGATTCACAAAAGTAATCTGAGACAAAATACTAACTTTACGACTTTCGGTATTCACAAAGGGCATTTAGGAGTAGTAAAGTTCCTAACTTTACTACTCCTAAATTCCCTCTGTGAATACCGAAAGTCGTAAAGTTAGGATTTTGTCTCAGATTACTTTTGTGAATCGGGCCCAATATCCCTAACAATCGGTCACAGAGCTGTAGGCATTACAGATAGTCAAAAATTTGCAGAATGCAAATGTATGTATTGCTTATCATTTTGTAAAATCTTTATAACATCTTTCTTCACTTTTACATTCCACGTCCTTTCCTTGTTACACCCTCCCTTTCCAGGTAGATTCTCAGTCATATGTTTATCTCTGAGTTTCTCTGTGAAAGGACAAGATGTACTAATCAAAACCTATGTCAACTTCACATTCACAGGCAAAAGAGCTAGATAGCACATACTGACCTTCCAGGCAACCTATGCAAACCTTACAGGAGGAGAAGGCAGACAGATTGCACCATTCCTGCATACTTTGACCTCAGAGAACTTTAGTAATAAGATCACAAAAAGCTTTATCAGTGTACATAGTAAAATGCCTACGCACATGTCATAAAATAATAGCGATATTAGTAAGTGCCCTCTTGTACTAAGGAACCAAGATCAGCAATACTCCTTCCAAAATCAGCATGTATTATCACTCCCATATTATTTTTAAACATATTTTAAACTGCAACTGTTTTGTATGAAATCCCCCACATGCCAGTTTGTGAAAATAAACACACTTTGCTTTCAAATACAGACTTTTTAGTTTGGAAAAATAAGCATAATTCTATCAAAGAAAAGTGTATACATTGCTAGCCTGAGGACGTCAAGTCACCTAATGCTGGGCCTCCCCTGTACAGACTAGTCTGCACAAGCGCTCCTCCTACTAACTTGTGGGCTGGTTGGGTTCTGCTCTAAGGGCTTCTTTGAGCCAGCCATCCCCGGTGGCCTGTGAGACTAACAGTAGCCCCTTTTGAATGTCCCTCCTTAGGCCTGGTTGCAATGAAGAGAGACGCGTGACCCGGGCCAAATTAATTGCTCACACTGTCTTGGTGGAACAGAGTAGTTTGGAGAAACAGGGATCACAATCCTATGGTAGAATCACACTGGCCTGAAAGTGAAAAGGCAGAGTGAGTGGACAGCAGCTCAGGGCAGATACCTGCAAAAAAGGAATTATTACATCTAACCTACCAAAACAAATAATATGAACAATAAAAATACATTTGGGAACCGACATTACAAGGAAGAAATGTACAATCATCAACAAACTTGGAGGAAAAGCATGTTAGATAAGAAGTACACAAGGTAAGCTATGATCTTTACATTAACTATATTATCTATAAGTATTCAAGTACATTAGTAAACTTGGTTTGCTGGAAATCATTAGAGTTTTTGTCCCAAAGCTAATGGTGTGTGTTGTATGTCATTATAGTCTGTAGAACAGCTTCTAAAATAGTGCAGTTTGGATGATGAATAGGGTCCACATCAGGAGGCCATCTATCTTGCCCCTGATACACTATGCCACTCCCTTACCTAACTAACTTAATGCTTTCTCGTAAGGATCTCTGTTGTTCCCTAGCATAGCGCCAGGATGCTCAATCTCGAGTGACAGTGTGCTCTATAAGTGCAACATTCATTCATTCATGTTTGTGTGTGTGTCTTACTTTTATTTCCTGGTCTTTCTTGCATCTACATAAAGACATTTAATTTGCATTTTTTGTTCTTATATGTGATTACTGTGTCATACTGCATTTCGGATACAAAAGAAGCTTCTCGCCTCGCTCGCTTTAAGCCTTGCGCGGAGTGTTCAAAGTGGTTCCTAAAAAATACTAACTTTGCCTCTGGTATAAATTCTAATGCTAAAGCCTGGGTAAATGCAGTGTGTTCAAAGTGCTAGTAATGCCTAGGATACTAGCTTTACACTGGTGTGGATTCCAATGCTAAGGCCTAATTAAAATGCTAAGTATTTAACTGCATTATTATTAACAACATATTAGTTTACCAGGTCTGCTTTAGAGATGACATTATTTGACCTACCGGTGCCAGGCAAACTCTATTTTGCCCCTGGTTGTGTGTTCAAATGAAATGCTAATACCTAAATGGAATGCCATATGCTTAAAGTGCGTAATTTTTAACAACATATTAAATTAAAAAGGTCTGCATTGGAGCTAATATTATCTAACCCCCAAAAGCCATATGCTCTATTTGGCTCTAATGAGTAGTCCAAGACTCAGGCCTACGTACAATTCAAGGTTTTAGCAGCATAGAGTGTTAAAATAAGTTAAAAGGTGTTGGACATAAAAGATTAAAAGGCCTGCATTGGACATAATATTATGTATCCTCATGATCTTAAGGAGCATGAGGACAATGAAATGCTCATTTCACCTATGCCCCCTGTTAGAAATGGGGTTTCTGGTTTGCTAGGGTATGCGCAACACACACACCCACACCAGTGACACACAAAATACACCACAAAAGAGACTCCACACAAGGTTATATAAAAATATCTCATATATTGTAAAAACATAGATCACAATCACATAAACCACTTTGCCAACTAGGCAATTATCATGACATCACAGAAATCATAAATCACTTTGCCACCAGGCAGTTGTCATAAGCATAACAGTTAGCGCACTATGTATTCACTTATAAGTTGCACAAGTCACAAAAACATTATGCAAACAACACCTTCCACCTTCACTGTACATAACATGCAGTTTCTGGAAATAACACTTGTTATTCTGTCTTAGTAATGCATAAGAATGACATACATTCATACATCAGGGCCTGAAAATGCAGCAGTTAGCTCACGCATGAATCACTAACCATCATTGAACAGAAATCGCCAGTAAATGCAAGTTATGCAGTTGTAACCTGCAGGCTACAGGAGCACCACTGCGCCTACTACGGGTATTACGGTAATTCTGTAGAACCTTTGTGTTAGCAAACACAATGGGGGTTCTCCGTCGAGGTTTACCCCATATGGTAAGCTCCCAAGGTCAGTGATACAGCACCTGCCCACTATCGTGTGGCGCAACTTCAAGTGATTCCAAAAGGAGGTGGGGGGAGGACACACGTACGTCTCCAGTCGGTGGGTAACCCCTTGCCTGGGGTCTACTCCATGAAAAGCTGCTTGCGTCCCTGCGGTGCAGATGTGGGCCCCTGTGCACAAATACCTCTGAGAATATGGTGGACACCTCTCCAGGTCCCATGCGGCCGACTCGGGCAAAGGAGGTAACTGAATCCCCTCTATTTCTCCGGCGCTGCTCATGGACGCCGCTCTGTTGTGGGGAAGGCGGGCATGTCTGCCCGTGTCTCCCTTGATGAGGTGTCTGCTGGACGATGTCAGTGGCCTCTCTCCCGAGGCTCAACAGCTGCCGCAACTCCGGGCCGAAATCCTCATGCCCCCGGGAATCAAGCGGGGCTGCAGTCCGCTTCTGTAGGTTGCTAAGCAACCTCTCAGGGCCGGGGCCATGTCTAAAGATGGCGAGGTGGCTACACCTTTCTCTTCCCTCTTACACCAGTCTATGGCCCCTCACAGAGATTCTCCTTAGGAAACCAATAACGCGCTCACCACATACTTCATGCAGGCTTCCTTTTCACGATGAGAAAAAAAGCGTTCCATGCGCTTGACTGCAACAAAAAAAGCTCCTCATGCACACGCTGTCTTGAACAATGTGTCAAAGAACAGTTCAGTCCTTTCCCTGCTCCAGACAGGAGCAGCAACTGCAAGTCGTCCTATCCCACACACCTCAGGGGTAGCGCTCCTCACACAGCTCCCAGACCTCCTTCCAGGCAGGTTACTGTTAGATCCAGCAAGGATCTTTCCTGAAGTCTTTTATCTCCCTGAGACTTTCAACAGGAGGCACGCACATACAAGCCCTTGGAGATTCCTCACAAGCAGGACACCACAACCGGGCACAACGAGTCAGTCCTTTTCCTCCACCACAGACAGAAGCAGCAACTACAGGCCACCCCAACACTCACACAGAAAAGGCAGCACTCCTCACAGCTCTTCAGCTCTTCTTCTTGACAGGGTCCTCTTGTTTTCAGAAGTAATTGTGCAAAGGAGACACAGCCTATTCTGGTGCTAGCGAAACTCCTCCCACCACTCTAAATGCAGACCAGGTCTAATCAGCCAGCGATTAGTCACCCAGGCAAGGCAGGGCACCTCAACCCATCTTGTGAATGCACATCCCCAGCTCCTGTCACTCCAAAACCAGGCGGTGAATACACAGACAGGCAGAGGCAAACAGAATGGTAAAGCAAGAAAATGGTCACTTTCTGAAAGTTAGCAAAAACAGGGGTTAGGCCCAAAGACAGTAGCAAGGTAGGGCCTTATTATGTAATACAAAGAAAACACCTAGCTACTCATTTGATATTCTGCTATCTACTTTAAACAGACACAAAGATCAATGGTTATTTATTTAACCTTTTCTTTATGTATGTCGAATACTTTTTTTTCCTATTTCATAAACGTCTGAGACGGAAATAACACTTATTCATTCCAGACAAATAGACATAACAAATACTACAATCTACAAACAACATGTGCAAAAGTACGGCATGAATATATACAACATAGATACAAATGGTAATGCACCAATTCCCTTCAACAAAAACAGCAAACCCTTCACAAATTGTTCATTTCAACATCAAAAGGGAATGCTACACATTGGGAACAATTGTGAAGACAGCTGGGGTGAAATCAACGTTACATCTCCCTCAAATTGTTACAACCATCATATGACAGTTCCTCAATGTCAAAGTAAAGGTGCCGACGCGTTTCGAGACCCAGTGAAACTCATGGGGCTCTCTTTAGGGCTTCTGACTTGGTGCAACGGTATAATCTAGAAAATAAAAATAAAACTTTGGGTACCTTGTCCACCCTCCCTTGGTCTAAACTACGTGTATAAAAACTGAATTAACCTAATTACCTGATGGGTACGACTTTTTTTAGCGAAGGGCCAAAGACTCCCTATTCTTGCGGGACTGCTGTGGAAAAATAAGTGTCAGGTTGTTTACACTCTACACTGGGTCAGAAATTAATTGCAAGTGAGATGTGAGCACGAACGTTCTGAACGCGTACCTGAATTTAATTCGTTTTAGTACTAGAACGGGCGCTCTTGTATTTATTAGCTCCACAAGGGCTTTTTGCAACACTGTGTCAGCCAGGAGAATTTCTTGACCATGTAAAAAGATGCAAAGTTGTTTTAATCATCGCGTCTTCACTCGGAGACCGCAGGCGCGGCTTTCGCTGGTATATTCTTACTTGGCAATAGCGGGGCGTTTAATGGCAGCAACAGTCTTCCTTCCTCTCCATCTTGGTAGCGCGACCGATCGCGTCTCGACAACCACAGTGACTTCCTGTTTACGTCAAAATTGAAGACAAGGCCTCACGCAGTGATTTGTGGGCCATGAATCCTTTTGGAACAGAAGGGCACTTTTCAAGAAAAGGCTAATGCAAACGGCCCGCAAGGTGCGCTCACAGCATGTTAAAAATTCTGTTAATTCATCATGGTAACATCATGTTCTGGACAATTCCGTCATTTCATTCAAGCCGGTAGATGTACTATAAAGGGGCCGATTCCGATCTCGGCCGGTAGGGCACCGAATCGGATTCGGCTTTACCGGATCCGATTCGGACGCCCTGTTTCCGACCGATTCGAACACCCGTCCGCGCGAGCAAGTACGATGCGAACGTACGCGAAATAACCGACCGACTCGTTCCCGGTTCCGAACCGCTCCGACCGACTCGTACGGACTCGACTCGCACCACGCAATGGAGACGTTCCCCGACCGGGCAAGTACGATGCGCGGCTCGAACAGTCCGACCGACTCGCGCCGTCCTGCTCGAAAGAGCAGTCGGAGCCGGACTTCGGGGGTCCGTGTCGGACCCCCCTGTATGCGTAGCCGCGCGAGTCGCACACAGGGGGGACCCATGGGTCCCCCCTACACATGCATGTACGGCGTGAGTCGCACCGACGCGTACCCGCTGTAGGGGGCGCCCTTGTTCGGGACGCACCCATTGAGTCAAGGGGAGCCCGTGTACGCGTCGTACGACCGGCTCCCATTGACTTCAATGGGAGTCCGACCGAATCGAGTCCGATAGCATGCGTCCGCATCGTACTCGTTCGGTCGGACTGCTAGAGTCCGGTTCGGTCGGAAATCTCTCCGAATCCGACTCGGTCGGAGAGATTTCCGGCCCGAATCGGAATCGGCCCCTAAATTTTACAATGAGGTAGGCCTCCTTTTGTAAGAGCATCGACTCGATGTCTCCTCCTCGATTGTTTGGGTTAAGCCCACACAGCACAGTCCATTTTAGATCCTTCTCACTATGTGAGTTCTCAGTGTAGTGGGCAACCATTGGTGCAGTCAACACTTTCCGCCAAAAGGGTGACTTACGAGCGCAGTGGAAGCTGAAACCTGTTGAGGGCCACCATAAGTGCGGAAATTGTTCCGTTTGTGAATCCACAATTGAAGGTACAGAATTCGTACACAAAACCATCAAATGGAAACATCAGGAATTCACTAACTGCAAAACAAAGAATGTCATTTATGCAGTAATTTGCCCATGTTTAAAAATCTACATTGGGAAAACTAACCAACAAATCAACCAACGAATTGTACAACATCGCTCCAGAATTAAAAACGAAAGTGTTGACTGCACCAATGGTTGCCCACTACACTGAGAACTCACATAGTGAGAAGGATCTAAAATGGACAGTGCTGTCTGGGCTTAACCCAAACAATCGAGGAGGAGACATTGAGTCAATGCTCTTACAAAAGGAGGCCTACCTTATTTTAAAATCTAATAGTACATCTACCGACTTGAATGAAATGACGGAATTGTCCAGAACATGATGTTACCATGACAAATTAACAGAATTTTTAACATGCTGTGAGCGCACCTTGCGGGTCGTTTGCATTAGCCTTTTCTTGAAAAGTGCCCTTCTGCTCCATTGAAATGGTTAAAAGGACTTCATGGCCCACAAATCACTGCGTGAGACCTTGTCTTCAAATTTGGCGTAAACAGGAAGTCACTGTGGTTGTCGAGACGTGATCGGTCGCGCTGCCAAGATGGAGAGGAAGGAAGACTGTTGCTGCCATTAAACGCCCCGCTATTGCCAAGTAAGAATATACCAGCGAAAGCCGCGCCTGCGGTCTCCGAGTGAAGACGCGATGATTAAAACAACTTTACATCTTGTTACAGGGTCAAAAAATTCTCCTGGCTGACACATTGTTGCAAAAAGCCCTTGTGGTGCTAATAAATACAAGAGCGCCCGTTCAAGTACTAAAACGAATTAAATTCAGGTACGTGTTCAGAACGTTCGTGCTCACATCTCACTTGCAATTAATTTCTGACAGTGTAGAGTGTAATCAATCTGACACTTATTTTTCCACAGCAGTCCCCGCAAGAATAGGGAGTCTTTGGCCCTTCACTAAGAATAGTTGGTGACTCAACTGATGTTAAAAAAGTCGTACCCATCAGGTAATTAAGTTGATTCAGTTTTTATACACGTAGTTTAGACCAAGGGAGGGTGGACAAGGTACTCAAAGTTTTATTTTTATTTTCTAGATTACACCGTTGCACCAAGTCAGAAGCCCTGAAGAGAGCCCCATGAGTTTCACTGGGTCTCGAAACGCGTCAGCACCTTTACTTTGACATTGAGGAACTGTCATATGATGGTTGTAACAGTTTGAGGGAGATGTAACGTTGATTTCACCCCAGCTGTGTTCACAATTGTTCCCAATGTGTAGCATTCCCTTTTGATGTTGAAATGAACGATTTGTGAAGGGTTTTCTGTTTTTGTTGAAGGGAATTGGTGCATTACCATTTGTATCTATGTTGTATATATTCATGTCATACTTTTGCACATGTTGTTTGTAGATTGTAGTATTTGTTATGTCTATTTGTCTGGAATGAATAAGTGTTATTTCCGTCTCAGACGTTTATGAAATAGGAAAAAAAGTATTCGACATACATAAAGAAAAGGTTAAATAAATAACCAGATCTAATGAAATGAAAACATTGATCTTCGTGTCTGTTTATGGTTTAAATCTTTTTATTAGCATTTCAAAACTGTCAAGCAATTACAGCAGCAGGTTCAAATCATAGGAGTCAGCAGCCTCCCAGCATCCGGTCTCTTAATGTTCTGCTGCAGCTGATATAGAACATATCCAAAACAAAACAAAAGCAAAAGAGAAGCCCTCCCCCCCAAATACCACCCCCCAAATCCCCCCTCCCTCCCACACTCACCCATTTGTAAATTGCACCACAGTATGTGGTCGAATGCGATCTTACTTCGAGTGACCCTCTGGCTTAGGGGCTTCCGAGAGGCGTAAGAGCCTGAGATATTTTGGCAGGTCAACTCGTAGAATTCCTGTGACAGTAACAACACGTAGGGACTCCATACCTCCTGAAATTCGGCCTCCTTTCCTGCTAGAGACATGGAAATCTTTTCCATTCCTAAAATGTGCCATATTCTGTGCAACCAGTTTGAATGTGTGGGAATAGTCGCTGTACCCCAATTGGCAAGGATGGCCTGAGCTGCGGCCCCCAACACCATCCCGATCTGTCGGCCCCTAATTGACTTTAAGGGGTAAGTTAGTGGGTTTGTGAGACCGAGCAACACATATGTCGGGAATCTCGGGAGCTGTGTGTCAAGGTGTTTGTCTATGTCATCTAAGACCTGAGTCCAGTAATGCTGAAGTTGCGGACACTCCCACAGAATGTGTATCAAGGTCCCCTTGTCCCCGCAACCCCGCCAGCAACTGTCGCTATGTGAGGGTTTAATTTTGTGTATGCTGACCGGTGTATAATACCAATATGACGTGATCTTTGTTAGTGTTTCCGTAAGGGCCGTGCTGCGCGCCATATGGCGTGCCCGATATGCTATACCCTCCCATTCTTTCGCACTCAAGGCCCGCCCAGTTCCTCCTCCCACCTTGCCCGCCCGGCGTGAAATGTGTGGGCCTGAGTTTGAAGTAGGAGTGCATATAATTCTGAGATCATGCCTTTGTCGGATGCTTTAGTCAGGAGCCATCTTTCGTACTGGGTCAGGCGGCGTTGCGCATTGGCGCGGTTAGAGGGGTGCATGACCCAGTGCTGCAGTTGTAGATAATAGAATCGTTCTGAGTCCGGGAGCCCAAAGTCTTCTCGCAACTGGGGGCAGGAGCGTAGGCCCTCCAAATCAAAAAAGTGGCCCATAGAGTTACATTCTGACTCTCTCCAGGTTGCGAAATCTGAGGCTGTCGCACCTGGCGTAAAGTCTGGGTTCTCAAAAAGGGGAGTCAAAGGGGACGGAAAGGTGGTCAGATCCATTTTAGTGCTAGTACAGTCCCAGGCTAATAATGTTACCCGAGTTACTGGGGACACGTACAAACTTCTTGGCCTATGCGTTTTAGAAAGGAACGGGATCTTCCAGAGGGCCGTGCCCGCCACTGCCCTGTCCTGGAAAAGCCAGTGCTTCTCCGATTCCGGGCGGCCCCACTCCACCAGGTATCTCAATTGTGCTGCTTTAAAGTAGAGTTGTAAGTCCGGGATTCCTAGCCCTCCGGCGGGAGATAGCTCAGGGATCGCTTCATACACGGTTTTTGGCCCTGCCAGATGAACTGCGGGAGCTCTGACTAGAGTTTGGCTATCGCACCTCGCAGGGGAGAGAGGGGCAGAGTCTGGAAAAGGTATAATATTTTGGTGAGAGCTGTCATCTTACAGGCTGTTATCCTTCCTAGCCATGAGAGACGAAGGTGTTTCCACCTCCCCAAGTCGCTCCTTATCTGCTGGAGAAGTGCCCCGTAATTACAGTCTATTGTCGCCTGAATCGTGTTGGCTAGCTGGATCCCCAAGTACGGGATAGTCTCTGAAGCCCATGTCAGTGGGTATTGGGATGCAAGGAGATCTACTGTACCCCGAGGCACTGAGAGGTTGCGTGCCTGGGATTTGGTTACATTAATTTGGAACCCTGAAACCGCCCCAAAGGCCCCCAGCTCCTCCAAAAAGGTTGTCGGACGTGCCAGGGATGCCAGGACGTCGTCAGCGTAGAGGCTGATGATATGTCAATCTCCGCCGAATGGAACACCGGTAATGTCCGGATGGTCTCGGACCCTCTGGGCCATAGGCTCTATATACAGAGCGAATAACAAGGGCGAGAGTGGGCAGCCCTGACGTGTACCTCTGTGTATAGAGAAGGGGGAGGAGGTAAAGCCGTTAACCCTGACTGTCGCAGTAGGGGCCTGATAACAGTTAAAAATGCGAGCCCTGCACCTATCACCAATCCCGAAATGCTCCAGCACTTGATTTAGGTAAGGCCAATGGACCCGGTCAAAAGCCTTCTCGGCATCAACCGCTAATAGCATATATTCCCCCTGGAACCTGTTGGCTTTATCTATGATGCGTATCTCTCTCTTGGTATTGTCGCTAGCCTACCTTTGCGGAACAAAGCGTGCCTGATCTGGGTCCACCAGATAGGGAACATATGTGTTGATTCTGTGGGCGATAATACTCGTGAATAGTTTAAGGTCAATATTTAAAAGGGAGATAGGTCTGTAAGAGCTGCATCTTTGTTTATCTTTCCCAGGTTTAGGGAGAACTATTATGGAGGCTTTGAGCATTTCAGGTGGGATTGACCCGGGCTCCGAAAACGAATTATATAGTTTTGTGAGAATGGGGGCCAAAGTAGGGCAGAAGGACTTGTAAAAGGCCGCCGACATCCCATCTGGGCTTGGTGACTTGCCTAGCTTAAGGCGTGCTATCGCCAAAATGACCTCCTCAATACGGATGTCCCCATCCAGGGATTCGGCCTGGTCCGAAGTGAGGACCGAGGTTCCGGCCCCCTGTAGATAGCGGGATCCCGCCTCTGCATCTAGCTGTTGGCAATCGTATAAGTGCTCATAGAAATCCTTGAAGGCGTTTGCCCAAGTCTGAGCTGTCAGTAACAAGGTCGCCCGAAGGAGAGAGGATCTCAGCTATGCCCTGCTCCTGCCATTTAGCCCGGAGGGTGGTAGCTAGGCGTCTGCCACATTTGTCGCCCCCTATATAATATGAATGCCGTAAGCGAAGCGCAGAATATTCTGCCCTATCCATGTCTAGTGCAGCTAATTGAGCATGGATACTAGATAATTGGCGCCAAACCCTTGGAGCTCCCGTTCGCTGATGTATGCGTTCAAGTTCCTTAACTTGCCCAGTGAGGTCCTCCCTCTTTGCTTTACGCAGTTGATTATCGGCAGAGGATATAGCAATGAATTCCCCTCTAATGACAGCTTTGAGTGCCCCCCATAGTGTCGCTGGTGAAGTCTCAGGAGTGTCGTTATGTGTTAGGTAGTTTTCAAGAGATTGCTGGATTTGCTTTTTAACCTCCGTTCGGTGCAGCAGGGAGTCCTTTAGTCGCCAGATTCTGGGGGGAAGCGCAAGTGGGGGTATGGAGAGAGAGAGTGTCACCGCCCCATGGTCTGATAACGTCGCTGTGTGTATCTCTACCTCCTTAATGAGTGGGAGAAATTCTTTGGTACCCAGGAAATAGTCCAGCCTGGCATAGGTTTTGTGGGCGTTAGAGTAGTTTGAGAAAGCTGTGGACTGTGGGTGTTTGGCCCTCCATAAATCCACCACCCCCAACCTCTCCAGTCGCGATAGTCCATCTGTGGACACTGCTCCAGACTGTCCAAACCTCTGTGCCGATCTGTCCCTCAAGTTGTCGAATACCAGGTTTAGATCCCCCCTCAGAAGTACCAATTAATCCCCCGCCCCCAGCGCCTTCCCTAGGGCCCCATGCTGGAACTCTTCCTGTTTCTCATTAGGTGCATACAGTGAACCTATCACAAGAGGCCTACCTGCAATTGTAAACGTATACGCTAGCATGCGGCCTATGATTTCGTCTATCTTCTGTGCGATTGCCCCTGGAAAAGATCTGCCCACTAGGATAGCCACCCACGCCGATTTGGAAGAGCCTGATGAAAGAAATTGCTGCGGGAAAGCCCTGGATTTCAATCTGTGACAGTTCCCAGCAAGAAGGTGCGTTTCCTGCAGCAGGCATATGTCTGCCCGAGTGGACTCTAGATAGTTGAGGATTGCCCGTCGTTTAATCGGGTTGTTGAGCCCGTGCACGTTGAGCGTTAAGATCTGAAGGGCTCTACCTGACATGTGGGAGGCGAGCTATCTTCCGCCATGTTCGACCTCGGGCACCCACGGGATCCCTGGAAGTGGTGCAGTGAATGGAGTCATTATGAAGTGTGCAGATAAAGCAACCCCTGTGTGGGTGAGTGTGGACCCCAACCAAATCCCTCCCAAAATGAACAAACAACAACATTAAGAAAAATAGGAAATGTAGACGTAAGTCCAGTCCTGCGGTCTCGCAAAACCACATGGTGAATCCTAGGGGGGGTTTCACGTGGTCAGTGTCTCGACTCCACCCGCCCGCCGTCCCTCTCCTGTTTGTGCGGGGAGCGGAAGCCGGGACCCGGCTCAGGGGGTAGCAATTTTAGCCACCGTGGAAGGGACCGCTTCTAGGGCTGCCTGCCGGCCCCTGGCAATCTCCTCCGGGTCTGGCCTGGTCAAGTCACGGCGCCGACCCACTCTCTGCCAGTTATTTTTCTTCACTTGTTGGGACAGGGGTGGCGTGCCCTCCGTGCGGCACTTCTCTGGGGGTTCTATTCCCAGCACGCGGCATGCCTCTGCCAGTGAGCGTAGCTGGAGGAGCTTCCCCTCCCAACGGAAGATTAGACGGTAGGGATGCCCCCACGAGTAGGAGACTCCGTGACTTCGGAGGTGTGCGGTCACCGGTCGGAACGATCGACGTTTCTGCAAGGAAATAGCCGCAAGGTCGTGGAAAAGGGTGGGGGTGTGTCCCTGAAATGCAATGGGGTTGGAGCTGCTTGCTTTCTTTGGTATCTCCTCCTTTATTTGAAAGTCATGTATGCAGACCAGTATGTCCGGCGGGGATGAAGTGTTCCGCCTGGGGAGGCCCACTCGGTGTGCCCTGTCCAGCTGTATTGGAGATTGCGGACGGCCTCCCAGGATGTGGTGGAAGAGCTCCCCGGTAAAGCCAAAAATGTCATCCCCCTCCGCCCCTGGCTCTACACCCCTGATACGCACTTTGTTCCTCCGGGACCGATTTTCTAAATCTTCTAGATGTGCCTGCATGTCAATGTGCTGCTCCCGGAGCCTGATGACCTCTTGTTGCAGGGATTCTGCCTCCTCCTCGCGGCTCACGTCTTTCTCCTCCAGTTCCGCCACACGCTCCTCCAAGGCGTCAACGTCTCGCCTGGTCTCTTTAATCTCCTGCACGAATTCGCTCTTAAGAGAGTGAAATTCATCCTGCAGAGTGGTGAATAACGCCTCCATGAATGATCGAGTCACTGGTTCCTCCGTGCTGTGCTCCTGCTGGGATCCCGACCCTCCCGGATGTGTGGCTGCTTCCTCCGACGTGTTCCCCCCGGTGCGGGAGAGAAGGTCCTTGATCGACCGGTCCTTCTTGGGACGTCCAGCTGCCATACTGAATGGGCTACCCCTGTTGTCCGCCCAGAGCTTTCCCCGGCTAAGGCCGTCGAACACGCCCGGTCTCACAGGGGGTGAAGGCAATCCAAGGGGGCACTCCAGCTCGAGCGCCCGGCCGTGAGGGCCCCACACAGGACCTTGGTGTCGCCGCTTCGGGCCTAGCGCTTATGGGGCAATGGGCTTTCGTAACAGGGCTTCCAGACTATGGTGCGCAACTTCCACCTCATGGCCGTGGGTCTTCAGCCCGTGACTGCCAGGACGCCGAGGGGACCCGGGCTCGCCCCGCTCAGCGTCTCTCCCCCCCAAGCGTTGCGGAGATTTATTCCGGGCCGAACTGCCCGTCGAGAGCTTGCGGAGGGGGAGGCGCGCGCACAGGATATGGGACCCTCCAGTAGGTCCGCTCTGCCACTCAGCCCAGCGAGGTCCTTTATCAGTCCAATGCCTCAAGGGCAGGCATGCCGTGCAACAGTGTGCGCTTGCTTCGTTGATGCGTGTGGGTCGATGGGGGGGCACAGGGCCACGTGGAACTCAGCCTACCTCCTGGCCTATGTCGCTGCTGCGGTCACAGTTCGTGGTGCTTAGTTGCCGGTACCTCGCCAGTCATACCTTTGTGTCCCTGCCGGCCACCTCCCGGCTCCCTTGCACTGGTTGTGTGGGCCGTCGGATCGGGCCGGTCTGCCCGTCGAGAGGGGATTGCCGCAAGGAGAGGTATGCCCCCGGGTCGCCTCTCTCCCCTACTGCCGATGGAGTCTGCGGCTCCGCCTGGCCCGCTGCCTATGGCCTCTCAGGGCCTCTCCCTGAGCCTCAGTCCACCCGGCACCCACCGGCAATCGACCGGGTGCGGGCGGGCATGTCGCAGTAGGGCCTCGTGTCTTTGGCTCCACCGGAGGCCGCCCCCCGTCTGATGTCGGGGGCTCCTCTGCTCGGCCCGGCCCGCCCCTTGTCGCCTCTTTGGCCCTTCTTTCAGCCGCTGTTCACTCGTCCCCCACCAGTTGCCCGTAAGATGGGGGGGACGTGGCCTGGCCGAGGGGTCATGCCTCCGCCGAGGGGTCGGGCGTCCTTTCTCAGAGGCTCCGCTTAGCCCGATCTGCTGGATATGGCCCCACGGTGCCTCTTCCTGGGATCACTGGCCACCGAGCCCCACCGGCTCTCAATAAGCTTGAAGAGGGCTCGGCGCGGCAGGGCGCGGCAGCTCCGGCCCTCCTCGTGGCGTCAGGCCGAGGCCGCAGTGCTCGCGTAGCCCCGCCCCTGGTCCTGCTCGTCGCGGCCGCCGCAAATCTCGCCCTCCGCCGCTGCCCACAACTCTTGTCCGCGGCCGTGCGGGACTGTCGCTTGGGTCTTCGCCTCAGCTGCTCCCTCTGCAAGGGTTGCGGACCATTCCGGTGCCAGTTAGTCCCCGCTCCGGGCCCGGAAAGCGATGCCAGGGACGGCGTGCGGTGAGAGAGTCGTCAAGGCACGACTTGCCTCTGCGCCTTCTTGGCCACGCCCCCTTTGTGTCTGTTTAAAGTAGATAGCAGCATATCAAATGAGTAGCTAGGTCTTTTCTTTGTATCACTTTCTAAAAGTGGCATTTTCAAGCACACAATTTATAAACCACCTTCACTAAAAGGTGTGTTATTAAATTCTGAGTTCAGAGAGCCAAACTACATTTCTCTATCTTGTCCCAATTGAAAGTTACACATGTAAAATGTTACAGTGCAGCTCCAATGATACAATGATAGCCTATGGGACAGACAGCCTTTCAACAGTGAAAAACGAAATACACAGTATTTCACTATCAGGACATGTAAAACACACCAGCACAAGTCCTACCTTCCACACACACTGCACCCCGCCCATGGAGGTACCTTGGGCCTACCTGAGGGGTGCCTTACATGTAAGAAAAGGGAAGGTTAGGACCTGGCAAGTGGGTGCACTTGCCAGGTCAACATGGCTGTTTACAACTGTGTGCACAGACACTGCAGTGGCAGATCTGAGACACACTTACAGGGCTACTCATGTGGGTGGCACCACCAGTGCTGCAAGCCCATTAGTAGTATTTGATTTACAGGCCCTGGCATACTCAGGGCACTTTACTAGGGGCTTACCAGTAAATCAAATATGCCAATCAAGGATAACCAATGATATTCACAATTTACACAGAGAGCATATGCACTTTAGCATTGATCAGCAGTGGTTAAGTGCCCAGGATCATATAGTCAACAAAAACTGGGTCAGAAAAATAGGAGGCAAAAGGCAAAATGTTTGGAAATAAACTTGCAAATAGGGCCAGGTCTAACACCCCCAATATCTAAAGTGTTTAATTTCTCTGTAGTGCAAAATCTGAGCTTAATGCCCACATAAGGTGCAGTGTTTTTAGTCTAGAAAAGTGCACAATTTTTAGCATCATATTAACTTAAACGGATTCTAATTCAAAGTCCACCGCATTTACTGAAGGTGCTAGGGCAAATTTCATAAATCTTAAGAATCAAACCGCTAGCTGCAATGATTGGCCTCGCAAACATGCTTGCACAGCTTCTTGGCAGGTCCTGATGTTCAGGGTACACCATATTGGCTGCAACCAGAACTTTCTTAACGGGAGCAGCTTTTTGCAAATGCAGAGGATATGGATCAGAGATTCTTCTCTTTTTGCACAGAAACTGCTTAGTGTGTAGGAATCATCAAAGTTCCACCGGCCAGTCCAATGGGTTTTCAAGGGGATTAACCCAAATCGGAGTATTATCAGTTGTTTTTTCATGACCTTACCAAAAGACAGTGAGCGATATATCGGCAGGACCCCTGGATCATACAGTGTTGCAGCCCAGGCACCATGTGCCAATTTCTTCAGGGCCTGCGCATCTTGTTCCCTCAATATTAGTTTTGCTTGCTAGACCAACAGTTTTGAGACTAGGGACACAGTTAGTTAGAGACTTGTCCAAATCTCTCCATCCTCCAAGATATCCAATGCAAGGTTTAGGTAGTTATGCCGGTGTAGGAAAGTAGGATCTGCTTTCATGGTCACCCCCACTTTTTGCTGGTGTCATTATGTTTTCTGACTAGTCTGACTGGGATCCTGCTAATCAGGACCCCAGTCTCTGTACTTCTTCCTTAAATTTGACATGGTGAGTACTTAGGTACAGCCCAGATTGGCTACTGATGTACCTTATAAGTCCCTAGTATATGGTACTAAGGTACCCAGGGCATAGGTACACCAGGGGTCCCCCATGGGCTGAAGCATGTATTTTGCCACTTATAAAAGACCACTCAAATTGTAACTTCAGGCCTGCCATTGCAGCCTGTGTAAGCTGATGCTAGTACCACTTATGACAGATATGTTTTCTTATATCTGAGGTCACTACACTTATAACCTATAAGTCACCCCTAAGGCAGGCCTTTCAATCCTGAAGGCAGGGTGCACGGGTAAAAGTGTGAGGGTGCCCTTGCATGAGCAAGACACCCCTACAATCCACGGAGTCCATTCTCCTGGGTTGTAAGTGCATCAGCCATTATGATACATAGAGTGGCCATGCGTCATTACCCGATGGCTAACTCTAAACGGGCTTTAACTAACCCTGTCATGTTTGGTATCAAACATGTTGGAATCATACCCCAAAACTGTAAATGGAGTTTGAGGTATGATTCCATGCACCGTAGGGCCCCTTCATGAAGCCCTCAGTGCTCCCGGTACCACTCTTCCAGACCCGGACAGCAAACTGTGGCTGCTGCCGACCAGAGACACAATTCTGTACTCCTGCTGCTGAGCCAAGCTCGAGCAGGGGAAGGCAGGACAATAGGTTTCATGTCACAGGGTGGTGTGACCACCTCCCAGACAGGACTTAGTGCATTGGGACAGGGTGGGGGCGCTTGCCAGCGCCACTAGACTGCTTTGAAGGGCACATTTGGTGCCCTCCTTGCATATTCCAGTTGGAACCAGTTTAGGGAGACGTTGGCTCCCGCTCTGGCACGAAACTGGACAAAGGACTTGGGAGTATCCTCCCCACTGTCCAGCCCCTCCTGTGGGAGGGACCCCTGAATCATCCCAACTCTTTCCTTAGGGTACTTAAGGGCTTACCTGTGGGTGGTTCCTTAGATTCGTCATGAGACAAGATTCAGATCCGAAACCACTTTCATTTTCAACCGTCTGGGCACTTTGGACTCCGCTGGACTTCACTTTGGGAACCAAGACTGCAACTGGGAAGAATCCTGCTGCTCCTGGGCTCGTCATCCTGCCAGTCTTCTGCGTCGTCTGTGCCGTGTTCTATACAGGTTCTTCTACAGGTCTGTGGACATCCAAGACTCCTGAAGGTATCTCCCTTGAAGTGAAGGAGTCACTTCCCTGCATCTGCAGGCACCACAACGAAGCTGACCGGTCTGCTGTTCCTGAGCTCCTACGGACTCTGAAAGGTTCAGCAACACAGATGGTGGATCTGCAACTCCCTTGAGGCCTGCACTGTCTTCACAGCAAGTTTGAAGCCACTATCCCTCGTCAGAACCACTGGAGCAGTACCCTTGTGCACTGCGTTGACTTGCCGTTCCCAAGGCATGTTGACTCTCTGCACCAGAGATCTTCGGGCCCCAAGAAGCTCCAGCCTCCAGCATCTCTTGCAACCAAGATCTTCATGCGCATCGCATCCTCTGCACCGGGGACCTTCATCATTTGGTGAGCTGCTCAAGGGCCTCTTGCAACTCCTGTGCCTTTGGCCCGTGGGTCCCCTTGAGGGTCTTCTTTGGCTCCAGTGGGCTCCCCTGCTTACTTGGGGCCTGCTCTGACTTGCCTGCTCGCGGTGAGTCACTTGGACCTTGCTGGTCCCGACACTGCACCTTTTTAGTATTCTGCGTTTGTTGCCGTTGCCAAGGCTTGTCAGTGCTCCCAACAGACACCGACCCCCCTGGCTGCGGGACATCTTGTGAATGGCTCCTGGTCTTCCACAACATTGCCTGGTCTGCACAGCTGCAGCTCCAAGGTCACCGTCAACTCTTCAGCATCTCCGGCATCGGTGGGAATTCGTCTCCAGTGCCTCCTGGTCACTCCTGAGTGGCATAGACTATGTCCCCTCTGCTTGCAGGTACCTCTCATCTTGAATCCACCTTTGGGTTCCGCCGGACTCTTTCACCTTCTTCGCCAGCAGCATCTTCACTGAGGTCCTCCATTGTGGTCTATGGCGGTTTCCGACGTCACTTCGCACCTATGCACCCAGCTTCCATGGGTGGGGTGACTCTCCAACCTTCCCTCTTCCACTGGGTTTCTTCAGGGTCACCTGGGAAGGGACCTTTTTCTTAAAAACTGCAACCGCGACTTACCCATTGACTTGTATTGAGCACGGGGTCGTGTTCCCACTCTGCACACAGCCTCCATTGGGTTCCTGGGCACTTACCATGGGTGGTTCCTTGGGTCCATGACTTCTACGACTTAGGTCGTGATTCGCATTCCACTTTATTAGTATATGGTTTGGTCTCATCCTGGAGTCCACTGTGTATCTGTGCTACTTACGTGTTCTGTTACTAAAGTATTGTGTGTATTGTGATTATATCTCCGGGTAGGAGATATTGCAATGTGTTAGTAAGTGTTTATAATTAATAAATATTTTTAAACTACACTGTGTGGTTCTTTTTCACTTAACCTACACTATATGATTAGTACTGGTAAAACAAGCTGCTTTACACTCCTTCTGGACTAAGCCTGAAGGCTGCTCTCCACAGCTACCACTTGGAGAGCTTTCTAAGGTTGTCGAAGACCACTAAAATCACCATAAGGGTTGTCTGGATTAATGCAGGGTGCTACACTTACATAAGTGAGCACCATATACTAAGCCAGCCTCCTACAGCCAGTGTGTCAGGGGGTTGCTTATTACTTCCCAGATTATGTGTGTTAGTGTGTTATTCTTCACCTGCTTGTTTTTTAAGCAGTAGGCCAAGAAGTTTGCCTTTAATTTCAAGTGCTGCGAAAACTGGCAGAATTCTTGCTGAATTTGGGCATGTGTGGTGCAGTTAAGCAGGGAAAAGACTCTTCTATAGCAAGTGGATTTTACCGTGTCAAGCCAGTTTGCCATCTTATTTCTGAATGTCGTTGCCCCGTAAGAGATGGTAGGTAGTAGTTTGCAGCCCATTACCTTTAGGAGGGGCCGTACATACAGATTCAACATTGATTTCTGTAGATTGCAAAAAGCCCATTCCAAGGAATTTGTTGCAGCTTGCTGAGCTTGGATGTGCGATGTGATGCGGTCCCAGCAGTCCACCAATACCTCTAGGCATTTGTATGTGTCAAGTTTCAAGCACGCTCCCCTCAATGAACCAGGCTCCCCTTTTTTTTTAGTTTGCATGAAATGATCATGACCTTTGCTGCTTCTGCTACAAAGATCTTCAAGTTATTGGCTGTGCAGTAAGTTACAAGTGTATTGAAAAGTCTCTACAGGCCTATTGGTGTCAGATCAAAACGAACTGTGTCGTCTCCATACTGGAACGACTTAACTTTAGTGCCGGCCATCTTGGGTGGAAATGCCCTCTCCTTCTCAAGATGTTCCATTAAGTCTGCCAAATAAAGATTAAATAGAAGTGGTGCCAGTATGCAGTCTTGCTTCAGGCCTTTATTTGTCATGGTTTTTGCAGTAGTGGTCTACTCGCACTGACTTTTATCTTCACCCAGGTGTTGGAATACAACGCAATAATGGCTTTCAATAAATAGGGTAGAATACCCCACGTGTTTGACCAGAGTTTATTTCTTGAGACACTATCAAACACCGTTTGAAAGTCTATAAATCCCACATAGAGGGCTTTGCCCTTGGATGCCATAGCTGTTTCACACAAATAGGAGATGCAGGTTAGGTTATCTACGATGTGGCAGCCCTTTTGGAAGCCTGTTAGACTTAAGGGGAATCATTTTTTTTTCTGCTACCCACGTTTGTAGTTCCTTATTTAAAATACTTGTGTAACACTTCCCTTTCATGTCCAGGAGTGTGATCAGGCAGTAATTTTTCAGACATGATCAAGATCCTTTTTTATGTAGGGGGACCAATAGCGAGCCCTTCCATGACCCTGGGATGGAGGCCCCCAGAAGATATTCTTGGAATAGGGGAGCCATTAATGTGACCCATTGAGTTGGTGCCCATTTATCTATCGCTGCTGGAATGCCACTTGGGCACAGTGCTTTGATGGCTTTCACCACTTGGTCCAGGCTTATTGGTATTGGTTTCACCTTGGATCCCTGCTGAAGTGCTATGGACTCGGTATATGATCTGCATATAAACTTTTGATGTAGCATTCCCATTCAGCAGGGACAATATTGGCTGAAACCGCCTGTTGTTTTAGGGGTGAGCTGTTATTAATCCATTACCAGAACATCCTTTGGTCTTTCGAGTTTATTATCGCATGCGATTGGACCCACCTTCTGGATTCCTCCTCTCTTTTTCGGGGGTATAGGAATTTCCTGTTTCTTGTCCTTATCATGGAAACCTGGTCCCGCACCCACCTATTTTCCACCTTATCACAGCTAAGATTTTTTCCATACAACTATTCCCCAATCCCTTTCGGATTGCGGCAATTGTGGCAAATCCAGTTGTTACTTATACCCTCAAGGCAGACATGGCTGGGCAGACAGCGATAGCTCTGCAAGAGGAGTTCTAAGGGTTGATAATAAAAGGGTTTCCCAATTCTTGCTGATAACTTCAGTACTTTTTAAGACTCCAAAACGTAAGAGGATTCATTTTTATGTAGTCAACACGTTCAACATGTGATCTCATGTGTACCACCATGTTTCCTTTTATGGCAGAAGGCTCAGTATACGATTGTGTAATGACAAGGCTATTTACAGTTCAAAGGTTTCCTTAAGTCATACTTCATGTTTACAAGGGAGTACATAATATGTATTTGACTGTTATGTTTTGTGGGACCAATAGCATGAACATAGCAAACTTGATTACGATATGGAAGCCATGGGCATAGCTATGAATAGTGCAGTACCTGCAGTGGCACCGCTGCCCAGTAGTGTTAGGGATTCCATGCACCCAAATTATGGCTGTATTTTACTGTGCAGCCAGTGAAAGGGGTGGCTCATTACCTTGCTTTTGCCTTACACCATGGCTCATGGTACCATTGCTTGGTACCCCAATGATGGGAGCAGTAGCAATTATCCCGCTGGGAAATTTTCCAACCACTGCTTTGACCCACTCATTAAATGGGGCAAATGTTTCTACTTGTTTTACTGAATGGACTAAAAATCAGAAGCGTAGCTATCAATGGGCAACAGGTGCAGTGGTACTGGAACGCAGATGCCTCGGGAGGAAGGCCCACTTAACCCTAAATATTGCTGTATTTTATTAGCCAAACCTTTTTGTGTGACTTCCTCATCTGTACTTCATGTTCTTCTAAAGGACAACCTTACGCTCCTTCAGCACCTCGTCCTCTACCTTGTGGTTGAAACTCTTGCTGTTGAAACCCATTACCATCTTGCATCATCAGAGCTCCCTGCATATACACTCCCTGCGAGGGACCAGCATTCTGAACAAACTGTGGATTCTGACCTCTCTGTGCAGTTTTCATCTGGGCTTTCATTAATTTCTCCTTTAATTTTTTGTGTTTCATCCCCAGTTCATCGCTACAGTACTTAGCGTATCTCAATATCTTGTCAATGGGCTTAGTCTGCCAGCAAAGCAGAGTTAACAGTAATTCAGTTATAGAATCCTCATTTGAGTTGCTGTCCCTGTCCTCAGCTAGGTTCTCTGAGTCATCTGTCTCTTTCTTGTTTACCTTTTCCCTGTTCTTCGCTTGTCGATTCAGGACATAGTCTAGTTCCCTCAAACATGTCAGTTCTCCAGGATTTCTGTCTGCATCCTATCTAGCATCCGCACAAGTATGTATGGCTTTCTTGACTCTCCCATGAAATCTCTCTCTCTTCCTAAGATGAGCCATATGTTCCCACGCATTAAGGGGCATATTATCAAGAACGGCGTTAAAATTATCGCCGGTTTAGCGGCAGAAAACTGCCGCTAAAGCGGCAATAATGGGCTTGATAATATGCCCTGGAGAATTCCAATAGAAGCCCATGTTCACACCAGAATATGGACTTCTATTGGAATTCTCAAGGCCATGTTATCAAGCCCATTATCGCCGCTTTAGCAGCAGTTTTCTGCCGCTAAACCGGCGATAATTTTTAACGCCGTTCTTGATAATATGCCCCTTAGTGCTTTATACTGTGTAGGTCTAGGAGGTGGTTTAATTTCATACAGCGTCCTCCTTAAATGCTCAATAGTTCTCAAATTAAATGTCCCATAATGAGGAAATGTTTATGCACCACCCTTCTCAGTGATCTTATGCCATTGTGTGAGCCAAACACGTGTGAAGACCCACTTCTATCACCAAACTATGACCTGGCGTACCTTCAGCTAGTTCCTCTTCTCCATTTCTAACTGGCACAGTCACATCCTCCTTCACTAGGCTTTGCAATGCTTTTAGAATTTCATTTTCAATCAATATGCAATATTCACAAATGACTTTTCATTGAAACCTGGAAATTATTTTTCACCCACAGTTCTCTGTTCAGCGATTGCAGCCAATCCCAGTGCAGCTCTCTGTGACACATTCGACCAACACCAGTGCTGCTCTATACCAATCGATCTATACTACGCTGCACACTGTGACGTCAATCTCACTCCTTGCAGCAGCTCACCCTCCTTTACAATTTTCACATGCGCATTCTAAAAGGAATTTACACAAACAAATGCAAGCAATTTCAACAACTAACTTGTCTGCTCCTCTAAAGAAATTAAATATTATTCATACACACAAAAGGCAATTCGGAACAACACTTTTGACCTATCCTGACATTCACTTAAAGTGAAACCTCAACCAGCGAGATCTCACTCAGATTGATACAGTTACCCCTGTGCACTGAGATCAACTATACCAACCACATCACACAAAGATAAAGTCCCTATCTCAATAATGCTGTCGACAATGTCTCACGGTCAGCACCACAATACAGCAGACAACTACACCCAGTATCATCTACACTGAAACTTTACTTTTCATAAATTATCCCGGGATCTTAGTCCATGACGGACCCGATAACCACTTCACCGTCTCTGGATTAAGCACCACATTTACATATCAACTTAAATCATCTCTGCAAAACACCACACAGCTTTTTCAAAATACCGCAATCTAAGCTTAAGCAATTGTAATGCGCAACCCTATTAATGATCAGACTCCTCTGCTGCTACAAGTCGTTTCCGAACCGGTAGAACTCCATCAATCCTTTGACCGAACCATGGGCTTTTGGGGTTTGGGCTGGACTTGGGCAATTTCTCAATAGGACACCCTAACTGACTCACGTCAGTGGAAAACCATCTGACGTGATACCAGATTTGATACAAATCTCAGAAAAAGAGACGGAACAATGCTCAGTGCTGTAGAACACTGCCTTTTGGGAAGCTGATAGTATCCCCCTAGTTGCTGTTATTATTGACATAGGAGAGGAAAAAGGCAGATAAAGGTGAAGCGTTATTGCAGACCAGAGTCTAAGAACAAGCCAACCGGCTTGTTGAAGACTGCCCTCACCCACTAAATAGTGGCATGCTTCATCATTGGGCCGCTACAGACACCCTGGTGCAGACCAACACTCAGGGTGGAGCGCTGATTTTTTTAGAGAAAGAAGTTAGAAAAAGAAGAGATAGTACTCCGAATGCGGGATCCCAAAATGCAGAGAAAAGAAAGTAATAAAACTGCCTAAGTGAGAACCATTATACTCATTTTATTCGTGGTCCCACTTGACAGGGTTGGGTGTGTAGGAGAAGTTACCTCTCCAACACCCCTTCTGCTCCTACCTAGATTTGATACAACATTTTCTGCGCCCACTTGCTTACCATTGGTCCTCTGATGAACCTTTCCAACCAACTGAGAGATAATATGATTTAGCAATAATCATCAATCAAAATCAATTACCAGTGCAATCCATTTGGCTACACAATGAGGGCCAGGAATTGGAAGCTCTGGATTAAAAAGTTTGTTACAAATCCAAAATTAAGTCCTAATACACAACTCTTAAAACCATGTTGTGGAATTACAGAATAGCCACAGGCAGGCCAAGCCTGCAAAAGAAATTAAGGCGTACTAGTATGAGACAGACAAGCAATTCAGTCACACCAATACAAAATTTTAATAATAATACTTGATGCTCAGAGAAGAGTTGCAAGTTCTGTTGTCTATGCATGAATAAATCTATATTTCCCAAATCTAGTCCAAACTAAGAGGATGGATGGATAACCTAAAGGATCTCAAAAATCTAAGAATTTCCATGAAGGAAGTCAGAACGAGGCAAGGAAGGATTTAGTAGGGAAGTGTCAGCATCTCAGAAGCTTGGTCAAGAGTCTTCTATGGATCAGGGAGTAGGTGTTAGCCTAAGCCACACTTAGGAAGAAATCAAAATAGGCATTGAGGGCTAAACCTCTCAAGGTTCAGGGGAAATGCTCTAAGCATTCTGAAGAAAGCATCAGGATTTGCAAAGAGGGGTCTGGAAGGCTCCAAGAGAGAATCTGAAAGAAGTCTGGAAAGCATCAGAAAAAGCATCTGATACTCCAACGGTGTGAACACTAGATCATAACACCCAAAGTCCACTAGGTAACACCACCTTTGTACTCATCATCAGGGTTCCATTGTTCTTGTCCATTTCTCAGGTTGCAGACTGCAACATCGGCAGGCTATCCCACACTGGACATGGGAGCGACATCTCATGCACACATCAGTTTGCTACATTTACTCAATAGGCCTTTTAGTTGACGCTCTAATTCCCTATGTTCTTTCATCAAGGTATTCTTCTCAGCCTCTTCCTCTATCTCTAGTACAATAATGTATCTATTCTACAACTAACAATGCATGTGAATATCTGCAAGAAATCTCATGTTAGCAGACAATGAAAAACAATATGCAGCATGGTGAAATACAGGCCTACTTAATTAAGACAAGTTAAAGCATTAACTCAATGGTGCACATTTGATATGTGTGTGCACATTAAACACAAATGAATATAAGTTTCTAGTGCATTAGTTTCACATTACATGTAACATTCAGTAGGTCTTCAAAATAATCGCATGTCAGTATGGCTAAGAACTACATTTTAATCAAATATATTAAGGATTAATGCACACATTACCTAATTCTTTTATCTTGTTAAGTAAAATCACATTCTACATATGTAAGGATGGTTTCTATCCAGTTATCTTAAGCAGAAAGTGTTATATAAAATATCAAAACACACATTATGAAAGTCGAATTGTCATTTTCTAGTGAGTAAATCATCTACTAAATGAGGATGGTTTATTTATAACAGTCAGTTATGGCAGAACACATTGTTATGAGTAAATTCTCTAATCCTACAGTGAATGCACTCTTTAATAATGATGTCAAGTGCAACACTTACATTAGTTAGTTGAACCATACAAGAAACATGTGCAAGTGCACTTTCATATCATGTGTCTGTTAAGTATTTGTTGTTTTTTTTAAACTTTTTATTAAGGACAAGGTTATACAAAATAGACATCGTACAGACACGTGTCCAAAGATGCTGTGCTGGCACAAAGTTAACTACAAACCTGAGTCCATACCTATTGCCTACAGTTTACATTGGATCAAATTATGGCCGGTCTACCCAGGTTCACCACTCCGTCTAGGCTGCGGGGGATCACAAATTCCTCCCCTATACACATTCCATTTTTCCCAAATGTGTGTCCATTTAATGGGACATCCCCTCGATTCGTACACAGTCGTCTCCGTCACCATGCACCAGTCCATGTCTTTTCCCCACGCACCCAGTGTTGGTGGTTCCTGTGCCCTCCACAATCTTGCAATATTCCTTTTAGCAATTATCATTCCAAGTGTCACCCATATTCTCTCTTTAGCGTTTAAGTCTGTAGGGCCCCAAATATTCAGGAGACACAGCTTGATGTTACAATCAATCTTGTTGCCCATTACTTGCTCCATTCACTCCGTCAATTCAGACCAGTACCTCTGAATAACTGTACATTCCCAGAGTACGTGCACAAAAGTGCCCTCCTGCCCTCATCCCCACATGCATCCGGCCTCAGTGCTATAACCCATCTTTACCAACATTGATCCCGCAAGGTATATTCTGTGGAGTATCTTCTCTGTTAAGTATTTGTGACGAATGTGTGACGTATAACAGGTGGGTAACTTGTGTTCTGCACCAAAGTGCAGACACCGAAGGAAGTGGCGAGCAATGTAATCTCATATTGGGCCCAGTAGCCAGATTCGGGTGGTGGGACGGGGCGGGGGGAGGGAGAGGCGGGGACGATGGCGAAGAACTTTTAAAAAAAACACTTACCTGAAACGGCCGGCCGCCGCCTCTCCTCCGTCATCTTCCTTCTCTTCCTGCAGTCCCGGCCAGCAGCAGGAAGCACCCAGCTCCCAGGTTCCCCTGAGCCAATCATTGTGGTTGGTCTGAGCGCCGTGTATTGGCGCTCAGATGGGAAATGGGAGGCTTTGCATGTTCCTCACCAGGCTGCGTAATGCAGCCTGGTGGGGAAGATGCAAAGTGCGCATGAGTGTTTAGCCGGCCCAAGAAGGCCGGTCAAGCAGTCATGCCCACTTAAGGAGGGCAAAGCACTCCTCTCCCCTGCTGTGCCGAGCCCCGCCCCGCCCAGAAAGCCACTGACTGTAAAGGAAAACTAAAATGATAAAAACTATAGTTATTATCATTTGAGTTTTCCTTTTGTTCAGTGGGGCGACGCTCCTCCGCCATAGTGGAGGAGCCACCACTGATTATTTGGACCAAAACCCATTCTGTCCCTTGCACCCCTTGTGCAGTGTTATGTTCTTCATCAAAGTCAAACACAAAAGAGCATGGCATAGGCGTGTCTATAATCAAGGCATCGAGTGGATTTCAGAGCAAAGTTTGGAACTGAGCAGGACTATAATTAAATAAAGGCATTTCACTGTGAAATTATGCATTTGGATAATGGATTCAGCTGATAAAGCCGTGTATGCAACCCGCAGACAGTATAAACCAAAGAATAGACGAGAGGCAGGAATGACGTTATTGTATATATCACTTCGCAAATCTACCATAGCCAGTTCGAGTGCACAGCGCAATGATTAAAACCAGGAGTTCTCTGCCTCGGGCTATAAGCGCGCATTAACATTACATTACTCATTGTATAATGTAATCCTCTGCGGTCTGCTGCCAGTATAAAATATAGCCAGAAAGCTCGTCTCACTCTATTACCAGGGTGTATTTAAAAGATGTCTGCTCTCTCGGTCCTCAGTGGTTTTCATTCCTAATGAATTAGTAACTACAAGACACAATGCACATGCTGCGTCGTTAATTAATTCCAGCTCTTGAATTAAGTTAAGCAAATATTAAGTTTCGGTTCATTGCTCTAATAAGATTTCAAAGGTCGTAGAGGGTTCACTTTATATTGTGCAGTCAATACGGTCGACGTCTGAAGTCATATGCACCAGCATGTCTCTTTTTCTGGCAGAAGCTCCGCCCATTCTATCGACGGGGCAAGGCCCTGCCTTTACGAAGTTCAAATGTTTCCTTGCGCTGCCCTAGACGTCATAAAGCACGTTTATTATATAAAAGTTCACAACATTTCCTTATTTCCCTCTTATGTTGTGTAGTATATCAAACACGAAGGCAGTCAAGCGAACGTTTACATGTCCTACCCCCTCAGGACTTATGCTTTCTCCGCCTGGCTTAATCCATTGGCCCGGCAGGCTGTACAAAAGGTCCCGGAGAACCTGAACTCAGGGCATCAGTTTAGCACACGAGCGCCTCCTACGTGCACAATGTATGTAGCCAGAGGACCGGTGAGCTGTAAGCCTTCGTTGAAATGCAGGTGTACCTGTGAGAAGGGCAGCGTGAACACAAGCCCTCCTGCACACACAGACCTTCTCCAGGTCCCTTTGTCTTCTCCTGATTGGCTGACACTGCCTGTCAGTCTCTGTTCTGGGACGAGGCAGTAGGGACCAGGGTGGGACAAGCGCAAGATGTCAATTATGACAGTTTCCGTCTAGTTCCACTGCTGACCTGAGAATACAGCTGTGAGTGGCATCAAAGGACCACTTTCAGTGCCACCAGCCTCCAATGTTGGAAGATGGTGGTGGTAGGAGTGGGGGGTGAGAGCTTCTGTGTAAGTATCTCCGATTTGATTTTTTATTTTTATTTTTATTTTAAATTTATAAAGCACAACTGTTACCCGAAGGCGTCAAGGCGCTGTAGATCGCCATCCAAGAAAAAAAGTCCCCTAGTATTCCGCAATCGGAAAATATCTACAAGCAAAATAGCCAAGACTTGAGAGACTTCCTAAAGGGCAGGAGCTGGGGGATGGCCTTTATGTTTATTGGAAGAGTGTTCCAAAGTTTACTGGCAGCAGTGGAAAATGCTCTGTCGCCCCATCTCTTTCTTATGGTTTTCGGTACATTAAGCTGTAGTTTGGACGATGAGTGAAGGGATCTGCCAGGGGAGTACCAGCCAAACATGTTTTTTAATCTTGATGGATAAGGGAGGTAGAGAGCCTTATGTAGAATACAAAGAGATTTGAAGCTGATGCGCTTGTTAATTGGGAGCCAGTGAAGGGTTTCTAATCCCTTGGCAGCCGACTGCCCTCTAGGAATGTCCAGAACTAGTCTCGCTAGTGCGTTCTGTACCACCTGGAGTTTATGCTGCGTACTCTTGTTCGAGTCCAGGTACAGTGAGTTGCAGTAATCAAGTCTGGACATTACCAGAGCAAGAGCGAGCTGCTTGCGTGCAGGCTGCTGAATGAGTGGGAAGATTTTCTTCAGCATCCTTATAATCTAAGTGCAGGTTATGATTGTACGATTAGTTTGGGCATCGAAGCTGAGTTCAGTGTCCATCAGTACTCCGAGGTTCTTGACTTTTTTTCCCGGAGTAGGACAAATTCCTAAAGAATGAGGCCAACAGCTACTATTCCAGCTTGATGCACCTGGGCCAAAAATCATCACTTCCGTCTTATCCCCATTCAGTTTTAAAAAGTTACATGACATCCATTCTGCCACTTTAGTCATGCAACAGGAAACTTTTTCAGCTACTGAGCATGAGTTCTTGGGGATTAACAACATGATCTGAGTGTCGTCTGCATATGACACTACCAGTGCTGGAATGGATAATAGCCGCTAGGGGTGCCACATAAAGATTGAAAAGCATGGGGCTTAGAGATGAGCCCTGCGGCACTCCACAGGGAAGGGAAAAGGCATTTGAGTAAAAGTGCTGTAACTTCACCTTTTGAGATTGTTCCCCGAGGAAGGAGGATAGGAGGGCTAAGGCTTGATGCGAGATGCCAAGACACTGGAGTCTGTCTAGCAGCAGAGTGGGTGAGATGGTGTCAAACGCTGCAGACAGATCCAAGAGTATCACCATCACCCCCTGTCCCTCATCCACCAGACGTCTGATACAATCCGAAGCTGAAATAAGGCAGTTTCTGTCGAATGGTGTTTTCTGAAACCGAAATGGGAGTCATTGAACCAGTGTTGCTGTTCTGCAGTCTCCATCAGATGGATATTAAGATGCATCTCCAAAATCTTTGCCGGAACAGGAAGCAAAGAGATCGGACGATAGTTTTTACAGTCCTTAATGTCCAAATTCGTTTTTTTTTTAGGAGGGGCCTAATAATAGCCTGCTTCCAACTCTGTGGGTAGGATCCAGATAGGATCACATTGTTTATTAACTTACAGAGTGGGTCAGCTATAATATTGGCCACCATGTGGAGAACTGCAGGAGGACAGGCTTCTAAAGGTGATCCTGCGTGAGTTTTCAGGAGGTATTGTTCAGCCAACTTAGGGGAGAGTGTCAGGAATACAGAGAGACCTTTTGTCTCTTGGCTTGAACAAGATAGCGACTCTTGGGATGCTAGTAGAGACCCGCCGGCGGCAGTTGAGTGTGACGGCGCAGTAGGAGCTAAGCCAAAACCTGTGTGGATATCCATAATCTTGCAGTGAAAGAAAGTTGCTAGCTGGTTACAGAACACCTGAGAGCTCTCTGGTTCTGCTCTAGGTTGTGAGGCCGAGAGCAGTTATACTAGCTTAAAAAGTTCTTTAGTGGAGGTGGCATTTTCAATTTTCTGGGTGCAGTTCTTGAACTTTTCTTCAATTAATGCATGTTTATATTCTTTGATGTTTATTTTATATGAGATCCTTTCTTGTTCGTCTTGGGTCTTCCTCCACGCCCGCTCATGGCGACGGCATGTTTGTTTAAGCATCCTAAGCCTATCATTATACCAGGGAGCAGATGGTGAGTGCCTTTTATGTGTAGTTGCCTTCAGAGGGGCCAGTATGTCGGCTGCACTCTCCAGCCAGGTAGCGAAGGCCTCTGCTCCGCTATCCGAGTCATCTGGAGTTACACAGGGTATAATGTTTAAGGTTCTGAATAGTGCCTCAGCCGAGACCCGTTTCTGGATTTATCCATAATGCGAAGGATGCTAATATTTCTGACAGCCGAGGTAGATAAGAAATCGAAAGCAACTACACTGTGATCCGACCAGCTGATAGGAATGGTTTTTTGATAGACCAGTCTGGGATCATTAGTGAAGATCCCATCCAGAATATGGCCTGCCTTGTGAGTGGGGGCGGAAACCAGTTGTGATTGTCCAGTATTAGCAAGGGCCTCTAAGAGGGAATTGGTATCATGGTTATCCTTCTCCTGTAGATGAAAGTTGAAGTTCCCCACAATGGTCATCCGGCTCTCAGCTAGAAGGGGTTCTACAAGGAGTTTGAGATCCCTAAGAAAAGAGGGTCTAGGACCTGGGGGCCTATAGATCAGCAGCCCCCCAAAGGAGCAGGTGGCTGAGATGATCAATTTAAAATGAAGGACTTCACAGGTTTGTAAATTGAAGCCTAATTCAATCAAACATTTAAAATGAGACTTAAAAACGATGGCCAGGCCTCCGCCCACTCGTCCAACCCTGCATGGTTTTGTATGTGTGTGTGTCTGAGAGCATGAGGGTATGTACGTGCGCCTTCTCTTGGTTAAATGTATATGTGTGTTTTGTTTGTAGGAGGCAGGAAGCTCCCTGGCATAATGGTGATCCATATGCATAAGCATCACCCCCTAACATATCTGATAATGGAGCACTTGTTCACATATTGTGAGCACTCTTGAAATACTGTTGTTTATTTTCTGGGCTTCTGGTTGTTTCCAGAACACACCTGAAGCGGAGGGGAGACTTGGGTGTTATTGAGGTGCCCACCCAAGAGTGTGTGACTCCTCCCATTCAGAAGTTAGAGGGAACACACAATTGTGCTTCAGGAAAGCTGTAAAAAAAAAAAAAAACGAATTATTGGTTGTCATTAATGTAATTGTAGAATGATATTTATCTTCTCTTATTTATTGAGGCCTGTGTACCCAGAGGCATTTATGGGTGCGATGAGCACCGTGTAAATTATTACCAAAAAAAACAAATAAGCACCCCTGACATATTGGGGGCTTTAACTTAACAGCGCCAATCTTCATATTTTGGGGGCCTTCCAAACATAATGCTGGCAGTCTCTGGTCTAATACAGGCCATGGATAAGACTATCCACATCTGAAAGATTGTGAACACTGAATATTTTCACAGATGACCCTGGCATTATTTGGCCCTTCTCAAAATATTGTGGTTGCTCCTAACAAATGGCATCAAAGCAGCCCTTGCCTATTGGCACCCATTTTTGACATAGTGTGGAAGATCTTGATATTTTTGTGACTCTCTCTAGCATACTAGTTGCTCTGAACTAATGATGCCCATCACAAACAGGGGACATACATAGCGCAGCCAGGCCCTGTGCCCAATCCCGCTGGCACCCAACCCCCAGCTGCGTGCGCCCACCACATCGGGGGTGCCCACCTGCCTGCCAAGCAAAAAGCCAAAGTTATTAGCAAACCAAAAATCTATTTCCTATGGAAATGTGGCCCTAACTGTAACTACCACTAAGTAACACATATGTACATGTGTGTGGGTGCGTGTAAGTGTGTGTGTGTGTGTGTGTGTGTGTGTGTGTGTATTTATATATATATCCTGGGACCCTGACATAATAAAATGTCAATATTATTGTCAGTCAAGATGGAATAAGAAACAGAAGAAATATTATTATTATTGGCATGACCACAATGCCCCACTCTTTAGCCACCTCTTCACTGAGTTTCAACCCAAAATGCAAGGCATGAGCTGAGGATGTGGGTATGCCAATGTCCAGAGAATGTACGATTTTGTGCATAAATGTTCACATGTACAAGTTCAGGAAATAGTTAATACCATAAGGCAGTGCCACTATAAACATTATTACTTTGTCATAAGGCAAACATCTCTTCAGCAGTGACCGATGCTTTTAGAGGCTCATCAGTGTGATGTAATTGAATAGAATTGAGTGCAATTGAACATTCTCTATACGCATGTTCTCAGGCATTACGATAAGAGCAGGTCTGAATAGCAAGCTAAGACGCGCTGGCCAATCTTCAGCAATAGAAATAGAAGAAGCTCAACAACTGAAAGATCTCTTAGAGTCAACAACTAGCCAGTAGAAGAAACCTTGGAACAGAAATTGCTCCATGGGCCTGTATGATGATTGCAAAATGCATCAGAAAATAAAATGCAGTAACACATACACTGAGGCAATAGCAGAATTCTTTGCCCTGTCTTCTTTTCTTTATAGCATGACACTCCACCATTGTGCATGCAGAGTGGCATGTGCCTCATGATTTCTTTATTCTAGCAGATCCTTATGCAACAAACAGCTACACCTGGAAGCATCACTGAACTACAGGCAGACCTATGATTAAACGGTAAAATATCTAATTCATTGAAGTGAGAATAGTACATAGCTTTTGGATTCTCACTCAGAAATCTCACCTTCTTGTAATTCTTTCATGATTTTATCTAAGACTAAGTTAACAATAATTGTTTCTATGTTGTTCTGCAAATACCCTACCAGTGTTGAACACTAGTGCAATACGTTTAGTCTTTGCCAGTGCTTGCAGACCAGGCTACTTTTGTAGTTCTAAAATTACACAGATGTCACACAGATATCCCTGCACCTGGATGATGGAATAGGACTTCGGGTAATACATCCAATGGGTTTTAGTGATCACAACCCGATATCCTTGGCACTGAAGTGGTCGTTGTCCCAAAAAAGGATCAACTGTAAGCCAATCATACAAGATATAATGTCAAGTGACCAAGGGAGAAGACTAAAATGGTCAAAAGTGCTCAAGGCCCATACCCGCAGGGGCCCTCCCATTATACGGAGGTGGTTTGATAAAAATTGTTCCAGAGCACACAGAGCCCTGCATCAGGCATTGAAGAGTCATCCAGGGGGTTGAAACCTGATCATTAGTTTGAGAAAAGATCATAAAGCCCAGATCCTCAAGAGGAAAAAAGAGATCAAGGAGGAGGCATGGCAGATCTGCTTCTAGCATTAACGTCGCAGAATAATTCTAAATTCTGTGAAATTGTCAATCACCCATTCCTCAACAACTCAGATAGCGCCTTAGTCTCTTGTTGCATCCCTGCAGAGGCCTGGGTCAATCATTTTGAAGCAATATATATTATATGTAATGAGGCTGGCCCTGCTTAGACTTTATCTCTAATGGGAGTCTCATGCTTATCTGTGGGCCAAGATTAAGTAAGAAATGCTATCATGGCTCTTTCTAGTAATAAGGCCCCATGGCTCAGATGGGAACTCTGCTGATCTGTTCCTGAGTAATCCTGATTTTTGGACTCATAGTATTAACGCAGTGGTTATGGAACACCCACCCAAGTCATGGTCAACTTTGGTTATTGTTCCCATCTTCAAAAAGGGTGTCGGAGTAGCCCCTCATTGTTTTTGCCCTGTTTCATTAATAGACATTATAGCAAAGGTGGGTGGGAGGGTTATCCTGAATCAGCTTTCGGTCTGGGTGGAAGAGAATGGCATTCTCTCTGATTTGCTATTCAGCTTTGGGCCGGGCCTTAGCACCAGTAATCCATGCCTGAAACTATACTTGATCATGAGCATGTACATAAACGCATAGTTGGGTTTCCATCACCTCGCATTCATGTGCCTTACGTCTGCCTTTGATAGAGTGTAATGGGAGAAGCTCTGGACTATTATGTTATCCATGAGGGTGGATCACAACATTGTGTATTTTTTAAGGGACCTGTACCTTGATATGTCATCAATGGTTTGATATAATAGTGACAGTACTTGAACCAAGTCTTTTAAAGTGAACCGTGGAGTGTGCCAGGGTTGTATCCTGGCTCCATTCCTCTTCATGGTGTATATTAATAGGTTGGAATGCTCTCTATTATCGACCCACTCTAATTGCCCGCAGCTGGGGGTGACATTTTACGCCTATGTTACTTTATGCAGATGATGCGGTCCTTTTGTCTCAGACCGCGTTGGGGCTTCAACGAATAATTGACTCATTTGTTTCTTTCATGGAAACTCTAGATCTGTACACCAATTATGGTAAATCCTATGTGATGACTATGGGGCCCAAGCTTATGAAAACTAGAAAGCTCTCTTCCAATGGTTATGTATTGGTGAGTGTTCCCTCCTTTGCATGCTTAGGTCTGCATGTTCTTCGTCTGCCTTTTGTTGAACAAGGAATATTCTGTGATGAGGATAATTTGGGAATGTAGTGGCTTTGTCACTAGATTGGGAAGGAATCCCCTGGAGGCAATGCTTAAATTGTATCAAGAAAGAGTGTTTCCCAGTTGCCATGTACAGGGGGATGTGTGGGGATGCACAGGAGTTGCATCCCTACAAACTATTGAAGACAAACTTTGTCGAAAATTGTTGGGTGTTCCTCAGTCCACAACTTTGTACATCCTCCACCAAGAATTGTGTCTCTCTTATTTGAGTGATGTCATTGATTTGTGTCCCCTCATTAAGTGGTTTAATATTTGGACTAGACCAAAGCTCAAGTTGAATTGGCTGATTCTGAAAGACTGTCTTTCCCTCGATAAATGGTATTAAATCCAGTGTGAGTAATTATCTATCGGATTTAGGGAGAAGTGAGCTTTTTAAGAATCCATAGAAGATTGGGAAGGATGATCCTCTGTGAATTCACACCAATTTCCTCAGGTGGAGATGTTCATCAAGGGAACAGAAAGAGCTTGCCAAACCATCAGTCAGGGCTCACATTATACTGCAGATAAATTTCTATATGGAACCATATCTTAAGATGGTCCCAAATGAGCATTACCAGTTTTTATTGACCCGTTTTAGACTTAATACACTATATTCTTCTGCGGGCGGTTAATTCATCAAATCATAATTGCCGATGTGGCTTTTGGGAATGTGATGGCTTCTCTACCTAAAACACATTGCACTTTATTATATTTTGCAGTCATCCCAAACAACCTAAACTACAATTTTTAGTGCCCCTGTTGGGAAGGTTGAATTTTAAGCAAGTACACCTGCCTTGATGTATGTGCAATTATTACCTGATGTTTATGTCTGTTTTTCAGTGGCCAGCTTGTGGTATCCTGGAAGATACCTAGTAGAATGTGAGATGTGGAAAGTTGGTGAGTTCCAGATTAGTAATGAAATTGACAGTGTTCTGTATTGGGCAGTTGATGCTGGATCTGGAGAGTGTTAGATGTGTGGATGGGGGGCCCATGAATAAAGAACCTACTACAGCTGGATACATGGCTTTTAATACACTGGCAATGATTGGGAAGAGCACCCCGACACACTACACCAGTGTGGGATTCTACTACTAGCTGGCTAAATCTCAGATGGTGGCAGTTCCAGAGGATTTGAAATACAGTGCATGTGAACTACTTCTTGACTGAAGGGCTTAAGGGATGCACTCCGTCTTTGGATTTCATGTCCTCTGAGCGCATTTTGAAATCTGCTTAACGAAGCAGCTTTAGCGCTACTGCTAACAGAGGCGTACTAACCAGGCCGGTACCCATGCAACTTGCAATATTTGAATTCTGCTTAGAAGCGCGTTCCTACCTTCCATCATCAAGAAAGACATAATCGGGGAAGAAATGCGCTACCAATGCGTAAGACATTGCTCTACCATTGTGTACGACGTTGCGCGAGCCGACACTCCTGTGGGTCAACCCTGAATCTCCTGTTTGTGCTTCGTGACTCCGTCTCTAAGGAGCCATCATCAAAAGAGGAGCGCACTGTCAGCACTGCAGACATTGTGCCTGTCAGCCTTCCATGTGCAGTCAGCATGTGGTTCTAAGATTGCTCATAAAGTAAAGGAAGAGAAAATCTCAGGACTTACTCGCACACCCACAGTGCATCCGACAGCACTTTAATATTCACCATGTACTCTGTTCCTGGCCTCTACTATGAGGCCATTCATATGACTACATCACATCCTGTGTCGCCCTCCTAGGAGTCTAGACTGTATTCCCTATAATGAATAGTGCAGCTGCAGCAGCCATTTTACATTTTCCATAGACTACATTTGGCATTCTTAATACTGCAGAACCTTTTTTGGCAGTCATCTTTCATACTGTTTTCTTTCTTTCATGTTGTTTGGATTACATACAGTACTACATGTAATGAGTACTTAGGGGTGTTCCTCTAGCAGGCATTTTTCATTAGGATATATATGAACAACTCAAAGAGCTCAATATAAAGACGTACAGAGGTAAATTCAAGTACAACAGAGAAAAACATGAGTACATAACTCAGATGTCTAAACTTAAGGATAATAATAGAATTGTCATTCGTGCCTCAGACAAAGGTGGAAACATAGTGCTCTTATCCAAAGACATATATCTTAAAGAAGCCTATAAACAACTGAACGATAGAACTTGTTACACCAAATGTAGTGGATCTGAACTAAAAGCAATGTATGCAACTTTTTACAAGAAATTGTCGACATGGAAATCAAATGATCTTATTACAGGACAAGAGTTTAAATTCCTTAAAAACAATCATCCAGTGGTACCCACGATTTATTTTTACCCAAAATCCATAAGGACACTGAGAACCCGCCTGGCAGACCTATAATATCTGCAAGAAATGGATGTCTAGAACATACATCCCAATATGTGGACTTTTTCTCCAAAATCTGGTCAAGACTTTGCCATCCTATGTAAGGGATACCAGTGATTTCCTGCGAAAGGCCAAGGACATCGTATGGAAACAAAGTTATCTATTCATTGCACTGGATGTTAGCTCTCTTTATACGAGCATTCAACATCCTGATGGATTAAGAGCACTGGATCACTTCTTGAATAGAACAATGGGTACCATGGGGGACCATAAGAAAATGAATATTGATATGGTTGAATTTTGCCTCACGAACAATATATTCATGTTTAATAGTCTCCTCTACAGATAGGTCAGGGGTGTGGCGATGGGGGCCAGCTTCTCCCCTAGTTATGCGTGTTTACACATGGGCTGGTGGGAGGAGCTGGTCCTCATGACTATACATCGGGAGACTATGTTAACCAATGTCAAATTATGGTTGCGTTTCATTGATGACCTGTTTGTTATATGGGATGGCAGTGCAGACAAGGCTCAAGAATTCATACAGGCGATTAATGTAAATGATTTAAATCTACACTTTACGGCTAATATCAGTTCTTCTACAGTGAGTTTCCTTGATACACATGTGTATATAGATGATGATAAAATTCAAACTAAATTATTTCGCAAGGAAACCGCTGGTAACTCTACACTACACGCTAGTAGCTCTCATGTCAGACACCTAATAACTAGTATCCCCTATGGGGAAATGCTTCGGCTGAGGCGTATCCACAGCAAAGAAAGTGATCTCTTACAGGCTCAGGCAGAAAGCAAATTGAGATTCAGAGAACGGGGTTACTCAGAACAGGTTATTGATAGAGCTATTAACAAATCTAACCGTAGGAGTAGAAGTGAACTGCTAAGGGAGACAGAACCCATATCCAAATCTACAGTTGAGACTAATCCTAGTGTAGCACTGCCACAAATTGATGATGTAGAAAAGGAATTCAGGATTATAATTCAATTTAGCCAACAATCCAAAAAGATTGAATCTATAATATCTCGCCACTGGCCGTTGGTTCTAAGTGATCCAGTAATTGGCTCTCTGTTACCTAAAAGACCGTCCATAACCTACAGTAGAAGTCGCTCCATGAGAGATGACCTAGTTACAACTAGTCCTGAAGTTATTGAGTCAACTAATTGGCTACAAACTCATACTGGCTTTTTTAAGTGCAAAACATGTAAGGCGTGCCAACAGGGAGAAAATAGAACATCTTACATCACTCCCTTTAATGAGAAAAAACACCAGATCTCTAAACTACTCACATGCAAGACAGAATTTGCAGTTTATGTATTGTCATGCCCGTGCAATTTGTTTTATGTTGGAAGCACCAAGCTTCAAGTGCACAAAAGAATACTGCAGCATTTGAGGGCAATCAACAACCAGGACAATACATATCCGGTGGCTCGCCATTTTAAAGCCAAACATGAATCCAGAAGCAAAGATCTCAAATATTTTGTTATAGATTCAATACCACGTAGTAGGAGGGGCGGAAACAGAGAACAGAAATTACGCCAGTTGGAAACTAGATACATTTTGGAACTCAATTCAAAACATCTGTCAGGTCTAAATGTAACAGAGGATTTGTTTACATGTCTTTAGATCCTCATAAATGCCGACCATCTCATTCTGTATATATTTGAATCATCTTAAATGCATATTTTTTATGTGAGTGTACTATCAGTGGACTCTATAGGTGTATTTATTGACTATTTATTGACATTTTAGTGGTGCTTTTAAACACATTTATTTATTACATGTATGAATATTTAAGCAGATCTTATCTATTTTGGATTGTATTAATTTTGCTTATATGATATTTATTATATATGTTTTTGTTTTTTTTTGTGTGTGCGAGGATTAGAAAATGTCGGTAGGGTCTATGTCATCGCCTTATTTTCCTAAAACAACTTTTTACAGGGTGGTTTTGATTATACTCACATATATTATAATATTTACAATGCTTAAAGCAGAATGAAATTTGGGTATTTAAACTGGTATTTTTAACCTCTGACAACATTCTTGCTATTGCTAATCCACAACAGGATCAAATGGAAAATCATTTATGTTACTTTGTTTAGAATGGGTTAACTGGGGCTCCAGGAACCCATTTACTAACAATATTTATATATTTTGATACTATCCAGTGATATGTACTTATACAAAAATATTTTGGGTGGCATATTCTTATTAGGCGCATTCATAATTCTGTTGGTCTTATGGCCCATATTTTAACATTGCACTTTTTGCACATTTACTTGCACATATACCTCATATTGCACTTTATATAAGCTTTTTTTTGCGTAGTCTTACTTATATTATTATGGACCTGATCATCTCTTCTTCTTAACTGATTTGAATTTATGTCATTATTATGTCTTTTAAATCGGTTGTTAAGGATTTTTATGCTCTTGTGATATAATGTGCATCTTTTTCAAGAAAGAATTGTGACGTTTTAATTTCATAGTCTTTCTTTAATGTTGATCATGTTCCATGGATTACGCTTGCACTGTTCACTATTTAAGCCAATAGTAGTAACTTGACTGTGTCATGTGATCAAGGCCCGTGAAGGGGCTGAAACGCGTCATGGCGACAAATCTGCACCCACAATAAATATTGCTGCACGAATTCTGTGGTCCGTATCCGTTCTTGCAAAGAAAAGTTTCAGTAACGGAGTTTTTGGATATATATATATATATATATATATATATATATATATATATATATATATATATATATATATATGTATATATATATATATATATATATTATCTACTGGCGGTCGCCAGTAGATAGTTATAGTTAGGACCTATTTTCCATAGGAAATTCACAACATTCTATTTGAAATAACTTTGGCGCCGGTTGACGAATCTTTGCGAAATTTTCAAAACTCGTGGGCCGCTCCGGTCCGCTCCTATCCTGAAAGTCTCGGGGTGATTCGTCAAGTGGGGGCCGAGAAAAAAGGGGGGTCCCAAAACATGTTTTCCCCATGCAATTTTCCATAGGAACCTTTCATCGCAGCTACAGCCCGAACTGCTGAACGGAAATACACCAAATTTGGCAAAAACGTAGCCCTTGGTTCAGAGTCATGCCTTTTGCTTAAATTGTGTAAATCCGTTCAGTAGTTCCTGAGAAATTTGAAAAAGAAAACACATATATATCTGGGCGGAGCCTAACCACACATGTCATCGTGAGATCTGATTGGCTGTCAGCACTTCATCCTGGAATTGCTGGCAGCCATCTTGGGACCAATATAAATGATAGTACCCCATTGAAATGCATTGTAGTGAATCGAAGATTTTGAGGGTTACCAAAAGGAGAACTATAAAGGGTGATAACAGACTTTAGTTACATTAGAATTCATTTGTTGATGGTACCATACTAATTTTAGGAATTGTGGTGTGTTCTAAGGTGATTTTACCCTGTGAAAAATCCTTCTGCTGAGATATCATGAATCATGTTTGAGAGAAAACTATTTTCTCATACTTTTCCCATTGAGGTTTGGAAGGTGTTCTAGAAGCTAAAATGAGAGCATATTTTCTGTAAATTCACATTATCTTTCTCAGTCATGTGAGAATGAAGTCTGACATTCTCAGTAAAACATGTACATCCAACAAGGGCAGAGACTGTCAGTTGATTCCTTTGTGTTCTACTGCAGCTTCCCAGAGTGTTCTAAAGAACAACTAGAGTGCTAACAGCCTTACTTATGACAAAAGTATGGCACACCTGAAGCCATCTTGATTGGCAGTCCTGCCAAGTATCATGCTTCAGGTGTGACGCTCACGCATTTTGCCACCGCACTGAAATGCATTGTCACGCATTTTGCCACCTGCCAGATCGCGCCACCAGCGGCCCTTGTGCACCGGCTCTGCTGCTCCCAAGAGACATGTTGCGTTGCTGGGCTGGGTTTCTAAATAGTTAAATCCATCTGCTCTCAGCTCTGGAGTGGCTGAGAGCGCTACAATGTATCAAATCTCTGCCTTGCCTGTGTCGCCCGGCAACAATGCGGCAATATTCTGGCTGCGGCGCGGGCGCGGCGCGGATTTAACACAGTCGACTCACTCACTGCTGCCAATTAGGGGGGGGGAGGGGCTGCCCTCTCAGCAGTTGATGCTACTGCTTTCAGTCACACTGTGGCACACCATGGGGGCCGGTATTAACATCCGGACGTGCTGGTAGAGTGCCGTCACGTCCGGAGGAAGAGGAAGTAGGCAGAAGTGGCCGGGGACTCAAGTCGACGAGACTCGAGTCTCTGCTGCTCTCTCAATGGCCGCCCGCAGCGCAAGAGCATGCAGATCGATCACAACGATTTGCGGCGGGCGCAAACACTTGACACTACTGCGGCTCAGCTGGCCAGCGGCGCCGGGGACCGGAACGAGTCAGTGGTCAGCAGCTGAGCTCTGCTGCCCTGGATGAAGAAGAACAGGCTGCAGAGTCAGTGCATCGATGCAGCAGCAGTGCAGTCTGACACGGACCGCATTAGTCATGAACTCTACAAGTAAGTACTGTTTTAGTCGGTGACACTATACAGGTTAGCACGTGCATGCAAAATGGTAGCAAGATAAAAGTCACGGCAACTCAAGTATTTTAACCTGAGGGACCATATAGTCCAGGGGTCACTCGCGACTTCAGCGGAACCCTGCATGATCAGGTGGGACTGGGAGCCATGATGTAAAGGGAACAAACACAGAGCAGGAGATGGCACAATAAACAACTGGGGGACAACTTAGGGATAGGGGGTCACGCGAGGCAGAAAGGCTGTGAATGTAGGAACAAGTAGTTCTCGAAAAAAGAAATAATAAGGGTAGGCCAGCCAGAAGGTGAGACAGCACCTACGCAGAGAGGTAAGAACTGAGGAACCCTTTGCATTATTACAGCCCACCCTTCCCCTTAGTCCTACAAAGCACTGCATCAGGTATTCACACCCACTTGCCCGTAGCACCTATTACTAACTACATGAGTCATGATCTCATCTGAATTTTTTTTTTTCACTCAAACAGCAGCGATCTGCAGGGCTGCTCTGTCTGATCATCCTTCCGGAGTCAGTGAGCCTGAGTCCTGGTTTAGTTTTATCTCTGCTCAGCTCTGTGAGTCTCATCTAGGGCACCAGACCACTGTAGTTGGGTATTATCTTCAGGGTCAGTGCGTGACCGTTAACAGGGGTGCTCTGCAGCAGTTTCAAGAAGTTCTTGGAGTTTCTTGTTGCTCAAATGGCTGTAATTTCTGATATTTAGAAGTTTCCCTCGTCTTCATTGCATGATTTTTGCTCGCGAGAAAGTGTCACTCATAGTCGTTGAAATGTCACTCATAATTTCACTCACATTTTTAAAATGTCACACATGGCAATCTGAAACCTTGGCAGCTATGGATTGGAATAAACTTGTAACACTTAAAACATTTAATTTAAAAAGGAACAAAATGATGGGGTTCATTTTGTCATAGAAATTATGGTTAGTGCTGTAGAAAGAAAAATTAGGACATGTTTCAAGTGTGATCTCAAATATCTTCCTGTTATATTTCAACAGGAGCAGCCTGTCAGTTGATGCCTTTGTGTTCTACTGCAGCTTCCCAGAGTGTTCTAAAGAACAACTAGAGCGCTAACAGTCTTACTTATGACAAAATTATGGCACACCTGAAGCCATCTTGATTGGAATAAACTGGTAACTCTTAAAACATTTGATTTAAAAAGGAACAAAATGAGGGGGTTCATTTTGTCATAGAAATTATGGTTAGTGCTGTAGAAAGAAAAATTAGGACATGTTTTAAGTGAGATCTCAAATATCTTCCTGTTATATTTCAACAGGAGCAGCCTGTCAGTTGATGCCTTTGTGTTCTACTGCAGCTTCCCAGAGTGTTCTAAAGAACAACTAGAGTGCTAACAGCCTTACTTATGACAAAAGTATGGCACACCTGAAGCCATCTTGATTGGAATAAACTGGTAACACTTAAAACATTTAATTTAAAAAGGAACAAAATGATGGGGTTCATTTTGTCATAGAAATTATGGTTAGTGCTGTAGAAAGAAAAATTAGGACGTTTCAAGTGTGATCTCAATTATCTTCCTGTTATATTTCAGCAGGAGCAGCCTGTCAGTTGATGCCTTTGTGTTCTACTGCAGCATCCCAGAGTGTTCTAAAGAACAACTAGAGCGCTAACAGTCTTACTTATGACAAAATGATGGCACACCTGAAGCCATCTTGATTGGAATAAACTGGTAACACTTAAAACATTTAATTTAAAAAGGAACAAAATGAGGGGGTTCATTTTGCCATAGAAATTATGGTTAGTGCTGCAGAAAGAAAATTTAGGGCATGTTTTAAGTGAGATCTCAAATCCTCTTCTATTTCATTAGAAAATTCTGACATGCAGACTGAAACAATCACTTTCAATACCAGCAGTAGACTTCCAGTTAACTCCCTGGTGAGCAGTAGCTTTACTACAGTGATCTAATGAACAACTAGAGTGCTAACATTCTGAATTTATGGCAAATGTGTGACACATCTGAATGCCTTCTTGATGGAATCAAAGTAAAAAACTGAAAGCATTTCCTACTGAGGAGACTGCAGTAAATGACGAAATTAGGAAACATCATAACAAATAAGTCTCCCAAGATGGCCACCAGAGAAAAAAGAGCCCAAATGTAGCACAAATATCACCCAGATGTAGCCCACATATAGCCCAATGACAGAAGTGTGCAAAACACTTTTTATTTTTAGTTTTTCTGCAGTTTTATATAGTGCAAACTGGTCAGGTATTGGAGCGTTACATCTTACTTGGACCCCTTATTGCGTATTTTGCACGAAGTACATGAGATTGATCTTGCAAAACATTGAACTTTACGATTCTGTTAACCTGAAGTTGCTCTGAACCGGGCTTTGTAACACCCGTTTTTACCTACTGGTTTTAATTAATTCTCACTGTATTGTATTAGGAAAGAGGATTTACTGTTATTATGTACACTTTTATGATCTATGTTTCTAAATCAGATCAAATAAAGTTTAATGAATTCTATGGCAGGACGGAGGCGAGGATTATGCATATCTTTCCTCACTTTATTTGCATAGCAGTTCAAAGAAAACGTAACACAACAATCATTAAACAAAAGACTACACAACCCATGAACCATTAGGGGGTAGTCTCCAAGGCAACTATAGTCCAATCATATCACAGTCCATCGTATATAATATCGTGACGTCCCTTCCACTTCCTCTTTCTTCACTGCTCGTCAGTTAAGTGCATTCCTTACATTCTTGGCTTAATCTGACGTTGTTGCTGTTTGTATAGCGGTTTCTTGTGCACGTTATTAGCATTATTGCCTTGGTATTGTTTCATATTCCCTGCGCAGCAGGCTCTTGCCCGAGCGCATTCTCCCCCTCGCAGTTTCTCCCGCTGTGTGCTCTGCGCGCGGTGAGATCCTGTCAGGCGCGTCTGGTCCGAGCGAGGCAGCTCCGTCGAGCGCTCCCGCTGGTCTTTACTCGCGTTTGGGAATCCGGTCACTCCTTTAGTGTTCGCTTGATTCCCGACCAACCCTCGCCTAATTTTGACACCGCTATGCTGTGATTTCCCCACACGGCCACGTTAGTGACCAGTGCCACCTGGTGGTGGTAATTGGTATTGCGCCTCAGTCTATTCTTATAACAGCTTCGGGGAAAGCCCAGCTGTTGGAGCACCGGCGAGGGGGCTGTCTTAAGGATTTTAAGGGCATTTGTTCTGTGCTCACACCCTCTGCTATCATGTCTTCTCCAGAAGACCATTTTTACTCCTCCTACCAGGAAGTGGAGGAGGAATGGCCCCCCAACTTCTCCCTCCAGCAGTGGACCAAGCCCTCTCTCTGGCTATTTCTAGGGCGCTGGCTCCTCTTAGGGATCAGGTTGATAAGCTGGCGAAAAGCATCCCTGGGGTGTTCAGTGACCCAGATCTGGTGGTGGCGGATCCAAGTAGCTCCCAGATGGGGAATAAAAGGGCCGTTAAGCATAACGCGGGGCACTTGGAAGGATTTGATAAACTTACGGAGACCTTCCTCAAGAGTGCGCGAACACTAAAACATGCACCCTGCCGGGAGGAGGAGGGGCCCGGAGAAAATTGCGACACTGTCACCACTATTGTAGACCCCGATGGCGGGTTTCCCTTAGAGGGAGAGGGTGTATCGGAGGACGATTTCTCCTCCAATGAGGATAAGGACTCGGGGCGTCCCTGGCGTCCAGAGTCCCACTCCTCTCAGTCCCCGGTTGGGGACGGGGTCCACTCGGACATGTTCGAGCCTACCCAAATTTACCATCCTAGGTCGGCAGAGTGGACACCTGACGCCAAAGTGGCAGAGTATGTGGTGAGGAAAATCCATCAACCCCTTGAAAGAGAGGTCAGGAATAGGATGAGGGAGAATGCCCCAGGCCCTCACTGAAGGGGAAGGTGGCACACACGCCTGAAATTGATGAGAAACTATGTACCTTTTTCTCCAAGTATATGAGGGATCCCAAGAAAGGAATTGATAGGTCTTGGACGTGGTAGGGCCCTTGACCCAAATTATTCAATTGACGGAGCGTTCCAAAGAGTCAGGCTCCCCTTTGTCCACGGATATTGTGGCTGGTTGGGCGCACTACCCTAAACCCTAAAACACTACCCCCAGCACGACACCCTACACTACCCAAACATAACTGCACTACCCTAAACCCTAAAACACTACCACCAGCACGACTCCCTACACTACCCAAACACCACTGCACTACCCTAAACCCTAAAACACTACCCCCAGCACGACTCCCTACACTACCCAAACACCACTGCACTACACTAAACCCTAAATATACCCCCAGCATGACCTCCCACACTACACAAACACCACTGCACTACCCTAAACCCTAAAACACTACCCCCAGCATGACCCCCTACACTACCCAAACACCACTGCACTACCCTAAACCCTAAAACACTAACCCAAGCATGACCCCCTACACTACCCAAACACCACTGCACTACCCTATACCCTAAAACACGACCCCCTACACTACACAAACACGACTGCACTACCCTAAACCCCAAAACACTACCCACAGCATGACCCCCTTCACTACACAAACACCACTGCACTGCCCTAAACCCTAAAACACTACCCCAGCACTACCCCCTACACTACCCAAACACCACTGCACTAACATAAACCCTAAAACACTACCCCCAGCACAACTCCCTACACTACACAAACACCACTGCACTACCCTAAACCCTAAAACACTACCCCCAGCACGACTCCCTACACTACCCAAACACCACTGCACTACCCTAAACCCTAAATCTACCCCCAGCACAACCCCCTACACTACCCAAACACCACTGCACTACCCTAAACCATAAAACACTACCCCCAGCATTACCCCCTACACTACACAAACACCACTGCACTACCCTAAACCCTAAAACACTACCACCAGCATGACCCCCTACACTACTCAAACACCACTGCACTACCCTAAACCCTAAAACACTACCCCAGCACGACCCCCTACACTACCCATACACCACTGCACTACCCTAAACCCTAAAACACTACCCCAGCACGACCCCCTACACTACTGCACTACCCTAAACCCTAAAACACTACCCCCAGCATGACCCCCTACACTACCCAAACACCACTGCACTACCCTAAACCCTAAAACACTACCCCCAGCACGACCCCCTACACCACCCAAACACCACTGCACTACCCTAAACCCTAGAAAAGAAACCCCCACCCCATCCCCAATCCCCCTTACCTCTCACTCCTCATGGTTCCTCTCTCCTCATGGTTCCTGCTTCACGTCATCTCTGAGGGGCGGTGCACGTCGTTGTGAGGAAACGGAACAGCCTCTGTTTCCTTACAATGACATGGATCGTCTACATGTTTTTAGAACGCATGGTCATTTACCATTCATACCTTTACAACAAAATTCGTTGTAAAGGCATGCGTGGTAAATGACCATGCGTTCTAAAAATGCGTAGTAATGACTTTGTGATGTACAACGCATGCGTGGTAATGCATGCGTTGTAATGGTATCGCAAAGTAAAAAAGTCGTTGTAACGGCTGTTTACCGATCGAAGCTGGCCCCTGTTCTTCAGTGAGATGTTTATTTGATTAATTAGGAGGAAGGAATGTGGTTTTTTTACCGAAAAGTGCATTCCCGGCTGTTGTATTGTGAAAGTGTCCGCGTGGCCTGGTTTCACTTCCGGTGAGAGAGTGGAAGAGTCTGTTTGGATCTAAAGGAGTTCTGTTGTTGGACGGGGCCGTCGCGACATGTCATCAGAAAACATAGCTAATGGAAAGCGTCCTCCCTGAAGTGTGGAGCAGTGCCATGAGAGGTCAACGAGTGTGCGTCCCACCGCAGTATGACCGTACCGCGTGACTCCATGTGCCGCCTCCAGGGTACGGGAGGCAGAAGCAGCATCGCAGGTCCTCTTGAAGACCGTTGTAGCACTAATTCTACATTTTGGTACTAGGGCATTTTAACTTCGTTGTTCCTGCCAGATACAAAGAGAAGATCCTGTGTTATTCAGTGCCCTCGTTACCTTTTTTGTGGGTTGTGGTGCTTGTCACTTCGCTGCCCCGCCGGTGCACACGACTGGGCACCCCACCTCGTGTGCCATCTGCAGGGCCTCTGCCCTCGGATCACTGGTTTCGGTTTCTGGAGTGGCAACATAAACAGTTGCTCCCAAAGGACTAGCCTGAACACTTAGGTGAATATCCCCTGCACCAGCATTCCACGGAAATTCTTTCCTAGCTCTCCCACGTCAACGAGCACGGCTCCGCTCGTGACACCGTATGACGTCATCGGAGCCATAAGAGGACCTCGTCAGCGTGCTGACGTCAGTTCCACCCATTTTTTCCGTGCCACCGAGGCAAACAGGGGACCGAGACATTTTCACATGTATACATAGTATAATAAATATATATGTATTCACTGAAAAAACCATAGGTTTCAGGCACGTTATAGTTAGAAATTAGCATTTAAAAAACCTTAGAAATTCAATGAAAAAACCATAGGTTTCAGGGGCGTTAGTTAGTTGGATATTTCACTCATACAAAACCATAGAAATTCCCCCGTTATAGTTAGTTCAGCTAACTATAACTCGCACGCCCGCAATGCACTGCTGATGATGTCACATATTACATCACTCATGACATGGTCAGTGACATCACTCATGACATCACTGATGACATCTCAAATGACATCACTCATGACATCACTGATGACATCATCCAGTGATTGTGTGTTTTTCTGAAAATTAAATATGTTTTATATATGTATATCTCAAGGTCGATGGAAGAATAAATGGGTATATAAGTGTCTAAATGGATGATTTCTTTTTGTAAAATTGATTGTATAACTGACTAAGTGTATCTTAGTGAATACATGGGTTAGTGAGTAATGTTTAAATATGAAAATATCTGTATCACTCTCTCACTTTGTGTATAAGTGGCTGCATGGGTTGGTGAGTAGCTACATGAGTGTCTATATGGGTTATTAGTTGGTTTTTTGAGTATCAGTATGAGTGTCTGAGTGTCTGTATGGTTCGGTGGGGGTATTACTTAGTGCATAGATGCATGAATGAGTGACTCACTGTTTGTATGTGTTGAAGACAGCATGTGTGCAGGACTGTATAGGTGGATGAGTATGTGTATGGGTGTGTTAGTGAGTGAATGACTGTCTCAATAGTGTCTTTATGAGTAACTACATATGTTTTAAACTAGTATATGTGAGTATTGGTGTATATAAGTGAGTATATGTGAGAGTGAGAGATTGGAAGAGTTCCTGTACAAATAAGTAGGTGTTTCTATAAGTGATTGTTTAAGAGAGTAAGTATGTGTAAGTTTCTGTAGAAGTAAGTGTGGTAGTGTGTGTATAACTGTATATGCAAGTAAATGGATGTTTGATACTTTGTTTGCATGTGTGACTATGTGTGTGAGTAACTCTATGGATGAGTGGCGGTGTGTAACAGGATGTATAGGTGTATGAGTACATATGATGAGTGAGTACATGTATGAGTGACTGTATAGGGACTGTTGGTGAATGAGTGGATGTGTGTGTAGATCTTGGAATTACTGAATAGGTGTGTTGTAACTGGTATTGGTATGTCCATTGTTTTGAAAATGTTAGTTTGTATTTTTGAGTGTGTGTATCAAAGGTTATATTAGGGTGAGAGGAGGTCTGCCACTCTATCACAAGGATGATGTCATTTGAGATGTCATCAGTGATGTCATCAGTGATGTCACTGACCATGTCATGAGTGATGTAATATGTGACGTCATCAGCAGTGCATTGCGGGACGCACGAGTTATAGTTAGCTGAACTAACTATAACGGGGGAATTTCTATGGTTTTGTACGAGTGAAATGTCCAACTAACTAACGCCCCTGAAACCTATGGTTTTTTAAATGCTAATTTCTAACTATAACGTGCCTGAAACCTATGGTTTTTTCAGTGAATATATATTCCAAGAGTGGTGCTCAGCATATTGTATTACATGTAATAGGTATTTAGAAACGTTCCTCTAGCAGTCATTTTTCTTTGGGATTCATTTGATAGTTTTCGCAGCGTTTTTTTTTTAAATTGTATTTCTTTTAATCTTTAACATGCAAAACATCATTCCTCCACCATTCTTTCTCACGACACCCGGAGAACCCCCTATTGGTGGTCCAAGTGGAAGAAAACTTTTATACATTATGCAAAAGTCTGTGAGTCGAATCTCAAATCTGAGAGAAAGACTTCCTTATTGAAGCATTGTCTGGGGTGTGATGGGTAAGAGGTGTTTGAAAATTACCCAATTTAGAAGACAATTAAGAATTCAATGAATTTGATCCTTGTAGAAAAAAGCTAGATCTACACTATTTACCTAAAGTAAGCACAGTATTGGAGAGTTATCACTCTGGAATGAGAGAGCAGAGATGTGAGGAGAATGTTGAAGATTACATTACTAGTCTTAGGAAGCTAGATTCATCTTGTAGATTGGGAGCTACACTAGAGGAATGTATCAGAGACCAGTTGATGCTAAGATGTCGCTCCGACAAAGTAAGGCAAGAGTTGTGGTTGAAAGATGACCCCATGCTGCATGAAATTATCACCATTGCAAAACATGTGGAACATTTGTTGGCTTGTGTGGAAGAATTAGATAAGAAGAAGAAGATATCCATGAGTAAAGTTGAGGTTAAGGATGAAGAAAGTAAGAGTAAAGTAATGTTCGAATCTAAATAGAAAGGGGTATGCTTCAGGTGTGGCACACCCGGACATTTTGCATCATTCAAAAGATGTCCTGCCTTGAATGTCATATGCAAAATTGGTAGCAAAAAGAGATATTTTGCTAAATGTTGTTGCTCAAACAAAGGCAATGTTCAGGAGGCAATGAAGTTGGTTGAAGATTGCACTTTGTCAGGGTGTCTTAGAAATGAAGAGAAAAAATCATTCCAAAGATTGCATATCTTGAGTATGGAAGCTTTGTTTGATTCTGGTGCTTGGCTCACTTTGGTGTCCAATAACGTTTTCCGCAAAGAGCTAAGTGAATGAATAAAGTTAAAGGACCCTGATGTGATACTTGGTGGCAATGGGGGGACAAACTATTGACCTAAGAGGATATTTTGAGGGAGACATTGAGTTTAAAATGAATACGATTCATGGAAAGATGTATGTCCCTGTGAAGGGAGACAGTATTCTTATTTGGCACCAAAAAGATCTTGGAGTGCTTCTGGATCCCAACTCTTCTTTACCAGTTAGGTTGAGAGAGGACTATATCATGGAAGTGTGAATGAGTGTGATACAAAGTCTAGATGTGGAGAAAGTTGATGAACGTGCTGAGTTTGTTAAAAGATTTCCAGGAGTGTTCAAAGCAGAGATGGGATGTTTGAAGAGTTATGCCCACCAAATTAAATTGACGCAGGGTGCAACTCGTGTGGCAGCCAAAGTTAGACCTATTTCCATATTCATGAGAGAAAAAGTGGAACTTGAACTGAAGAGAATCTGTGAAGAAGGCATCATGGAACCAGTGGAGATTTCCGAACGGGTTGCCCCATTAGTTGTAGCACGTAAGCGGCCAGGTGAAATAAGACTATGTGTGGACCTGAGAGGCCTCAATAATGATTGTGGATCACTTTCCCCTGCCCAACATCACTGAGATGATTTCTTTGTTTTATGGAGCAACGTTGTTTATCACACTAGACTATTTCCTGTGGCATACCACCAGATAAAGTGGCATCCTGACTCAAAAGTCTTCACTACGTTCATAACCCCTTTTTTAACCTACTGCTATATAAACATGCCCTTCTGATTAGTTTCAGCAGCAGCTGTTTTTCAATGTATAAAGCACCAATTGTTTGAGGGCCTCAATGGTGTTAAGTGTTTCCAGAACAATATTTTGATCTTTGGGGACCTTTGCAAATCCATGGTCTCAGGGTGAGACAAGTGTTGGATATTTTGCAAATGAATGGACTGACACTTAAACTGCCTAAGTGTGCATTTGGCAAACAAGAGATAGAATATCTGGGTCATAGTGTCAATAGCAAGGGAGTTTTTCCTAAAAAAGGCTTAGTAGATAATATCTTGACTTTGCGTAGTCCAGAGACAATGTAACAGTTAATGTCATTTTTTGGTATGTTAGAACTTCATGTTAAGTTCATTCGAGATTTAGCAGTGAGTCCTTTGAGAATGAGGCAATTGCTTAAGACACGAAAATAATTTGTCGGGGATGAAAAATGTGAAACAGAGTTTCATTATGACAGATGCCAGCACTAAGGGTTTGGGAGCCATGTTGTTACAGAATGAGTAGGGCGAGGAAGAGTTGAAACCCATTGCCCATATGTCAAAATCTTTATGAGGATCAGAAGCTAGTTATTCCACTATAGAGAGTGAGGCGCTGAGTGTTTTCTGGGCCGAAAGGAAATTAAAGAACTTTGAGTGGGGAAGAACATTCACTGTATTGACAGATCACAAAGCCCTAGAAGAAGTGTTCAGCAAGAAAGTTCTGGACATGATTTCTATGCATATTAGCAAGTGGATTGTCAGCTGCAAGAATTTGATTTCCAAGTCCTCTATGTCCCGGGGTTACATAATAAAGTTGCAGATTGTCTGTCAAGGTTGAGCTCAGTGGTGGAGGTGAATGATTGTGATAAAGATGAGGGTGTGAAAGCGTGCAGCACTACTGAAGGAAGTATATCACCTGAAGATTGGTTGGATGCTGTAGGAAGAGATCAGTTTTGCAGAAAGTGACAAGCGCCATGCAGAATGGATGTATCTTAGAAGTTAAAAAAGATTCCATGATGGAGGGGTATTGGAAAGTGGGAAATTAATTATATTGTGAAGATGGTGTACCTTTGCGTGGTCTGATGTTGGTGGTGACACCGGAGTTGAGAGAGACGAACATGAGACTAGGTCATGAGGGGTATCAAGGAATGAGTAAGACCAAAGGGAGAATACAGATGAGTTACTCGTGGCTGGGGTTGGACATCTTGATTGAAAGAATGATCAGAGGATGCTTAGATTGTGTGAAGAGTGACAAAATGTATAAGGTCAGGAATCCCCCCAGGGTTTACAGAGACAAGCCTACGTGTCATAGAGTATTCCACCCAGGCTCTCAGGATCGGCTTGATGCTCAATTGGGCAACCTCTTGACCGCCTCAATTCCGTTTGCTGTATTAGCACAGAAGGTTGAGATGATCAAGTGAGGGAAGGTAGTCTATATGTTACCTGTAACAAAAATACTGTAAGCAGAAATCATAGGGGGAGAGGATTCATTCCTTCCTGTCCTTTCCTTTCTCTAATATAGTGTTTTTGAATGTATATGGTGCTGAAATCAGGATGATAGAGTTATTCAAACAATCTCTTTTGACATCTTGGCTATCTGTTTCATTTACTGAATGTTATATAAAACTCACCAAACAAAAGAGAGTGCCGTAAATCACAGAAGGGTGGGGTAGAACCACACCACAGGATTTTGCTGAACCCCTGTTAAAATGGCAAAAGAAATGATACCATAAACAATCATTGTCTAAGTTCCTTTACGCTTATTCTCTGCATAGCGCTTTATGGCAATACTTTAAGTCACACTCCAAATATGTAATAAGGTATTCTGTTATGACATACAGTTTATTTGCATAGATACACGATATCCAAAATCCAATGCCAGACATCAGTTGGTTTCCTTTGTAGATATCTGCTGTTGTATGCTCACAGCGTGATGACTTATTGGTAACATAGAGAAAATAGGATTTGAGCTAGAGAGCAACCACCTGTAGCTCTACTGCTGCACAATCTTCAATAAAAGAACAGCCAGTAGTACAGAGCATGAACTAGAGACTTGTCTCCTTTTTTGATGCACAGAATACAGGGGAAGTAAAATAAACAGTTATAGAATTCCAGAGAATAGCGTGTGGTGCCAGACACCCTTACCACATCGAACAAGGTCGTAACCGTTAATCCCTTTGATCAGGAACCGCCAGGTAAATTCCAAGAATAAGCTGCAAGAAGATGCGGGCTGACCCTGATTTTATGCCCTCCGGGTTTAACGCATGAAGTCATTTCCGGCGATAGTCTTCATGGGTACTGAGTTTGTTACTCATGCTATCATACCCGCGGTCTCACTGACTCCCGCGAAGTGAGAGCAGTTCCTATTCTTGTTTCAACCACCTCACTAGCGACAGGTATGTTTGCATGGATGGTTCTAGGACCTGATTCAAATTGCTGCTGTTTGCATTGCGTTTGGCTCCTAGCGTACTGACAGCATTCACTTGTCCATTTTGTTTACGGACTGATCTAAGTGTAACAGTACGAAACCGTGGGGCGGTTTTGCAATTGATATTGTTGGGCCATTGTATAGTGGAGAAGTGACTAATTACCTATTGGTGTTGGTCGATCAGTTTTCACATTGGGCTGAAATTGGCATTGTGAGCAGGATTGAAACCAAAATAGTCGCTGGTTGTTTGGTTGAGGGTGTACCTAACACAATCCTGACTGACAATGGTCCGCAAATGGCTTCTGCAGCAATAGAAACATTATAAGTTCAGAAAGGCATTAAACATAGGAAGTGCTCCCTCTATCACCCAGAAAGGAATAGTACTGTAGAGAGATTTAATAGAGCGATTAAAGGGTGTATCCAATTGGAACTAAGTGCTGGAAGAAACTGGAAAGAGGGTTTGAGAACATTTCTGTATTACCTACAGATTTTCTCCACACTCAACAACCAGGAAGGTACTTTTTGAACAGTTCAGAGGGAGGGGGGCTAACACGGAATCGTTCCCTGCGTGGTTGAAATAGGGTAAGGAAGGTAGCGTACAGTGGGAGTTGACGGATGAAGGTGATGCAGGGAAATGAGGAATGTAGAGAAATAGAAGTTAAATTATGATGATAAGAAAGCTGTTGCCTGGTTCAAATTCAAAGTGGGAGATATAATCCTGGTTAAGAAGCCTATGAAGTTGTAAGATATTTCAAACTTTTCAGATCCTCAAAAAATTGTGAAATTGTTCTGCAATGCTATCAAATGGAAGCTGGAAGAGTGTGGAGTCTCAATAGACTGGTGGCATATAAAGGGAACACTTCTTTGTAAAGGTATGTCTTCCTCACCTCTTCTTTTCCCTCAATCCTGTATTCTGTGGAACAATTTTATGTACATTGTGTATATATTTAACGTTATGTTATTTAACTTTGCCTCTGCAGGTGTTTTCTTGAATTTCGTATTGTTTGATTGTAAAGGAGGGGATGTGTGGTATCCTAGAAGATACCTAGTAGAATGTTAGATGTGAAATGATCAATTTTCTGTATTGGACAGTTGATGCTGAATCTGGAGAGGGTTGGACCTGTGGATGGGGTGCTCATGAATAAAGAACCTACAACAGCTAATCTGGACATATGACGTTTATTACATGCTTTCTACCAGCAAGAGGTAAATTGAAGAAATCGCTGATCAAAATATTTTCAAATGCACTTTCTGAATTTTAATCTTTCGATACAACTGCGATGTAATTTTTAGAACGGAATTTTACCTTATGTTGTATTGTTACCTGTTTTATGTATTTGCACTTTTATGGGCAGAGTTTTCTGGACCGAATATAGGGAATAAAGAAGAAGGACTTCATGACAACTATAACTTCATCACTGACTGCATCAACCACAACTTCTTTGACATAAAGGGCAACTTAGTGTGACTAAATTGCTCCAAAATGGAGATTTGGTCCTTTTCAGAGGAGTAACAAACAGAAGCATCCTATTGGGCCTGAGCAAGTTCCTTCAGTCCCAGACTGTGAAAAAAGTGAGAGAGCAAGAAGGGGTCACCTTCCAAAAGACCAAGTGCTGAACTGGACCGCCATTGTTGGACACTTTAGACCATTTTTAAACCAGCAGATCTCTACCAAAACAGAACTAGGCAACATTGCTTACTGAAGAATGTGAAAACCGGTTGCAAAAACTGCAAAGGATACAGAACAATTTGCCCATATTTTGGCTGGGGCTGAAAATATTTGACCAGCTTTGAAATATCTGCACCAGCTCCTAATCATTTTCAGCACAAGTTCACACTGTTCCACACCATGTACCAAATCAGCTGGGAAGAAAAGCCTGTCTTAGCACTGGGCTCTGATCGCCCCCTACAAAGCAACTAAGTACATAAGATCCAGTCATTCCTGATTTGTCACTCATTCCAAAATCAAGTGGTTTAACAAGCTTATAGCCAGAGCGTGATCCCAACATAGCCTAAGGAATGAGTCTGCTCATCAATGTGGGTGCCGGAGCCTCTTCGTGCCAGAGGCGCCTCTTGACTACAGATGAGACCAGTCTCTGCTGCAGATTGCCAAACACTTAATTGGCTGTTCTCTGACAGATCTCTCCATCAACAACAGAAACCTGACCACGTCAGCAAGTAACATCATGATGTCATGCGGATATTGCAACATCTGGACATGAAAGCCATACATTCAGGCACACTAGGGCGGCATGCTGAAGGTGTCAGGACTGAGGAGATCTTTTCTGAAGTGACCTATGGCTCTTCGCAAATCTAGAAAGGAGGTTATGGAGATTTGTCTATCTAGTTTTAGCATTTGACTGAGAGCCGTGATTAAAGGATGCAAACCACATCTCAAAAGGGAGGTTTAGCATCTGGGATGGAATGCCAATGTGTTGGGGAAGAAAAAAGGTGGGGCATGAGGATGGAGAGAGGAATGAGCAAGATTTACAGGAACAGATAATACAGTACAGCACAAGAAATGCTGTAGTAAGACAGTTCTGTGGGATCCAGATATCTAAATCGAGCAAAGAGACTTTGGTACCCATGCATCAAACGAAATACCGGTCGCAAAGGGGCAGATTCACAGAATCTGCCCCTTTGCGACCGATATTTTTGCATTTGGGATGCATCATTCCAAATGCAAAAATCGCTAAATAAGGAATCGCAAAATTTGCGATTACTTAAATGCAATGCATTAAAGAAAAGAAAATTGCGATTTCGCAATTAAGAATCGAAAATTACTGTCATTTGAAAGGTGATGGTAATTTGCGCATTCTTTGAAAAATGCACCAAAGTGCGTTTTTCAAAGTCCCATGTTACACACACACACATGCCCTTGGGGCATGTGTGTGCGCAACATGTGGCAAAATTGTAATTTCAGGGTTGCAACAGGGTGTCCCTTTGGCGCCCTTGAAATTTCATGCGCAATTTGCGAGTACCTATTGGGTACTCGCAAATTGCGCATGCAATTCCCATTCATTCCTATGGGCCTATAGGCCCATAGGAATGCATGGGAAGTAATTCCTTAATTGCGACTCGCAATTTGCGAGTCGCAATTAAGGAATTTGTAGGAATTGCTAATTTATTAGCGATTTCTACATGCATAGCCAATAGCGAATCCTTAATTGCGATTCCTTAAAAATCGCAATTAAGGATTCGCTATTGGCTATTTTGATGCATGTGCACCTTTGTTGGGTAAGGCGCTACTGCAGAGAACTGAGTATAGCTCGCAAGTCATAAATTCCAATCCCAGTGAGTGACCTGAATGGCCTGAGTCTCTGCAGAGGAGGGTGAGTCTCTGGGTGTGTGAGCACTTCTAGAGGCCGTTTTATGGTAAGGGTGCAGTGCATCGGGCTGCGCCACTTTGCACTTTTAACAAGGTGCACCTGGCACAGACCGGGGTAGGGCACCCTCTTACCATCAATGTGCTACCCCAGGACAGTTGTGAATGCATGCCTGTCCAGGAGGCAGCACTCTAGTGAAAGATTGACTGGCTGATTCTTACATCTATCACTGTGGGACATTTACAGGGGAGCACTAACCACGCTCTGCTTTTTTGTGGTGCAAAGACAGAGCGCCCCCACCAGGTGGCCTCTTTGGCTCTGCGTCCATAATATGGCGCAGATGCAAAGGCAAAGGGTATCCTCAATTAGCATGGAGCAATTCCCCATGCAAATGAGTGAATGTCCTTTTCAGATAAAGCTGGTGCCATATGTGCGCCAGTGCTGTTAGCAATACAAAAGGGTGGCCACAGACACTTGAGCAGTGCCTGGGGATGAAGAAAATAGGTGGACCCTCCTGTTGTGCCCCCGGGTCACTGTCTGTACTGCAACCCCAGCAGTTCACAAGCTGCATTTCAGAAGGATAGCTCAGAGTGGTTATTAACTTACTGCAGATATCTGTTGCAAAGGTATGAGTCAGAGATTCACATCCAGCATGACTACTCGGCCCCTCATCCTTCTAAAGTCAATAAAACGAATACCATTCAGTTGAGCAACATTACCAGCTGGTCGAATGCAACTAGACAAATAAGCAACTCAGGGGCATATCTACAAGCCCCTATCTAGCCACAGGAATGTCACAGTATGTGGCGATAGGGGCTTCGTCTTATTTACAAGGTGGTGTTAAGTCACTTAAACTGGCTTAACCCCGTCTTGTGAATAAGATACCGTTTCTTGCTATACTTAGCGTGAAAGGGGTGGGAAATGGATGTTGTGGTGGGCGTTCCTCCGCAACACCCATTGATTTTGACGCTGCCCCATATTTGCAAGGGTTGCATAAATATGGGGCAGCACCAAAATTCAGACCAGGGAAAACCTGGTCTTAACATTGAGAAATGCTTTATTTCTCCTCATTTTTGCTGTTTCTATGTGTGCTACATCGTGCAGCACACAAAGAAACAGCAAAACGCCATGAATGGTTGTTCATGTGCAGGAAGGGACACACATTTTGGCGCTATGTGCAGGAAGGTGTCCCTTCCTGCGCATAAACAATCATTAAAAAAATTGCGATTTGCAACTGCTATGTGTGCTGCACAATGCAGCACACATAGAAGTTACAAATCGCCATTTGTGATTGTTTATGTGCAGGAAGGGAGACCTTCCAGCACATAAAGAATAATTCCCCCCAATGCAGGCACCCTTGAACTAGGCAGCTTAATTTAGCACCAGCACTAGAGGAAACACAGGGGTGCACTGTATCTTTGTAAATACGGTGCATCGCTGTGTTTTCAGAATGGCGGAGAGTGGCATTTGCAAGTTTGCTGAGGTAGGTGCTAAGGACAGTGAGCTACATAATTGATTGGCGCATGCCTGCTGAAAATATAGCTACATTTCTTCACATTCTCCTACATTCATTCTCACATTTTGCAGCAATTCTTTTCCACCCCCAGGTAACTCTCACCTTGTTTCCTATTATAGGTTTCAAGCTATTGTTTACTTAAACTCTGCAATGTTGTAATAGTCATCAAGCAAATAACCCAAGTCTGGGAATTTGGGAACTCAAGAGATCATATAATTAAGGGTAGTTCAGCACAACTAATGGTGGATCCTCAATTATCGACACTGCAGTGTAAACATATTGTAATAGTATCACGAGGGTAAGGCATTCAAAATGAGATGGGTGATTTATATATCTGTGGACTGTTTTCCCAACCAGAAATGAGGCCTGTGAAAACCGCTGATGTTGTGGACTTGTTAGCTGCAATTAAATAAAGTGTTGTTTACAAAAGAACAACACTTGAACGAAAGTGAGTTACAAGATAAGGTAAATTAGCTTAAATCCCACAGGTACGGTTAGCTGGAAGCCCTGGGACGTTGCCAAATTCTCAATTGCAAGAACTTTCCTAAACAGAGCAGGAAGTCAATACAGAATTATGGCATTGCTAACTAATGCATCTATTTCATTTCCTCAGAATCCCCACATCTTCAGATTGGAACAAAAATGTCCTTGACCTCTAGAACATAATCCTCCTGAGTGCATGTGTATATCATTACACCCCTTAGTCCTGCCTTAGAGTATCCGTACTACATCTTGGATATTATCTCATTGCTGATCTGAGGGGTGGCATGCACATTTTTGGGGAAAGATCTTAGCAGTCAAAAACATAGGGTGAAAGAGGGAGCCCAGCACAACTGTAGACAAAACAGGAAGTAAACAAGTAAGTATCAAGACATAAGGGCAAGGGTAATCGCTATGGTAAGGCATAGCACAAGGGAAGGTTTAAGGTTAAATAAAAGGATAGGTGCATGGGTTAGGGCAGGTTAAGGAAGGGAGAGATTACAGGGAGACTTCCCTATAAAACAAACAACTATTATTAAAGCCAATAGGATGCTGCACTAAAATGCTGAGCTATTGGTTTTGCTGATGCTTTTTTCCCGCTGCATAAGTGTGTATGGAACAATAAGCTTGCACGCAGATGGTTGGCAGTGTTGGAATGGATTTTCTATTGAAGAAAACACAATCTAAGATGAGCACCAATAAATCAATCAATCAAGATTTCAAGAGCGTGCCTGCATCATCCGTGAGGGTCTTGAGGTGCTGGGAATTCATGATGCCTGTTCTATTGGTTGAACATCCATGTCTTGAGGTCCTTCCTGAACTGCTGGAGTGATGGTAAGGCTCTGAGGTGCAGGGGGAGGTTGTTCCAGGCCTTGGACGCCAGGTGGGAGAAGGAGCGGCCTCCACTGTTCATCCGGTGATGTGTCGGGTGGCTGCTAGGGAGAGGGATTTGGAGTGAAGTTTCATGGTAGGTTGGTGGAAGTTCATTCGATTGTTGAGGTACGCCGGTCTTTTGTTGTGTAGTGCTTTGTAAGCATGGGTGAGCAGCTTGAACTGGCATCTCTTTACGACTGGTAGCCAGTGGAGTTTCCTGAGCTGAGAGGTGATGTGTGTCAATCTGCGGAGGCCGAGGATGAGTCTGGCTGCTGTGTTCTGGATAGTCTGGTGTTTCGACATATATTGGATGGTGATTGCTATGAAGAGGGAGTTGCCGTAGTCTAGTCTGCTGGTGAGGAGAGGTGGGAGACATCTTAAGACCTTCGTGAGCATTCAGAGGGTAAGGAAGCAGGTGTAGGAGATGGCATTGACCTGCGTCTTCATGGATAACTGGCTGTCAAGACTGATGCCAAGGTTGCGGGCGTGTTCGGTGGGTTTGGAGATTGGGCCCAGCTCTGGTGGCCACCATTCATTGTTCCAGAGGGTATCCTTGCCTTTCCCAAAGATGAGTACTTCTGTCTTGTCGGTGTTGAGTTTGATACAGTTGTTGTTCATCCAGTCGGCCACGTCTTTCATGCATCTTTGGAACTTATCCTTGGTGGTCGTTGGGTCGTTAGTCAGGGAGAGGATGAGTTGGGTGTCATTGGAGTAAGAGATGATGCTGAGTCTGTGGCTCTTGATGATATTGGACAGGGGTGTCATGTATACATTGAAGAGTGTTGGGCTGAGGGATGAACCTTGGGGTACACCGCAGGTGGTGCTCTTTGGGAGCGAGGAGCAGGGAGGGAGGAAGCGATCCTACCTGACTGCGTTCTTCCTGTCAGGTAGGATGCGATCCACTTGAGGGCTGCTCTTTGGATTCCAATCTGGTGGAGTCTGTTGATCAGTGTGTGGTGGGATAAGGTGTCGAAAGCTGCTGAGAGGTCAAGGAGGATGAGGGCTGCTGTTTCTCCATGGTCTAGCAGCATTCTGATGTCATCCATGGCAGCGACTACGGCCGTCTTGGTGCTGTGGTTTGCTCAGAAGCCAGATTGGGAGGAGTCCAGAAGGTTGTGGGTCTCCAGATGTCTAGTGAGCTGGATGTTGATGGCTTTCTCGATGATCTTGGCTGGGAAAGGGAGCAGGGAGATGGGTCGGTTGTTCTTAGGTTCTCCTGGTTCCGCAGATGACTTCTCCAGGAGGAGCTTCACGTCAACATGTTTCCATTTCTGGGGGAAGTGGGGCGTGGTGATTGAGGAGTTGAGGACCTTGGTGAGTTCTTTGCTGATGTGTTGATTGCCGAGGTTGAATGTATGGTGTGGGCAGGGGTCTGCAGGGTCTCCGGAGTGAATGGATCTCATGATAGAGGCTGTTTCCTTCTCAGTGAGGGTGTTCCACGAGGTGAGCTGGTGTGGGTGTGCATTGGTAGGCGTGATGCGATTGATGCTCTCCTCGGCGGGGGGGTTGGGGTGCAAAGTCTCAGTAGATGGTGTTGATTTTGTTCTGAAAAAAGTCTGCGAGGGTGTCACAGAGAGCTTGCAAGGGTGTGATGTTGTTTTTGGTTGCCGAGGGATTGGTGAACTCCATGACTTTGTTGAAAAGTTCTTTGCTGTTGGAGCTGTCCTTGATGCGGGTGGCTAGGGCGGTCTTCTTGGTGTTCTTCAGGAGGTGATGGTATTGGTTGAGGGTGTCTTTAAAGTGTTTTTTCGGTCCTCGAGGGTCTTACTCGTGCTCCATCTTCTTTCCTTCTGTCTGCAGTCACGTTTCTGGGTTTTCACTTCTGCCATGAACCAGTTGGGGTGTCGTGTTTGTTTCTTGGGGTTGGTGGGTTTCTTCGGTGTGACTTCGTCAGCGCTTGCAGTGATCCAGTTCGCGACGCTGTCTGCCGCTTGTTCTGTCTCTTCGGTGGTGGTGGTTAGGTGGGAGTTGGCCCATCGTTGCTCTGATACCATTGCCCAGCTACGCCGTGTCTCGCTGGCGGTGGAAGCGGGGTGTTGGGGGCTTCCAAAATGATGAAGTGGACTCAGCGGTGGCCGGTCTAGGTGAGCTCCTCGGTGTGGGTGTATTTTAGCCTGTTACTGACTGAGAAGATAGGGCAGAGCGCGTGTCCTGCGTTGTGGGTGGGGTCAGTGACCAGCTGTTTGAGTCCTAGTCTGGCCATACTTTCTAGGAGGTTGGCTGTGTCGGCTTAGTTGGTGTTCTCAAGGTGGAAGTTGAGGTCTCCTAGGAAGATGTACAGATTTGAGTCAATGGTGATAGGGGCGATGAAGTTGGGGGTGGTGTTACAGAAGGCAGGGCAGGGTCCGAGAGGTCTGTAGGCGAGGATGCCTCTGATGGTGGTTTTGCTGTTTGTTCGGAGTTGGATTTGAGGTGCTCCATGAAGGGGGTGGAGTCGTCTGTGGTGGTAGAGCATACGACCGATGCATGTGCCATGACAAATGTGTATGTGTGCATCATGAAGCAGTTATGTATGTCATGACGCAGGTGGCCATTTTTAATTTACTGGCCTAAAGTGGTGGACGCGACCATGTTAGATTGTTGAATTAAAATGTAAAAAAAGTTTTTAAAAGTTACATGAAGTGCACAAAAGTGAGCAAGCGGCCCAGCTACACTTTGCAACTGCAGGGTTCTCGTAAAAAAATAAAAAATAAATATATATTTATATATATATACATATATATATCCACAAGACCTCCTCTAGACCGAAGAAGCAGAGGCCACACAGGGAATTCTGTTGGAAGCTCTTTAATGGAATGGCAGGGCATAATGCATTTCGGCCATCTCGGCCTTCGTCAGATGCCGCTCATTCAGGATACTGTCCCAACCTCGTTTTAAAACGCAGGTGGCCATTTTTAATTTACTGGCCTAAAGTGGTGGACGCGACCATGTTAGATTGTTGAATTAAAATGTAAAAAAAAGTTTTTAAAAGTTACATGAAGTGCACAAAAGTGAGCAAGCGGCCCAGCTACACTTAGCAACTGCAGGGTTCTCGTAAAAAAATAAATATATATATATATACACATACACATATACATATATATACATATAAATAGATGAATCTTGCAAATTATAAGGTCAGATATTTGAGGGTTAAAGAAAGATTGAGTATATGTTATCAATAATAGATAACTGTTAAAAAATTTCCTACAGGAATTTGCAGCTAAATTTATTATTATTTATTATTGTGTTCAGAATAGCTGAATAACGGATACAATAATATCATTTTAGCATATGCATTTTAATATTCACTTTAGGCACTTTGGTAAGCACATCGTCACTTTAGGAAAAATATAAATGCGTTTTTTGCACAATACTATTTTAGATGAGATGGTATGATATGTGGTATCAACATAGGGGTAGCATAGTCACCCATGCATTGATCAATGAGTGCATATTTGAAAACCAGCTATCCAGTTGCATCATTTTAAGTTGTGACAACTAAAATTGTAAGTGACGGAATACACAGTTAATATGGTGGTTCACGATAGGAATATTTTGGGATAGTTACAATGTTATCTTATTATACATAGACATGACAAACAATGATGTTTTTATTTTAGAATCATGGTCTATTATGATATGATTTTATAGTACCGTTATTATATGAATTTGGATTTAACCATGGATATTTTTATAAATATGGTTTTAAGCAATTATAAGTATGGTCTTAGGAATGTACAAGTGTTAATTAGCATTTATGCTTTTAATTTTTGTATATGAAATGTCTTCTATGTCTATGATATAATTCATTGCACTAGCACTTTAAAAGCGGTAGCACTGTCTGAGGACGTGTCATGTGATCAAGGCCGTTTTCGGCCGAAACGCGTCATGGCGGACAAGTTGGTGGCAATAAAGTAAAAGAAATTGCACTTACTGCTGGGTCCACGCTCGTTTTTTCCTGATGAAGTGCAATCGAGTTTTCCTCATGTATACCGGATTGACTTCCTCTGGTTCGTGGACCCCCTCCCTGTAAGCAGGCTCCATAACAGGCAAGTCTTGGTCCTGGAAGCTCTGCCTGGCAGCAACATCGCGGGCTCGTGGTGCGGCGCAGGCGGGGACCCCCGGGGCACTATTCACATCCGGAAAACGGAAACGACGGAGCCCCCTGCAAACAACGAAAATGAAGCGTGCAAAAGGAGTATGGTAGATTGAGTGTGGAGATTCGGGACCTTCGATGTGGTAACTCTGTGGAGTGAGCATTGGAAGGAAGGAAGGAGCTACACGCTTATCCGCTGGACATACAAGGTACGCATCTTATTGCAGTAAGCAGGTTGGGAGGTGTGCAATCCTGGTGCTCTTTCGGACACTGGTCGAGGGGTAAAGTGCACAGGATAAGTAAAAAGGAGAATACATGTATTAGCCACCATGTCCGCAGACACGCTCAGAGACCGCGAGTTAGCCGCAGAGGGGATGTTTTCCGACTCTCCCTCGGAACTGCGAGGTGCCAGCAAGGATGCTATTGATGAACCAAGTGGCAAGATGAAGGGTTTGAAGGATAATTATCGGGTGCTGGAAAAACGAAAACGCCAAGAGCAGTCCAAGTGGTGGGAAGCGAGGTCATTACAGAGGTACTTAGATGTGGGACGGGTACCTAGAGGACTTCGTATTATGATCGCTCCTAGCTATGAGGCGCCGAACCCACTCATGATGGCAGAGTGGGCGGAGTGTAACTTGGATTCTTCTCGAAAGTTAGTGGTGTTACTGGTAAAATATGCGGAAATAGACCGAAATGAGCTGCAGACCAAGATAGAAGCACTTGAAAATGAAATCAAATCGCAAGGAGATCCCCAAAGCAGGAAAAAATTGCATGAGGAAATGGTAATACGATTGCAAAAAGAGGAGGATAAAATAAAAATGAGAAAAACGTATAAATTTAAGAGGGATCGTGAGGATTATGAAAATGGCCAAATATTTACATTTGCAAGGCGATATGACAATATGAGAACGGCAACTGCCAGTAATCGCATGCAGAGCCATAACCAAACTGTAAGAGGGCAACAAACGACAGAATTGTCATCGTTATCTGATTTAAGCTCTGCTTTGGATAGTGAATCGGAAGCAGAGAATAGCAGACCAGGATCTGAAGCATGCAAAATTAAACTGACTCCGGGGGAAGAGTTAGACATTTTAAAACGAAGTCGGAGAGACACTCTGAGGTCCCGCAACAACGGGGCAGCCAAAACAGGAATACCTGGAGGAGGCGGGGGAGAAGGCAAGCCCGGAGGAACAGGAGACAATGTGAAGAAACGAGGCCGAGGGAGAGGAACACGCAAGTAGAAAGTGACCCATATAGCCTTGAACCCTCAAATCCAGACACATTGCAAGCTCAAGAAGCCAAAACGATCATCAATTTAGCAAATATAAACTTGACTTTAGCGGAACAACAGCTTTTATCCTTAGGTTTGTCTTATTGCCCAGAATCAAATTTTAATTACACGCAGACAAGGGCGGACATCTATAAATTTATAAGGAAACTTAAATTAAGGAAATTTCACCAGCTAAAAGACAAGCAAATTGATGTGAGTGTCGCAACTCAGTCTAACAGTGATACTAGTACCCCTGGTTTATTAGTTTCGGACTTGGAATTAATGCAAGATCTGCAAGAGTTGGAAAGAGGAGTGGCAGAGATTACAAGCCCTGAGGGGATTCCTCAGGATATGTCAAGGACAATGTTATATCAACAAGAAGAACTGGAGACATGTGCCAGACCTGCCACCCCATTCAAGTTGAAATCTAGGTTTGTACCGATTATGGCCAGAGATTCCATTGATGTGTTCAATGAACAGATTGTGGCTCAAGTAAAAAACTTAACATTACTATCAATCAAAAACAAAGAAAGATCTCTATTCAAGAAAGACAGTACCATCAGCTTATTGCTAAATTAAGAAAAGAAAAAAACATAGTAATTCGAAATTCCGATAAAGGCGGGAACATTGTTTTATGGCCCCTAAAAGAATATTTAGAGGAAGCACATAGTCAATTGAATGACAAAGATTGCTACAGGAAGAGCTCCCCATTGAAATTTAAAAATACCCAGGATCTTTTTTATTCGCAGTTACTGGCATGGAAAAGTGCAGGCCTCCTGAGTTGGGAAGAATTTAAATATCTTAAAAAAGAGCATCCGACCATCTCAACGTTATATTTTATTCCAAAAATCCATAAGAACGTCGAAAAACCACCAGGAAGGCCGATAATAGCATCATGTGATGGCCCATTAGAGAATGCTTCGATATATATTGACTTTTTCCTGCAAGAGTTTGTACAGAAATTGAAATCTTATGTACAAGATACAGGGGACTTTTTAAATAAGATTAGAAATTTACAATGGAGGTCTGAATATTTACTTATTGCTCTGGATGTATCATCATTGTATACGTGCATTAAGAATAGAGATGGAATGCGAGCTGTTGAGTATTTTCTATCTAATAGGCCTATCAAGTACGCACAACATACAAAAATGCTCCTTACCATGTTGCTGTTTTGTCTAGAAAACAATTTGTTTTCATTCAACAGTCAAATGTATCAGCAAATACAAGGAGTAGCAATGGGGGCCAGCTTCTCTCCCAGCTATGCATGCTTGTTCATGGGTTGGTGGGAGGAGCTGGTCCTCATGCAAAAATTTGAGGAAATATATTTTGCAAATATAGTTACTTGGTTGCGGTTTATAGATGACCTATTTATTGTATGGAATGGAGATGAACAGAGTGCCATAAATTTCATTGATCAAATCAACAAAAATGACATTAATTTACATTTTACCTCAACTCTTAGCAGGAACATGGTGACATTCTTAGATGTACAGATTGAGGTTATTGATAATTGTCTGACAACCACACTATTCAGAAAACCAACAGCAGGGAATACACTGCTTCATGCTACAAGTGCACATCCACCACATTTAATTAAGAGTATTCCGTATGGGGAGATGTTGCACATTAGACGCATTTGCAGCAATGACCTAGAAACCCATAAAAAGCAAGCTGAGAGTCGGGATCGATTTCTAGCAAGAGGTTACAGGTCAGAAATAGTGGATATAGCAATAAGAAAGTCTAGGGAACAGGCAAGAGATGACCTTCTATTGAGATATAAGAATGCAGAGTCAGACATAAAACGCAAAAAATGTGATGGGACTCAAGAACAAACACGACTTATTTTATCCTTTTCAAGGCAGGAAAAGCAAATAAGGTCGATAGTTAGGCACAATTGGCCCATAGTAAGGGATGACCCAGTGATAGGTAAGTCATTACCATCTAATCCCATGATTACATTTCGAAAAACAAAAAGTATGGGAGATATGCTGGTGAAGAGCAGCCCGGAAGATCAGAGTAGGGGCACATGGTTAACTGCACGAAAAGGATTTTATAAGTGCTCCACATGTAAGGCTTGCAAGTATGGCGTCAATACTTCTACATACATAACAGCTTTTAATAAGAAAGTACAGGAAATCAATCAACATCTGAACTGCAAAACTGAGTATGCAGTTTATATTTTAGAGTGTAGTTGTAATTTGAAATATATAGGAAGCACTAAGTTACCTGTACACAAGAGAATTCTTCAGCATATCAGGGCCATATCTAATAATGACGCCAACTATCCTGTTGCAAGACATTTTAAATCCTGCCACGATAGTGATCTAAAACATTTGAAATATTATGTCGTAAATTCAATACCTCCACAGAAAAGAGGAGGGGATCGTGAGTCGAAGTTGAGACGCTTAGAAACTAATTATATATTACAGTTTGATTGCAAATATCCTGGAGGTCTCAACACGAGCGAGGACCTATATACCTTTTTATGAGACAGAGCTATATTAGATAAAATATTAGATACAGTTTTGTTAAGGTTTAGAGCTATGAAATGAAATGAAATGAAATTTGTACTTGTAAAGCGCACTTATACCCCCAAAGAGGTGTCCTGGCGCTGTACGCATACCGCTGTGGAACCCTTTCTGGCTTTTCCCTGTGAAATGTCCACTCCTGGGCACCCCCAGGGTGAAGCCAGGCATCCCAGCGCTGTTGGGGCCGTTGTGGAGATTAAGCAAGCTATTGCCCAGAGTTGCAGAGTGGGACCCATGATTAGAATAGGCACCGAGGCGAGAATTATCAGGTCCAAGGAAATTGAGCCCAAGACCCGCCGAGGCGGGAATTGAACCCTGGTCCCGGGCCAGATCTCTGCATCAGGGTCTGCCGCTCTAACCATTGAGCCACACTTCTCCAGCTATATGGGAAGGATATTAAAAGCAGTGCACTGTTACAGCGAGAATGACAAATCTATAAAGTAAAAAATATATATTAGTTTTGAGTGTGTTCCCATCAATCATCAAGAAGGTCTAAATAAGAATGTATATGGCATCTATAGAACACAATAAGGGAAATAATTTGAAATGCTCCTCATGTCAATTTATTGCTTGAACCAGTTTGATTGATTTTAGGATATTTTATTGATATTTATTGCTATTTAACAGTTGTTTTTATGGATCATATTTAATTGTTGTTATATATTGTATTTTATAATATATGAATTATTTATGAATCTATTATGGGATCAACTGTGGATTAGATAATGTATGATATGTCCTTCATCAATTTGCACTTGTTAATCATTAGCACCTTATTTTCTTTAACCTAGATGAATCTTGCAAATTATAAGGTCAGATATTTGAGGGTTAAAGAAAGATTGAGTATATGTTATCAATAATAGATAACTGTTAAAAAATTCCCTACAGGAATTTGCAGCTAAATTTATTATTTATTATTGTGTTCAGAATAGCGAGTAACGGATACAATAATATAATTTTAGCATATGCATTTTAATATTCACTTTGGTAAGCACATCGTCACTTTAGGAAAAATATAAATGCGTTTTTGCACAATACTATTTTAGATGAGATGGTATGATATGTGGTATCAACATAGGGGTAGCATAGTCACCCATGCATTGATCAATGAGTGCATATTTGAAAACCAGCTATCCAGTTGCATCATTTTAAGTTGTGACAACTAAAATTGTAAGTGACGGAATACACAGTTAATATGGTGGTTCACGATAGGAATATTTTGGGATAGTTACAATGTTATTTTATTATACATAGACATGACAAACAATGATGTTTTTATTTTAGAATCATGGTCTATTATGATATGATTTTATAGTACCGTTATTATATGAATTTGGATTTAACCATGGATATTTTTATAAATATGGTTTTAAGCAATTATAAGTATGGTCTTAGGAATGTACAAGTGTTAATTAGCATTTATGCTTTTAATTTTTGTATATGAAATGTCTTCTATGTCTATGATATAATTCATTGCACTAGCACTTTAAAAGCGGTAGCACTGTCTGAGGACGTGTCATGTGATCAAGGCCGTTTTTCGGCCGAAACGCGTCATGGCGGACAAGTTGGTGGCAATAAAGTAAAAAAAATTGCACTTACTGCTGGGTCCACGCTCGTTTTTTCCTGATGAAGTGCAATCGAGTTTTCCTCATGTATACCGGATTGACTTCCTCTGGTTCGTGGAACCCCTCCCTGTAAGCAGGCTCCATAACAGGCAAGTCTTGGTCCTGGAAGCTCTGCCTGGCAGCAACATCGCGGGCTCGTGGTGCGGCGCAGGCGGGGACCCCCGGGGCACTATTCACATCCGGAAAACGGAAGCTGACGGAGCCCCCTGCAAACAACGAAAATGAAGCGTGCAAAAGGAGTATGGTAGATTGAGTGTGGAGATTCGGGACCTTCGATGTGGTAACTCTGTGGAGTGAGCATTGGAAGGAATGAAGGAGCTACACGCTTATCCGCTGGACATACAAGGTACGCATCTTATTGCAGTAAGCAGGTTGGGAGGTGTGCAATCCTGGTGCTCTTTCGGACACTGGTCGAGGGGTAAAGTGCACAGGATAAGTAAAAAGGAGAATACATGTATTAGCCACCATGTCCGCAGACACGCTCAGAGACCGCGAGTTAGCCGCAGAGGGGATGTTTTCCGACTCTATTGATGAACCAAGTGGCAAGATGAAGGGTTTGAAGGATAATTATCGGGTGCTGGAAAAACTAAAACGCCAAGAGCAGTCCAAGTGGTGGGAAGCGAGGTCATTACAGAGGTACTTAGATGTGGGACGGGTACCTAGAGGACTTCGTATTATGATCGCTCCTAGCTATGAGGCGCCGAACCCACTCATGATGGCAGAGTGGGCGGAGTGTAACTTGGATTCTTCTCGAAAGTTAGTGGTGTTACTGGTAAAATATGCGGAAATAGACCGAAATGAGCTGCAGACCAAGATAGAAGCACTTGAAAATGAAATCAAATCGCAAGGAGATCCCCAAAGCAGGAAAAAATTGCATGAGGAAATGGTAATACGATTGCAAAAAGAGGAGGATAAAATAAAAATGAGAAAAACGTATAAATTTAAGAGGGATCGTGAGGATTATGAAAATGGCCAAATATTTACATTTGCAAGGCGATATGACAATATGAGAACGGCAACTGCCAGTAATCGCATGCAGAGCCATAACCAAACTGTAAGAGGGCAACAAACGACAGAATTGTTATCGTTATCTGATTTAAGCTCTGCTTTGGATAGTGAATCGGAAGCAGAGAATAGCAGACCAGGATCTGAGGCATGCAAAATTAAACTGACTCCGGGGGAAGAGTTAGACATTTTAAAACGAAGTCGGAGAGACACTCTGAGGTCCCGCAACAACGGGGCAGCCAAAACAGGAATACCTGGAGGAGGCGGGGGAGAAGGCAAGCCCGGAGGAACAGGAGACAATGTGAAGAAACGAGGCCGAGGGAGAGGAACACGCAAGTAGAAAGTGACCCATATAGCCTTGAACCCTCAAATCCAGACACATTGCAAGCTCAAGAAGCCAAAACGATCATCAATTTAGCAAATATAAACTTGACTTTAGCGGAACAACAGCTTTTATCCTTAGGTTTGTCTTATTGCCCAGAATCAAATTTTAATTACACGCAGACAAGGGCGGACATCTATAAATTTATAAGGAAACTTAAATTAAGGAAATTTCACCAGCTAAAAGACAAGCAAATTGATGTGAGTGTCGCAACTCAGTCTAACAGTGATACTAGTACCCCTGGTTTATTAGTCTCGGACTTGGAATTAATGCAAGATCTGCAAGAGTTGGAAAGAGGAGTGGCAGAGATTACAAGCCCTGAGGGGATTCCTCAGGATATGTCAAGGACAATGTTATATCAACAAGAAGAACTGGAGACATGTGCCAGACCTGCCACCCCATTCAAGTTGAAATCTAGGTTTGTACCGATTATGGCCAGAGATTCCATTGATGTGTTCAATGAACAGATTGTGGCTCAAGTAAAAAAACTTAACATTACTATCAATCAAAAACAAAGAAAGATCTCTATTCAAGAAAGACAGTACCATCAGCTTATTGCTAAATTAAGAAAAGAAAAAAACATAGTAATTCGAAATTCCGATAAAGGCGGGAACATTGTTTTATGGCCGCTAAAAGAATATTTAGAGGAAGCACATAGTCAATTGAATGACAAAGATTGCTACAGGAAGAGCTCCCCATTGAAATTTAAAAATACCCAGGATCTTTTTTATTCGCAGTTACTGGCATGGAAAAGTGCAGGCCTCCTGAGTTGGGAAGAATTTAAATATCTTAAAAAAGAGCATCCGACCATCTCGACGTTATATTTTATTCCAAAAATCCATAAGAACGTCGAAAAACCACCAGGAAGGCCGATAATAGCATCATGTGATGGCCCATTAGAGAATGCTTCGATATATATTGACTTTTTCCTGCAAGAGTTTGTACAGAAATTGAAATCTTATGTACAAGATACAGGGGACTTTTTAAATAAGATTAGAAATTTACAATGGAGGTCTGAATATTTACTTATTGCTCTGGATGTATCATCATTGTATACGTGCATTAAGAATAGAGATGGAATGCGAGCTGTTGAGTATTTTCTATCTAATAGGCCTATCAAGTACGCACAACATACAAAAATGCTCCTTACCATGTTGCTGTTTTGTCTAGAAAACAATTTGTTTTCATTCAACAGTCAAATGTATCAGCAAATACAAGGAGTAGCAATGGGGGCCAGCTTCTCTCCCAGCTATGCATGCTTGTTCATGGGTTGGTGGGAGGAGCTGGTCCTCATGCAAAAATTTGAGGAAATATATTTTGCAAATATAGTTACTTGGTTGCGGTTTATAGATGACCTATTTATTGTATGGAATGGAGATGAACAGAGTGCCATAAATTTCATTGATCAAATCAACAAAAATGACATTAATTTACATTTTACCTCAACTCTTAGCAGGAACATGGTGACATTCTTAGATGTACAGATTGAGGTTATTGATAATTGTCTGACAACCACACTATTCAGAAAACCAACAGCAGGGAATACACTGCTTCATGCTACAAGTGCACATCCACCACATTTAATTAAGAGTATTCCGTATGGGGAGATGTTGCACATTGAGACGCATTTGCAGCAATGACCTAGAAACCCATAAAAAGCAAGCTGAGAGTCGGGATCGATTTCTAGCAAGAGGTTACAGGTCAGAAATAGTGGATATAGCAATAAGAAAGTCTAGGGAACAGGCAAGAGATGACCTTCTATTGAGATATAAGAATGCAGAGTCAGACATAAAACGCAAAAAATGTGATGGGACTCAAGAACAAACACGACTTATTTTATCCTTTTCAAGGCAGGAAAAGCAAATAAGGTCGATAGTTAGGCACAATTGGCCCATAGTAAGGGATGACCCAGTGATAGGTAAGTCATTACCATCTAATCCCATGATTACATTTCGAAAAACAAAAAGTATGGGAGATATGCTGGTGAAGAGCAGCCCGGAAGATCAGAGTAGGGGCACATGGTTAACTGCACGAAAAGGATTTTATAAGTGCTCCACATGTAAGGCTTGCAAGTATGGCGTCAATACTTCTACATACATAACAGCTTTTAATAAGAAAGTACAGGAAATCAATTAACATCTGAACTGCAAAACTGAGTATGCAGTTTATATTTTAGAGTGTAGTTGTAATTTGAAATATATAGGAAGCACTAAGTTACCTGTACACAAGAGAATTCTTCAGCATATCAGGGCCATATCTAATAATGACGCCAACTATCCTGTTGCAAGACATTTTAAATCCTGCCACGATAGTGATCTAAAACATTTGAAATATTATGTTGTAGATTCAATACCTCCACAGAAAAGAGGAGGGGATCGTGAGTCGAAGTTGAGACGCTTAGAAACTAATTATATATTACAGTTTGATTGCAAATATCCTGGAGGTCTCAACACGAGCGAGGACCTATATACCTTTTTATGAGACAGAGCTATATTAGATAAAATATTAGATACAGTTTTGTTAAGGTTTAGAGCTATATGGGAAGGATATTAAAAGCAGTGCACTGTTACAGCGAGAATGACAAATCTTTAAAGTAAAAAATATATATTAGTTTTGAGTGTGTTCCCATCAATCATCAAGAAGGTCTAAATAAGAATGTATATGGCATCTATAGAACACAATAAGGGAAATAATTTGAAATGCTCCTCATGTCAATTTATTGCTTGAACCAGTTTGATTGATTTTAGGATATTTTATTGATATTTATTGCTATTTAACAGTTGTTTTTATGGATCATATTTAATTGTTGTTATATATTGTATTTTATAATATATGAATTATTTATGAATCTATTATGGGATCAACTGTGGATTAGATAATAATGTATGATATGTCCTTCATCAATTTGCACTTGTTAATCATTAGCACCTTATTTTCTTTAACCTAGATGAATCTTGCAAATTATAAGGTCAGATATTTGAGGGTTAAAGAAAGATTGAGTATATGTTATCAATAATAGATAACTGTTAAAAAATTCCCTACAGGAATTTGCAGCTAAATTTATTATTTATTATTGTGTTCAGAATAGCGAGTAACGGATACAATAATATCATTTTAGCATATGCATTTTAATATTCACTTTGGTAAGCACATCGTCACTTTAGGAAAAATATAAATGCGTTTTTGCACAATACTATTTTAGATGAGATGGTATGATATGTGGTATCAACATAGGGGTAGCATAGTCACCCATGCATTGATCAATGAGTGCATATTTGAAAACCAGCTATCCAGTTGCATCATTTTAAGTTGTGACAACTAAAATTGTAAGTGACGGAATACACAGTTAATATGGTGGTTCACGATAGGAATATTTTGGGATAGTTACAATGTTATTTTATTATACATAGACATGACAAACAATGATGTTTTTATTTTAGAATCATGGTCTATTATGATATGATTTTATAGTACCGTTATTATATGAATTTGGATTTAACCATGGATATTTTTATAAATATGGTTTTAAGCAATTATAAGTATGGTCTTAGGAATGTACAAGTGTTAATTAGCATTTATGCTTTTAATTTTTGTATATGAAATGTCTTCTATGTCTATGATATAATTCATTGCACTAGCACTTTAAAAGCGGTAGCACTGTCTGAGGACGTGTCATGTGATCAAGGCCGTTTTTCGGCCGAAACGCGTCATGGCGGACAAGTTGGTGGCAATAAAGTAAAAAAAATTGCACTTACTGCTGGGTCCACGCTCGTTTTTTCCTGATGAAGTGCAATCGAGTTTTCCTCATGTATACCGGATTGACTTCCTCTGGTTCGTGGAACCCCTCCCTGTAAGCAGGCTCCATAACAGGCAAGTCTTGGTCCTGGAAGCTCTGCCTGGCAGCAACATCGTGGGCTCGTGGTGCGGCGCAGGCGGGGACCCCCGGGGCACTATTCACATCCGGAAAACGGAAACGACGGAGCCCCCTGCAAACAACGAAAATGAAGTGTGCAAAAGGAGTATGGTAGATTGAGTGTGGAGATTCGGGACCTTCGATGTGGTAACTCTGTGGAGTGAGCATTGGAAGGAAGGAGCTACACGCTTATCCGCTGGACATACAAGGTACGCATCTTATTGCAGTAAGCAGGTTGGGAGGTGTGCAATCCTGGTGCTCTTTCGGACACTGGTCGAGGAGTAAAGTGCACAGGATAAGTAAAAAGGAGAATACATGTATTAGCCACCATGTCCGCAGACACGCTCAGAGACCGCGAGTTAGCCGTAGAGGGGATGTTTTCCGACTCTATTGATGAACCAAGTGGCAAGATGAAGGGTTTGAAGGATAATTATCGGGTGCTGGAAAAACTAAAACGCCAAGAGCAGTCCAAGTGGTGGGAAGCGAGGTCATTACAGAGGTACTTAGATGTGGGACGGGTACCTAGAGGACTTCGTATTATGATCGCTCCTAGCTATGAGGCGCCGAACCCACTCATGATGGCAGAGTGGGCGGAGTGTAACTTGGATTCTTCTCGAAAGTTAGTGGTGTTACTGGTAAAATATGCGGAAATAGACCGAAATGAGCTGCAGACCAAGATAGAAGCACTTGAAAATGAAATCAAATCGCAAGGAGATCCCCAAAGCAGGAAAAAATTGCATGAGGAAATGGTAATACGATTGCAAAAAGAGGAGGATAAAATAAAAATGAGAAAAACGTATAAATTTAAGAGGGATCGTGAGGATTATGAAAATGGCCAAATATTTACATTTGCAAGGCGATATGACAATATGAGAACAGCAACTGCCAGTAATCGCATGCAGAGCCATAACCAAACTGTAAGAGGGCAACAAACGACAGAATTGTTATCGTTATCTGATTTAAGCTCTGCTTTGGATAGTGAATCGGAAGCAGAGAATAGCAGACCAGGATCTGAGGCATGCAAAATTAAACTGACTCCGGGGGAAGAGTTAGACATTTTAAAACGAAGTCGGAGAGACACTCTGAGGTCCCGCAACAACGGGGCAGCCAAAACAGGAATACCTGGAGGAGGCGGGGAGAAGGCAAGCCCGGAGGAACAGGAGACAATGTGAAGAAACGAGGCCGAGGGAGAGGAACACGCAAGTAGAAAGTGACCCATATAGCCTTGAACCCTCAAATCCAGACACATTGCAAGCTCAAGAAGCCAAAACGATCATCAATTTAGCAAATATAAACTTGACTTTAGCGGAACAACAGCTTTTATCCTTAGGTTTGTCTTATTGCCCAGAATCAAATTTTAATTACACGCAGACAAGGGCGGACATCTATAAATTTATAAGGAAACTTAAATTAAGGAAATTTCACCAGCTAAAAGACAAGCAAATTGATGTGAGTGTCGCAACTCAGTCTAACAGTGATACTAGTACCCCTGGTTTATTAGTCTCGGACTTGGAATTAATGCAAGATCTGCAAGAGTTGGAAAGAGGAGTGGCAGAGATTACAAGCCCTGAGGGGATTCCTCAGGATGTGTCAAGGACAATGTTATATCAACAAGAAGAACTGGAGACATGTGCCAGGCCTGCCACCCCATTCAAGTTGAAATCTAGGTTTGTACCGATTATGGCCAGAGATTCCATTGATGTGTTCAATGAACAGATTGTGGCTCAAGTAAAAAAACTTAACATTACTATCAATCAAAAACAAAGAAAGATCTCTATTCAAGAAAGACAGTACCATCAGCTTATTGCTAAATTAAGAAAAGAAAAAAACATAGTAATTCGAAATTCCGATAAAGGCGGGAACATTGTTTTATGGCCGCTAAAAGAATATTTAGAGGAAGCACATAGTCAATTGAATGACAAAGATTGCTACAGGAAGAGCTCCCCATTGAAATTTAAAAATACCCAGGATCTTTTTTATTCGCAGTTACTGGCATGGAAAAGTGCAGGCCTCCTGAGTTGGGAAGAATTTAAATATCTTAAAAAAGAGCATCCGACCATCTCAACGTTATATTTTATTCCAAAAATCCATAAGAACGTCGAAAAACCACCAGGAAGGCCGATAATAGCATCATGTGATGGCCCATTAGAGAATGCTTCGATATATATTGACTTTTTCCTGCAAGAGTTTGTACAGAAATTGAAATCTTATGTACAAGATACAGGGGACTTTTTAAATAAGATTAGAAATTTACAATGGAGGTCTGAATATTTACTTATTGCTCTGGATGTATCATCATTGTATACGTGCATTAAGAATAGAGATGGAATGCGAGCTGTTGAGTATTTTCTATCTAATAGGCCTATCAAGTACGCACAACATACAAAAATGCTCCTTACCATGTTGCTGTTTTGTCTAGAAAACAATTTGTTTTCATTCAACAGTCAAATGTATCAGCAAATACAAGGAGTAGCAATGGGGGCCAGCTTCTCTCCCAGCTATGCATGCTTGTTCATGGGTTGGTGGGAGGAGCTGGTCCTCATGCAAAAATTTGAGGAAATATATTTTGCAAATATAGTTACTTGGTTGCGGTTTATAGATGACCTATTTATTGTATGGAATGGAGATGAACAGAGTGCCATAAATTTCATTGATCAAATCAACAAAAATGACATTAATTTACATTTTACCTCAACTCTTAGCAGGAACATGGTGACATTCTTAGATGTACAGATTGAGGTTATTGATAATTGTCTGACAACCACACTATTCAGAAAACCAACAGCAGGGAATACACTGCTTCATGCTACAAGTGCACATCCCCCACATTTAATTAAGAGTATTCCGTATGGGGAGATGTTGCACATTAGACGCATTTGCAGCAATGACCTAGAAACCCATAAAAAGCAAGCTGAGAGTCGGGATCGATTTCTAGCAAGAGGTTACAGGTCAGAAATAGTGGATATAGCAATAAGAAATTCTAGGGAACAGGCAAGAGATGACCTTCTATTGAGATATAAGAATGCAGAGTCAGACATAAAACGCAAAAAATGTGATGGGACTCAAGAACAAACACGACTTATTTTATCCTTTTCAAGGCAGGAAAAGCAAATAAGGTCGATAGTTAGGCACAATTGGCCCATAGTAAGGGATGACCCAGTGATAGGTAAGTCATTACCATCTAATCCCATGATTACATTTCGAAAAACAAAAAGTATGGGAGATATGCTGGTGAAGAGCAGCCCGGAAGATCAGAGTAGGGGCACATGGTTAACTGCACGAAAAGGATTTTATAAGTGCTCCACATGTAAGGCTTGCAAGTATGGCGTCAATACTTCTACATACATAACAGCTTTTAATAAGAAAGTACAGGAAATCAATCAACATCTGAACTGCAAAACTGAGTATGCAGTTTATATTTTAGAGTGTAGTTGTAATTTGAAATATATAGGAAGCACTAAGTTACCTGTACACAAGAGAATTCTTCAGCATATCAGGGCCATATCTAAAAATGACGCCAACTATCCTGTTGCAAGACATTTTAAATCCTGCCACGATAGTGATCTAAAACATTTGAAATATTATGTCATAGATTCAATACCTCCACAGAAAAGAGGAGGGGATCGTGAGTCGAAGTTGAGACGCTTAGAAACTAATTATATATTACAGTTTGATTGCAAATATCCTGGAGGTCTCAACACGAGCGAGGACCTATATACCTTTTTATGAGACAGAGCTATATTAGATAAAATATTAGATACAGTTTTGTTAAGGTTTAGAGCTATATGGGAAGGATATTAAAAGCAGTGCACTGTTACAGCGAGAATGACAAATCTTTAAAGTAAAAAATATATATTAGTTTTGAGTGTGTTCCCATCAATCATCAAGAAGGTCTAAATAAGAATGTATATGGCATCTATAGAACACAATAAGGGAAATAATTTGAAATGCTCCTCATGTCAATTTATTGCTTGAACCAGTTTGATTGATTTTAGGATATTTTATTGATATTTATTGCTATTTAACAGTTGTTTTTATGGATCATATTTAATTGTTGTTATATATTGTATTTTATAATATATGAATTATTTATGAATCTATTATGGGATCAACTGTGGATTAGATAATAATGTATGATATGTCCTTCATCAATTTGCACTTGTTAATCATTAGCACCTTATTTTCTTTAACCTAGATGAATCTTGCAAATTATAAGGTCAGATATTTGAGGGTTAAAGAAAGATTGAGTATATGTTATCAATAATAGATAACTGTTAAAAAATTCCCTACAGGAATTTGCAGCTAAATTTATTATTTATTATTGTGTTCAGAATAGCGAGTAACGGATACAATAATATAATTTTAGCATATGCATTTTAATATTCACTTTGGTAAGCACATCGTCACTTTAGGAAAAATATAAATGCGTTTTTTGCACAATACTATTTTAGATGAGATGGTATGATATGTGGTATCAACATAGGGGTAGCATAGTCACCCATGCATTGATCAATGAGTGCATATTTGAAAACCAGCTATCCAGTTGCATCATTTTAAGTTGTGACAACTAAAATTGTAAGTGACGGAATACACAGTTAATATGGTGGTTCACGATAGGAATATTTTGGGATAGTTACAATGTTATCTTATTATACATAGACATGACAAACAATGATGTTTTTATTTTAGAATCATGGTCTATTATGATATGATTTTATAGTACCGTTATTATATGAATTTGGATTTAACCATGGATATTTTTATAAATATGGTTTTAAGCAATTATAAGTATGGTCTTAGGAATGTACAAGTGTTAATTAGCATTTATGCTTTTAATTTTTGTATATGAAATGTCTTCTATGTCTATGATATAATTCATTGCACTAGCACTTTAAAAGCGGTAGCACTGTCTGAGGACGTGTCATGTGATCAAGGCCGTTTTTAAGCCGAAACGCGTCATGGCGGACAAGTTGGTGGCAATAAAGTAAAAGAAATTGCACTTACTGCTGGGTCCACGCTCGTTTTTTCCTGATGAAGTGCAATCGAGTATTCCTCATATAAATAAATATATATATATATATATATATATATATCATTTTAACACAAGGATTGGATATGAACATGTTGGGTAGGGGGGCGGTCTGCATTCAGAAACAGCGGAATGAGGGAGCATGAAAAGAGAGAATGCCGATGAGGTCGCTGAAGAGAGCTAGGAAGCACATGTACTTCAATGGACTGCTAAATTGCAAATAAAAATAGAGTCTGCTAAGGTATGTAGTACAAGGATACAACTCAGTCATTCAGAACACTATGAAAGTAAAATGCTCATGGGTGGGTCAAACACAAAATTAGGGAGGTAAGCCATTGAATTAGAAGGAGGGAAGTGAGATAGGCATAAAAATAATCCAATCACGAGCAAGGAACTGATGCCAAACCCATTCCAATTTAATGTGAATAATAATAGGTCTGGCCAACAGACAACTAAAGCTTTATGTAGCGCAGACCTATGAGAGGTAATCTTAAATCAACCTCAAATTCCTGAGAAAGTTATGCAAGATTTTTCACACAATGATAAACATGGGAACATTCGACTGCTCACCTGATGTTAATCATCTCAAAGTCATAAATCACACCAAGAAAAACAGGCAGGACTGATGTTGTTCAGAGCAAGACAAACATTTTTGCAGCCATAGGTGAAGTGACATGTTGTTACTTTTTTCCTGTACTGCTTGTAGAGTTCGTCTGGCACATCCCTACGGGAGGCAGCCTTGATCACCTACCCGCCCCCAGTAATGCAGCAGTGAAGACTACATCACAGACACACACTCATCAGCTGTCCAACAGCTCGCTATGTATTTGTCATGGGTTTGATGATGCAACTCTAGTATTATTATTAAACTGAATATATGTTTTCACAACAGTATGTTTCGCAAACAGAAGAGAATCCCTCACTTATTACCACAGTTTTCATTGCCAATGCAGTGTAGCCATCACTCACTTTATTGTTGTGCCTGCGAAAATGCCATCTGTAAGATCACCCATTATTTTGAATTCATCTAAACCAAATACAAAGAAAAATAAGGATTATCAATGGTGGTTCTAATTCTATGTCCTGTTTCTATGCAGGTTATTTGATAACATGTAACTGATAATGGCAAGGCGGTGATATGTTTTCACAACAGTTCTACTAGCAGATACAGATCGAATGTAGTCAGCACATTGTGCCTTAGCAATTATTTCCCTGCATAAAATATCTACTGGAATCACGTAGAAGTTGCCTGGCCAAATATGGGTTGGAGGGGAGTAGGGGGATGGGGGTGGCTGGGGGCTAGGGGACGAGGAAAAACAAAGTTTACAAGTACTGAGCCAAAATCGAACCTAAAAATGTTCCCATGTTAACGTTTCGTCTGAAAAAACCTGGTGAAATATGCACGACAAAAGGCCCTAACGTGGGGGGAAAAAATCAAGAATTCGTGCATAAACACCCATCCCTCGTTAATTCCTGATTCATGAGTGGAATACTGCAGTTATTGGAACCCTTTGAATTACCATAAAACACAGTGGGCCTGATGTAAAAAGTATTCTCTGTTTGCAAAAGCCTGCAAGGCGCAAAATCTCAGGGGTTGGAACTGTAAAATACTTTTTCACTATTTACAAAATCCCTTGAATGAATCAGAAATGTCTTTCTAACACATAAAAAAGGTTCTGCAATCTTGTCTGAATCGGTGATGGGGGGAGAGGGGGGGGGGGTCATGAAAGGGGCCTCCGCTCCTGTCTGCAATTCAGAAGGGAATGCATCAGTGCTTTGTGATTGCACACCTTTGGTCAGACACCAAAACCTCAGTTAGTGGAATCTCACTCTCAAAGTTGAAGCTATCTCCATGGGGCACCTTCACCTTTGGGTGTGGTGCCCACGGCCTCAGTGGAAGCAGGCAGTGGTCCAGAAAGCCACTATCTGCTCTTCCCCAAGTCTTCCTAAATGGAAAATTATTTTTAACCAGTACAGGTCCCTTTATTGGACATAAACTACTTTTCAAAAAAATCTTTCCCATTTGCGAATGCTGAAGCAGGAATTGAGATCTGCTGTCTCTTGCAGGCTCTCATCCCTGCATTTGTAGCCAATTACAGGTGGGCACAAACTCCCACCGACCTAATTGATATTCATTACGCAGGGCGCTTTGCGAATAACTGCAAATGTACTATTTGTGACGCCACCTATCAGTCCATAGGTCACATTCCAAATTGCTTTCCCATTCATAAACCAGTCAGTGTGGAATTTGCACATCCCGATATGCGAATGGGATTGTGCTACTGAATGTCAACAATATCATGGTATAGGAATATCGAGGACAGAATATTGAGGGCCTAGCTATCAAAATAGTAGGTGCATATAGAAAAGTATAGATTTATTATTCCTAACTCCACATCTACTTACCCTGAAGATATATGCACTTCATAGGTACAAATATGAGGCGGTAGGTACAGAAAATCCAGACTTACCTGTTTTCATTTCAATATTTTGTCCTTAATATTCTGTCCCACCGATGTTGTGAGTTTGATATCCAGAGGGCATACAGTGAATGTGAATAGTAATCTGCTCCAGCAGTGGCGGCTGGCACAGATCGGGGGTGGGAGGGCGGGATTGGAGAGAGGGTAAAGAGAAAAAAACCATACCTCCTCACCATGTCTCGCCGCTCTCTCCACCGTCGTCTCTCCTGGAACAGTAACAGAGCACCCAGGCTCCCCTGAGCCAATCACAATGCTGCAATGCAGTGTTGTGATTGGTCTGAGCGCTGTGGTTCGGGACTCAGATGGGTACTGGGGGCTTGGGCATGTAACATAACATTACATGTGTATTTGTAAAGCGCACGTTCACCCGGATGTATCTTGGTGCTGAATAACAGATGTTTCTTGTTACCCAACGGTACTCATTTTATCGACCTCAGATGGATGAAAGGCTGAGTGGACCCGTCGGGATTAGGTCGAACACAGGCCCCTGCAGTGGAAGCATTAGTCCACTGAGCCACCAGACCCGGGCTCACCCAGGCTCTAATTCAGCCTGGGTGGAGAACATGCAAAGTGTGCATGACTGTTTGGCCGGCCCCAGACGGCCGGCCAAACATTCATGCGCAATTAGGGAGCGCATACCACTCCTCCCCTGCTCTGTCAGAAGAGCAGCCTGCCCCGCCCACAAAGCTGCTGCAATAAGGAACAAATTAAATGATAATAACTTAGAGTTACTATCATTTTATTTTTCCTTTATTTATGATGCTTAAAAGCAGTGGGGCGATGCTCCTCCGCCTTAGCGGAGGAGCCGCCACTGTGTTCCAGTATCCCTAATTCTCCGTGTGTAATTAGCATCCGGTAGTCCTGCAGCATTTATAACAAGGGTCTCTGTGTTTTTGTTTCGCATTGATTTCGCATACATCTAGCTTTTTTAAGGGTAAGATGGGTAGTTGGATGGTAATAGATGATCCTCCAAAGTCCGGAGTTAGTGCTAAATCCACAGTGAAATCCGACTGAGGCTTTGCCTCCATTCCACAGGTAGATTCTCCTCTGGATTTGGTGTTTCCCTCAGAAACCGGTGGATTTTCAGTTCCCAGCCAATTGCCTGATGCCAGTCCAGTCCTACTGTTAGTCAAACTCATAGATATGTTTCTTTCAGTTCCCTTTGCCAATGCAGTTTTCTTTCCAAGCCGCAGTGCAGATGATGTTTAGTAGCATGGGGTCCAAGGGACTGGAGAGACCTTTTTAAGAGAAATACTTTCCCTACAATTCTTATGTTTAATCATCTAAACTCGGATTTCATTGGGTGCTGCATTCTCCTAACAGCATTATATTTGATTTGCTGCCAATGATCTCATGTTCCTTGGATATCTTCATTTTTTGGCAACAGTTGGAGACATTTCCCAGCCACAAGTTGTTGCTGACTTGTAGCCCTACATCTGCTTCTAATTAATTCTTCCTAAGAACTGTGGCTCATTGGGCTTATTTCCGTAGGGCACACGAGCTGCATTAAAGCTACAACTTGAAATCACTCTTACTACTGTCATAATTATTATTTTAAAAACTTGGGAGCATATTATCAAAAAATATGGGTAAATGTAATTTAACAGAGGTCAAACGTCAGGCTATGTCTTCTGTCAAATTGTTGCTTATACTTTTAACATGGAGATTAGTGTTTATTTTCTGTTCTCTTGCTTAGTTCTATGATTTTTTTTTAGAACCTTATTTTTGGGAGATTACAAAAAATAACCAGGATTACAACTGGGCACGTCCAGGCACACTGGTATCCCCCTAAATCTATGCTTGCATCTTGTCTACAATTTCAGTGTAAAAATGAAATGGACCTGTGCTTTCTTTTTCGAATGAAAATCATGTTTTCAGGTGAAGAAATTCGTTCACCTGCAACTCCTGAAAATATGGAGACGTTTCAAAATCTTGCCCTTTCTCAAAACCTTTTTACAGCAAGTGTACATGTGTCTTTTTGATGAGAAATGCACTGGGAATGCTCATGAATACCCACAAATTTCGAGTTCTCTGGGTTTGACAATATTTCCAAAGTCTTCCACACACATGTTCCCAGTTCTGTTCTAAACTGATGACTTCTGAAACTCTAGCCACCTTCAGATTTTCACCAATTGCAATTTCCATCTGCCATTGACAATGTTTGTTGATCCTGATTCTAAGAATCAATGTCTGTCAGTTAAAATAGGTGTTTAGCCAATCTTGACATGGTAAGCAAGCCCCTACTACTTCTCTAGCTGTCATGATGCAGACATTAGTTACATTGGAGGCTTGAAGGAAGGCCTTCAGCTTAGCTAATGTTCACAGGCGCTGGAAGTAGGGGTGTGGAGGGGCTGCAGAATGCCCAAAATAACGTTCAGATGGTAAATGAGTAATAGAAATGCCTTAATTTAGTGGAGAGGTGTGGTGCAGCGGCCAGGGCAGCTGACTTCAGAGCACAGCGCTCATGGTTCGACCCCGGCTCTGGCGGCAGCTCAGCACCATGTGACTCTGGGCAATAGCTCACTTAATTTCCACGATGGCCCCCAGCGCCTTGAGACCCGTAAGGGTGAGTAGTTCGCGCTTTACAAATACGGATTTACATTTTAATTTAGAGCCTGATTCACAAGGTTAAACTTACATGCTTGTGTTAGTTTACACTTGTTCAGCATTCACAAAATTGCATTTTAATAAAATGTTTATGAGTGGGGAGACTCCGCAGTCAGGGTGGAGTACTCAGCACAAAACAATATAGGCCTGTCAAACCTGTTTATGTGCGGAATGCTCCACCTCGACTATGGAGTGTCCGCACTCATAAACTTATTATTAAAATGCAGTTTTGTGAATACTGAACAAGCGTAAACTTATAGTAACATGTAAGTTTGCCTTTGTGAATCAGCCACTGTGTTTTTATCTTGCCACATTTAATGTGCGTTCATAACAGTCAGAGGTCTAATGCAAGGCTATGTCTTCTGTCAAATTGCTGCTTATTCTTTTAACTTGGAGATTGGTGTTTACCTTTCTTTATCTACCTGTAACACACAACAGACAACAGAATGTAAATGCCTGTAAATGAACTGTAGTCATTATTCAGAATATATCAGCAGATAGAAAAGCACAATTGAAGAACAATTTTTTGTAATTCTGAGGTATGATGGAAACAAAGTGCCACATGCTCAAAAGTCTAGAATTGAGATTTCCTAATTGCCATTCTTAATGAATCGCAATTAGGAAATCACAATTCCTGATGTAAGAAAGCGTACACTTGTCAAATAGCGATTCCCAGTGGGTCGCAAATCAACCTACCTCATGAATATTAATGAGGTAGGTTGCAGTTTGCGACCCATTAGGAACGATAGGCATCACAGGGATGGAGGCCTGCTGGGGGTCAGCAGAGCACCATTTCTGTGATTGCTTTTTAATAAAGCAATATATTTTTATTTTTTTAATGCAGCCCGTTTTCCTTAGAGGAAAAGGGGATGCATTTAAAAAAAGAAAATGACATTTTGAAGTAAATTTTTAGAGTAGGCAGTGGTCCCTGCTCTTAATAAAATCCCATTCTCAAAGGGGAATGGGTCCCGTATGGACCCTTTCCCATTTGTGAATGTGTTACCACCTCCATCAAGGAGTCAGTAAAGTATTAATGTTTTGCAACTGGATTTCGGTTGCAAAACGTTATTACATCCCATTCAGATTTGGTATTTGGAAGGCACGCCCAAAACACGCCCCTTACAAATGCTGAATCGCAAATACGAATTATGATCCGGTAACGTGTTACCCAATTGCAATTTGTATTTTGAACATATGTAAATGCATTTCTGATGTAGGAAAGGGTACGATCAGGCAGTTTCTGGCTGCAAAAATGCTTTGAACACATGGCCCAAAGAATTTAATTTGATTGAAAAAATCAAGGCACTTTACTTGGTGGTGTGCAAATAATAAATATTATTAAAACCCAATTTCGACACATTATGGTTTGTGTGCTGTTAGAAACTGGGTTTTTGGTTGGCAGAAGTATGCACCCTGTCCAAGCAGGAATCACAATCCTAGTCAGGGTAAGTGTAGTACACACTACGAGTTTACCTGGGCTCACCCTCTGGTAGCTTGGCAAAGAGCAGTCAGGCTAAACTAAAGAGGCAATGTGTAAAGTATTTGTACACACAACACACACACACACACACACACAGTAACACAGTGAAAACACCACAAAAGTACTCCAACCTAGTTAAAAAAATTAGCCAATATTTATCTGAGTAAAACAAGTCCAAAACAACAAAAACCAACATACACAAGTCAAGATATGAATTTTACAAGATTAAATCAAAATGCATTACTTAGAAATCAATAGCTCCAACTGAGGCTATCTGGTCACGTTTGACCAGGGCAAATCCAAAAGTTCAGTCCAACTGCGATGGAGCACGGCCCGGACACAGGAGTCACGCAGACTCGCTGACAGTACCTTGAATGCGTCAATGCTCGGGGACGATGCATTGAAAAATGGAAGTGATGCGTCGCTGTCACAGGCGATGTGTCGGTTTTTAAGTCGGGCAAAGTCGTTGATGCGTCGATGTCAAGAGCGATGTGTGTCGGTTCCGAGGTGTCGATGTCGAACTGCTGGACTGAAGGCGATGTGTCGGCGCAAAGCCACTCAGGTCCGGGACTGCATCAGTATCGGGGATGTGACGTCACAGAATGTGGCAATGCGTTATCCAAAACTCACGCAGCAGTGGTGATTCGGAGGTGCTGCATCAGCAAAGTGGGGGCTGTGTTGTAAGTCGAGGTCATTGTGTCGGGCACTCTGCGAGAGGTGTCCACGGCTTCGGTGCAGACAGCGGCGATGCGTTGATATCACTGGGAATGTGGCAATTCCAAATGACGCTTCAGTGTTGATTCGTTCATTTCTTGGGTTGCAACACAAAACACTCCCTTCCAAGTGCCCAGGTCTGGATTTGACTCCAGCAGGAGCCCAGGTGCTGGTAGCAAGATGCAGGTGAAGTCTTTCTTTGATAACTCTGAGACTTCAGAAAGGAGGCAAGCCCAACAAGCCCTTGCAGAACCTTTAGAGATGCAGGATGTAGAGGGTCAAGTCCAGTTGTCTTACTCCCAGGCAAAAAGCAGCAGGCCAACACAGCAAGGCAAGTAACAAAGTGGCAGTCCCTCCTGGCAGCACAACAGTTCTTCTTCGTGGCAGAATGTCCTCAGCTTCAGAAGTGTTCTGACTATATGGTGTCAGAGGTCCAGTACTTATATCCATTTTAGCCTTTGAAGTAGGGAGACTTCAAAGAAAGGTCTTTGTAGTGCACACGACCCTGCCCTTCCTGACCCTGGCTTCAGACACATTTCCGAGGGGTATGTAGCTCTTTGAGTGGGGACAGGCACAGCCCTAATCAGGTGCAAGTGTCATCTCCTCCCTCTCACTCTAGCTCAGGGACAGGGAGACCCATCAGCCTGGTGATGGGCCATCAGTATATGCAGGGCACACCTCAGCTCCATTTGTGTGTGACTGTCTAGAGGGAATGCACAAAGCCCAGCTGTCACCCAACCCAGACGTGTATTCTAGGGACAGGCAGAGGCACAGAATGGTTAAAGTAAAAAATGCTAACTTTCTAAAAATTGTGTTTTCAGACCTGCAAACTAAAAGATGTATTTTTAAATTGTGAGTGAATGCATGTTATGAGGATGCCTATTCCAAGTATAATCCTGATAGTGGTGTATTCGTTGTCAAGTTTGGTATCGTGATTCCAACCGTTGGTAAAATGCTGGTGATGGCATAAAGGTGGTAATTTCTGGAATATTGTAGGAATACATGGCAAGGTGGTGACCATCCATGGTCTAATTTTGGCCCTCAAATAATTGTTATAATTCCTGGCCTCTTGTGTGCATTCGTAGCATTAAATGCCACCTCCTGTTAAAAGTTTGAGCCTGGCATAAAGGTGGTATATTCTGTTACAATATCTATTGTAGATAGCCATGGAATGATGATGTCCATCAATTGGATAATCCTGGTTCTAACACAATGATAGTAATTCCTGGTGTATTGTGCCATGTCTGGCATGAGATAGTGATACTTGGGCATGCTAAGCAGAATATATCCTGATGTGGTAGTAGTACCACGAGTACTAGATGACAATTGTGTTTCATAATAAAATGTTTGCATTTACATAAACTGGCAAGCTGATGTTTGGGGACAAAAGCATTGGTTTCTAAAAGGTTTTAAAGGTGATATTTGAGAAATAATTCACATTAGACTTTGAGAGATGTAGTGCTGATTGTGGGTCTGTGTTAACAGAAGGTTGCGTTTGGTGCAGCGCTCTGGGCCAACCCTTCTTACCATTGGTGATCCGATGGACCATTTCTTCACTGACTGAGAGGTAAAGGGAGTTAGCATTTAATCAATCAATTTCAATTAACAGTGCAACCCATTTGGCTACACAATAAGGACTAGGAATCAGTGACTATGGTTAAGAAGGTTTATTACAAGTTAACACTTAGGGGCCGATTCCGATCTCGGCCAGTAGGGCACCGAATCGGATTCGGCTTTACCGGATCCGATTCAGACGCCCTGTTTCCGACCGATTCGAACACCCGTCTGCGCGAGCAAGTATGATGCGAGAGTACGCGAAATCCCCGACCGACTCGTTCCCGGCTCCGAACCGCTCCGACCGACTCGTACGAACTCGACTCGCACCACGCAATGGAGACGTTCCCCGACCGGGTAAGTACGATGCGCGCCTCGAACAGTCCGACCGACTCGCGCCGTCCGGCTCGAAAGAGCAGTCGGAGCCGGACTTCGGGGGTCCGTGTCGGACCCCCCTGTACGCGTAGCCGTGCGAGTCGCACACAGGGGGGACCCATGGGTCCCCCCTACACATGCATGTACAGCACGAGTCGCACCGACGCGTACCCGCTGTAGGGGGCGCCCTTGTTCGCGACGCACCCATTGAGTCAATGGGAGCCCGTGTACGCGTCGTACGACCGGCTCCCATTGACTTCAATGGGAGTCCGACCGAATCGAGTCCGATAGCATGCGTCCGCATCGTACTCGTTCGGTCGGACTGCTAGAGTCCGGTTCGGTCGGATATCTCTCCGAATCCGACTCGGTCGGAGAGATTTCCAGCCCGAATCGGAATCGGCCCCTAAGATTAAGATAAACAAATCTTTGTACCATACTGTAAAGATACAGGATAACAACCGGAAAACCCAAACACCTAAAAAAGTTTAGGCTTACCAATAGGAGGCAGACAAGAAGTTCAGTCACAGCAACACAAGAGATCAATAACAGAATTTGGTGCTCAGAGAAAAGTTTCTGAGTCTCTCTTTTATACATGAGGGAAGTCTAAGATCATCTAAGTTAAAGCCCAAACTAAGGAGGATGGTTTTTGACCTAACAGGATCTAAAAAATCAGGGAAACGCAAAAAAATAGGAAAATGAAGGGAAGTGCGGGAAAGTACAGGAAGGTGTCAACATTTCAGAAGTTCGGTCAAGAGTTTTCTTGGGACAGGGAAATGAGTGCTAGCCTAAGCTACACTCTGCAAGAGTCAAAAGGAATAAACATAGAGGTCGACCTCTCAAAGTCCAAAGGAAAATGGGCTACACTAAGACAGTTTGAAGACCAGTGTTTTGCACCAGAATCTCCCAGGTAACACCCCTCTACTCGCATCATCAGGGGTTCCATGGTCCTTTACATACTCACGTACGAAAGGTATTGTTCTTGGTCACCTATCAGCCTTTGGAACATTAATAAATGGACACTTTCAGTTTACACTCTGGCTCTCCATGTTCCTTGACAAGGTCTTCTTCTCAGGCTCTCTCTCTATCACTAATACAGTGTTGTATCTATCCTTAAACTAACAAACCATATGAATCGAGCCTGCAAGGTAAAGACACGCTAGCAGAAATGGAAAACAGCATTTATGCAGAACAAAATATAGGCCTAGTTAGGACAACTTAAAGTATTAAATCAATAGTGCACATTTAATATGCGTGTGCACATTCAAATACAAATAAATAAAACTGTCAGTACATTAGATTCATGTTAAGGTTCATAAAGGCAAAATAACTTTGAGTACACGTCTTTAAATGTGACTAAGAACTACATTATAGATGCAAAGGTGAAACATTAGTACACACATTATATAAATCATTTTCTTTTGTAAAGTAAATACATTTAATAATGTCAGGATGGTTTTTCATCAAGTCTCTAAAGAGTATATCATTTAATAAAGTTAGAACACACAGCATATATAAATTCTCTAATCCTACAGTGAATGCACCTTAATAGTGATGTCAAGTGCAACACTTTACATTAATATCATTAGGCCACACAGAAAACAAGTGGTAAGTGCACGTTTATATTGCATATTTATGACGTGTAAGGGTGGAGCCAAAATTATACTGCTCCACGTGGTTTGATTTTATTATCTATTTTCAAAAACTTTCAATTCAGTTGTCAATATTACTGTCTAAGGCTTTAGAATTCAAGATTGGTGAAACGTTTCTACTCTTTCATCCTGAAAGGTGTTGATAAATTGAGTAGTACCACTGGTATATAAGATTTGTCCAGTTTTGCCATCTAAGACCTGTGATTGTGAGATTTGATTAACTTTTGATCTATTTTTCCGCTTTGCTGCTTTCAAGTAAATTCTCAGCTGTGACACAACAGTATCTACTGAGAAGAGGCAGGATAGAAATATGAAAGGAAGAGCAATGGAGACGTAAAAAAAATATGTTCTAAGAATTGAAAAAATATAAGCTATCTGAAATTGCAGGCATCCATTTTTGGAACTGCCTGTAATACAATTAGCAATTATGGGAGATTGTTCTGAATCAGGCTTCTCCAACAAGTAGCTTGTGAGCTACTGGTAGCTCTCCAGATACCTAGAAGTAGCTCTCATGTGTGCAGCACAGCATACTAAATTAGAAACTTTTGTTGGGTAGAATTAACAAAAGTATCCCAAAATTAAAAGGTGTGTTTGCAATGAAAATGTGTGTGTTTTCGGAACTCATAAGCTACCGTTTGGGGTAAAATGAATTTCTAAAATATCTTTAAAGCTTATATTTGAATGATAAATCATGCAATATTACTAATATTACACTCCTAACTTGTGCATTGTAACTATTACTAGCCAGTATTGCCCATGTAGAGGAATTCCAAATTGAAAAAAGCGTTAAACCTCCTGCGTGTACTTCAATCCCTGCATTCTGGTAAATGGGCTCAGGTGGAGCTAGACAAGTCAGGTCAGTTATCCCAAAGAATCTCCATCGAGAATGGCCTTCGGCAAGGGTGCGTTGTACCTCCCCTGCTTTTTAGTTTATTTTTAGCTGACCTTCCCGCCTTTATTTCCCAATCTTAGGGGCCAATCACGATGGCGGGCGGATCGCCCCCGCCGGGCCGGCGGTGGTCACCGCCGGGCCGGCGGGGGCGATCCGCCCGCCATCCCGACAGCAAAGACCCCCCGCCATATCATGATGGCTGGGGGGTCCGCGGCGGACGGAAAGACCGTCCGCCGCTTTTCCGCCGGTTGACTCGTCGACCGGCGGAAAACGTGCTGAATATGGTGTCGGTGTCTGGTAGACACCGCCATCCATATTACGATGCAAGCTGCGAGCAGCCTTTCCATGGCTGCATTGCCGCCATGGAAAGGCTGGCGGTTCCTGCTGTTGGGGGCCCGTTGCGGGCCCCCAGGGTGTTGGGGGGGTGGGGGGTGCAGATGGGGGGTACCTATGGTACCCCCCTGCATTTGCATGTACAATGTGGCAGGCACCGCGCGGTGCCTGTCACGTTGTGCATGTAAATGCACAACATGTATTTTTTCATTGCGGCGGGTGCTGCTTGCAGCACCGCCCGCCGCAATGTAAAAATACGGGATGCGCCCGCCAGTGTGGCGGGCGCATCCTAATGTGTATTGCGGGACCGCCGCACCTATGGCGGGCGGTCCCTTTTGCAAATGCGATGGCGGGCGGACTTTGTCCGCCCGCCATCGTAATCGACCCCTAACTTTTTTCCCCCCAAAGTTGGGAAGCATCATATCGACTGCTTGCTATACGCAGATGACTTGGTATTACTGGACTGTACTCCAATTGGTCTACAGAGGAAATTAGATGCTTTTGCAACTTATATTAAGCAGAACCAGCTTTGTATCAACTTGGAAAAGACCAACATTTTGATTTTTGGGAAAAAAGTAAAGAAATTCAGTTGGCACTTAGATACATGGGCGGTGGAGCAAGTTGACCAATATAAATACCTGGGTCTGACTTTTATGAGGAACCTGAGCTGGGACTCGCATCAGGATGATATTAAGCAGAAGGCCCTATTGCAAGCCAGTTGCCTATCAAGATTTAATTGTAGTTTTGGGGGGCTTTCTCATACTCCACTATTAAGGGCTTATGAAGGGAAGATTCCCCCGTTGGGTCTGTATGGGGGAGAGATCTTTTCCCTTGATCCGACATATAAATGGGATATATTAGAAGAGGCAGTACTTAGAAGGCTTTTATCTCTCCCCCAGTGCACAATGGTACAAGCCGTAAGGAGAAAGTGTAAGTTGGCCTAATAGCCTTTACTCGGGCTCTAAGATATTTTAACACACTCTCTGATGTTGATGAAGTGTCTAAAGTTTCCAAATTGTGTTGGGTAGAGATCCCAGGTAGCGAAAGAAGGTGGGCAAAGGATGTAAGAACCAGATGAATTGCCCTCAGGAACTTCCATACAGATAGTGGTAAAATTACATCCTGGTACCCCTTCCCAAGCAAGCAGGTATTAAAAAAGTCTGTTGCCTTGGTGTCCGAATCCAACGGCTTATCTTACTTGAGCAAGACACAATCTATCAGCTTCTCACTCCCTACTCTGGGTCAGGATACTGTTTTTCCCTATTTGTTGCAGTTACCAGATCCAGGGTTGCAAAATGAAATATTAAGGGTCAGGGTGGGATGTAACTCAATCTACACATCCCGCCTAAACAGGGCCTGGATCCAGAATAATAGTGGCCTCTGTCCCTGCCCCTTGAATGTAAAATGTTCCTTGCTACATATATTAATGGACTGTGTTTTTTATTCTGCAAATCGAATTAAATTTTTAAGACCTTTGTTTTTTAAATATGGTACTCTCCACAGGGGGACAGCTGTGGAGTTGTTATCAGAAATGCACTATTTAGATGTGGCAGTTGGAATTGCTCGGTTTTTACGGTCAGTTAAACAAAACTTTATGATGAATTATATGTGAGGGGCTGCCGGGTAGTAAGACAGGACTTTTTATTGATTTTAATTGTTAACTGTGGTTTTAGAATGTTTTATGGACAATTGTCTAAATAAACTTCTTTTCTACCTAAATTGAAAAAACTTTTAATATTCGTGCTGGCAACTCTGATGCACTGAGGTGATTACTGCTGGTACTCTTGCATTTGATGGCTATCTTATGTGGTCACTATTACAACACTAATAATATTAGTAGCTCAGGATCACTTTCATCGAAGATAAGTAGCTCTAGTTACAGAAAAGGTTGGAGACCCCTGTTCTGAACAATACTTTATTTTGATACCATTTTACAAAACGTTCTTGGTTCATGTGGTGAGGTTAAGGTTAACCTGACATATTCTGGATGTCATGGAATATTTCAATAGTGCCCTTTCAGAACCTCTTGATTATTATCCAATTCATGTGGGATTTCTGCAGTTAAATACACCATTGGGTCCAATTTTATCTTAAATCTTCTAGTGTGAGAGCATCACCGTTATCCCCTAACCCACATCCCACTTTCCCAAACTTCCTTGGAGAAACACGTCATCCAAGGTCCAGTATCAAGTTAATCAACTGCCACTGGATTTACATTTGCAGATAAACCTTTTTGCACATCAACATTAAACACAGGTGAAGAAAAAAATTATATTCGTTTAGCGATTGGTCCAAGTCAAAAGGCTGAAATATCTCTCCTTGCCTGATGTTAATCAATAAATGTGTCACTGGAAGTAGTCCACACCTAGTCGTTTACTTTCCTATAAAAAATATATCTGTTTATTAAATATATTGCCTCAAAAGTGACTATTGATGGCATGACCTCATATTTCGTATTCATCAATGGTCCTCTTTGGTTTGTTCAAAACTAAAGTGCAATTATCATTTGACGAACCATGTCATCTTTCATTATAAGCTGTGGTGGGTTTATACTGTATTCAATAACAGCCACAAGTCTTGCGCAAGTTTTTCTTAGTGTAATTCCATACAGAATTCTTCAGAGGTAACGTCTTTATAGACCTGCTGAGGTACCCAGCATCCTTTCTTTACAGGACTATTGATTCCTACTCGAACACAAAGGTGCTTGTCAGTTGTTCTGGATACATTGGTACTTCCTTAAAAAAAGTGCTCCTCTTTCAAATATACTAGACGTTTCTATATTAAATATCAAAATTGACTTAAAGTATAGTTTAGGTTAGAAAAAATAAGACTTTTAGGAATGAGTAAATTGAAATAATGTATAGACACTATACACCACCTAAATCAATACTCATTCAATGGCATAAGCACTCATTTACTTTGCCCATGCCTTCACTACTTCATTGAGCACCACTTCTAGGTCACATTTAGTTCTCAGATGCATTAAAAGAACAGAAAACCAAATTTAAAAGTAGCTCTTGACATATGTAGTGTAGCCTTTTGTTTACCTTTTCTCAATGTCTTAAAATTATATATAATTTATTATCTTTTCCCTACTAACAAGACTTTTGCTGGACTTTAAAATGGGCAGAATCCTAAATTCGAATTGGTAGAAGAGTCGTCAATCAAATTAGCCAAAGCATCAAATAATTACAAGTCGTTCTGCATGACTACATTTGAACCAATCAGAATCAGCCTATATGAACAAATAAATTCTAAATAGCCATTCAGAATGGACGGCCAGCTCTCAATTTTATGGGGTTTAGGGAAAGCGGGGGCCATGCACAGATACAGCACCCTGGTGGCTTGTGTGGTAGTTGGACTCTGAAGCTCAAGCAAGTCCTATATGAGTCCCTTGTGCCTAAGGGCCCAGATCCTAATTTTCACCAGGGACCAGACTACTGCCAATCCCACTTCAGTAACAAGATCTGTATCCCCTGGACAGGGAACCGTTGATTTTGTGTCGCTAAGTTTTTTTTATTCTCCGATTGTACATGTACTCTCCTACATTATACCATAAACCAAATGGTGCAGCAGGCGGCGTGATCAAATAACTTATTCTTGTTAACAATGTGCTAGAATTTTGTTTTTGTTCCTGGAAAGTACTGTTCATTTTATTGAGTGATGTTGTAAATGTCCCAAGGACACCATCAGGAGCTGATCGAAAACTGAACAAAACTGCATTATTTTCAGTGGCAGAATCACAGTCCTCACTGTTATCAAATAATTAGAAGTAGCCCAGGTTCGACTAGTGATAACAAATATTATCTATTGAGTGCAAAGTAGGTGGCCACTATTAGTATTAATATTTCATGAGTGACATTTTGTTTGCCTTTATTGAGTTGTGTGATTTTGCTTGTTTGGCTCTTATTTAATGTATATATATCTGTATATTTACGGTGTTAAAGTGTTCTTTTTATACAACTTTAGAAACTCTGATTGATATTCTTTACTTGTTGCAAGCTTGTTAAATGTGGTACACTGTATCTAGTCCCAACCCTCTCCTTTAAGCGGGTCCTGAACTAAACAGGTGAGTAAAGAGGCATGGAAGGCCACTCTTTCATTAAAGATCAAGAACCTATTGTCCTGGTTTATTATATTTATTTATGTATTTATTAAATAATTTCATATAATGCTTTTTCCACCAAAATGCTATTAGGGCTTTAGAAGAGAACAAAAAGAGATGCATAGATAAGTATATGAGTGAAATAGTGCACAGGTAGTAATAGTGCAACAGGTCATATGTTGCTACCAGAAGCTATCGGTGTGGGGGGAGATCTAGGGTGGAAATTGGGAAGGTGAACAGGAGAAAGAGGGCATAGGAAGAGGTGAAGCATACTGTTAAAATCATAAACACGAGCGTATCTTGCATTTAGGGGTAGATCTGCAACTTCATCACCTTTAGAACTATTCCTGGATAAAATTAGAGATTATGAACAGATCCTATAATAGAGGGGAGCTGAGGCATGCCAAAGGTATTTGGGGGGATCATGGGGCTACGATCTTCAAGATAGAATCTAAATAGGTGAGTCACTAGATCTTTCTGAAAATCAAGATGTTCTGTGCTGTTCTCAGGTGAAGAAGTTGAAAGCTCCAGTAGCTAGCAGCGGAACTCCTGTACTCTATGAAGCCACCAACAGTGGCAGACTGCTTTTCAACCCCCTGCCATACCCACCGATCCCTCACTCCACAGAAAAGTGCAATGCCATCAACCTCTTCTTCATTTAAAAAAATACAGAATTTGACAGCACCCTGACAGCACAACGTGTACTTCATCTCTTACTCCATATCTTCCCACAGAATCCTGCAATGGTCAGCATTCAAAGTCCTATCTCTTTCAGATCTCACCAATATAGTCAACTCCTACAAATCCACTTCCTATGAAGATTATGGACTACCCTCACACTTCATCAAAGATCGCTCTGTAGAGGCTTACTCACCCCTACTCCCCAATATCCTGCCTTTCTCATTCGAGCCGTCATCCCAGAAGCTCTCAAGAAATGCCACTCTTCCCACTCCTAAAAAACCTACAATAGACCCTGATGACCTCACCAACTACTAGTCCATCACTCACCTACCATTCATCGGCAACATCATTGAAAAAGCAGTCTATGTTCAGTTCCAAGGTTACATCAATTATAACCATCTCCTGTCCGACTACCAGTCTGGCTTCAATTCATGCTGCAGCAGAAAAACCCCACTACCTTTCCCATTATAGACAATGCATTTAAAACTTTACTAAGGATTTCACTGAATAAACATAATTTGGAAGTGGTGCTAATGATAGAGTTGTTATCACTAAATTCCTGGAACTTGAGAGTGAGTATATGTTTAAATTGCTCCTCCTCCTTCAATTTTTTCCAATTTCTAAATGATCCACAGGTGAGAATTTAGAAGAAATTGAATGATCAGAACCAATTACCTTTAAAGAAATTTATAAATGATCCGAACAGATAACTGGGACAGGAGTATCAATTTAAGTAAAATCACCAGAAAAGAAAATAGGATCCTTTAAATGGCCAGTGAGTATAAATTTGATTCTGCAACCAGACCCATCATGGGGCGATCCTCCAGGAGAAATGCAGTGGTACTGGAGTGGGCTTACCGGCAAAAGCTTAGTCCACTAGAAATAAGACATGTTCATGAGTCAGAGTGAAGTGAGATACAAAGCCAAATAATTCCTTTAATTTCTGAGTAAATCGGAGGTGTTAAAGAAAATAATTTGTACATATCCTTTTCTTTTTTCTTACTCTGTAGAAACCAATGTGTAAAGTTCAAAAGAATACAACAAAGACTTCTTAAACTGGCTGCCCTTGGACCATCAAGATAAGGTTAGGCAGAGTTTCTGTTTCACAAGTAGAGCCTTGGGTAGCAGTTTACCTCTTGAACACTGTGAAAACGTTGTGCCAACTGGATAGGTGTTTTCGGAAGGTAAACAAGTGGCACTGTCAGGATACAGGAAACAAGGCATTCAGGCAGGGATACTTCTTGGTTTCCTTAACCAATAACATGTTCCACAGGAGCTACCATGGGTTTGCTGGATATTTAAAGTGAACGCAAGCACTCCAAACGGGACAAATATGTTGTTATTCAGTGATCATGGGTAAATGCTGTGAGGCAGTCAGTGGTTATAAGGAGACATGAAACGTTATTGACCTCCACTACTACTACTAATACAAATAATAAATGTGCTACTAATAATACTAATATGGCTAATAATCATTCAATGAGTTAAGTCAGCAATTGCAGACTAAAATGATGACTTAATCGTAAACATCTTCCCCTTCTAATCCAGTTCCTAGAAATACATGGGCATTGTTACGCAATATAGTTATCTGCAAAATTCAACATACTGCCATGTCCCTGGGTTTTATCGTGTTCTATGACCAATATTTATTTTGTAATAAGATCAGACAGTAATTCACCTTGGTGCTTACCATATTACACCACATTGATTTGACTTGTTAAGCGTCCCCCCAGGGGAGACGTCCCCTCAGTGCACCGCTTCTGCTCCAAACTAGTGGAGTAATCACATTCAAAAACGCTTAAAACCTTCAATTTGACAGTTGAATTTATTCTTTGTTCTTCATAAATTCTTTTTCATTTTTCAATTGTAGATACGTGTACTATGGTTTTAGTTCCACAATCCCTGCATTGTAGCATTAGTTGACATGAAAATTCAGGTACCAATTGGTCAATCTCAATGCATTTCGGGCTGCATCAGCCCTTCATCAGGGGAATGTTGATAATCTGTTCAAATGAAGTACGAAAAAATGCTGGGTTACCATTACTGGGTGCACCCAATGTACTGTTAGTAGATATAAGGAAGATTGTTGAAAGCCCCATACATGCTTGTAACTGATAGCTCTGTTCCACTGTGCCACGAGTGAAAGAGGTTGTGAAAGGGAACTCTCCCATAAAAATATAGACCACCACAAGGGGTGTTGATGAGCTAAGTATTAAACTGAGGTGGCGATTTACATGCTGTATAAGTCGTGTGGTATGCCCCCTAGGGGTTACTGGAAGCCATGTGGTTTGAATACAGTAATGTGACATCAATCTCGGCATTATAAAATTTCCTAAAACATACGTGCATTTGAATTCTCATACTAAAACGTGCTGCAAAGTGAAAGCAAAAACGTGCTGTGTGCTAGTGATTTGTCTGCTATTCAATTTGACTAAAGCTTATGCAACAGCGTTTGAAGATCCAAACGTTCTGCTGTGCCATCTTGCAATATAGGTTGTGCGGAAAAGTCATGCTGAAGTTCGTTAAGATGCAAGTTTCAGGGAAGTCAAACATGCTTCATTTGAAAAAACGGCAGCGGTTATTTTGTGATATTACGACCCAAGTGGTTTGCATGCTATTTTATAGACAGAGTATGGCAAGTTGATATAGCAAGTTCGTACCTTGTAGTTAGTCACCGACGTTTCCCAAAAGATCCATAGTTGAAAAAAACCAATGTGCTCGGCGGACGCCACAATTTTAATGCGTGCCAGTTAAGCGGCAACCGTAGAAGTAAAGGTAGAAAGTAGACTAGCATAGGAGTGTTAGTAAAGAAGAATAGGCGCCATCTTGTAGTGTTGTGTTTGTGAGACCTTTAGACAAATGTTTGCCTTATAGCGCGATACATGAATTGTACAATATATTGTGCCAACAGTGAAAACATTATTGTAAACGCAACGAAGAACTTTGCGAGTGGCAAGCAAATAAGGGAATTAAGAAATGAAATGAAAAATGGAGTACATTTTGATTTGTAATGTATTCTGGTGTTTGAATACCGGTGTGTGCACCATATAATCGAGTACAAAATATGAAGCAGTCTAATGCTTGGGGATTTATGTGTTGTACATGTATTGACAATGATGGCAGGATTGGATATCTAATGTAGAATTACAAACAAAGGGGCCGATTCTGATCTCGGCCGGTAGTGCTCCGAATCGGATTCGGATTTACCGGATCCGATTCGGAGCCCTGTTTCCCGACCGAATCGTACGCGGGTCCGGCCGAGCGAGTACGATGCAGGCACCCGCGAAATCTCCGACCGACTCGAACGCGGCTTCAACACGCTCCGACCGACTCGCATGGACACGACTTGCACCGCGCTATGGAGACATATCCCGGCCGGGTAAGTACGATGCGCGCCGCGAGCAGTCCGACCGACTCGCGCCGTCCGGCTCGAAAAAGCTGTTGGAGCCAAACTTTGGGGGTCCGCGTCGGACCCCCTGTACGCGTAGGGCGCGCGAGTCGCACACAGGGGGACCCATGGGTCCCCCTACCTGTGCATGTACGCCGCGATGCGCATCGACGCGTACCTGCTGTAGGGGCGCCCTTGTCCGCCTCGCACCCATTGAGTCAATGGGAGCCCGCGTACGCGTTGTACGACCGGCTCCCATTGACTTCAATGGGAGTCCGACCGACTCCGAGTCCGATGGCATGCGTGCGCATCGTACTCGTTCGGTCGGACTGCCAGAGTCCGATTCGGTCGGAAATCTCTCCGGGTCCGGCTCGGTCGGAGAGATTTCCGGCCCGAATCGGAATCGGCCCCAAAGACTTACAAATTAATTAATGGAAATGAGTGTAAAAGACTTATCTCCATTATCCCGGTAAAACGAATAAGATTGTGGTAAAGTGCGTGTTACGAGTAGGGTCAACAAAACTACATGAAGTGGATGGACAAACGGTCAGCATCAAAAGTGCGATACAAGTTATGATTGTAGTCAAAAATGCAATAGAATAGTTCTAATTGTTTAGTAAGTCCAAACCCTAAGAGTGATGATACAAGTATAATGATGATAACTTGTCAAAGCTATACGGAAGCTGTGTGGAGAACAAAGTTTGAATTATGACAAGTTTTGATTATAAAAAACAGCTGTACTCCATCCGGTCATTCAATCCATTCGGGTGCAGGGTATCCAAAAGTTTGATCCACTTGATTTCTCTTTGTAAGAGAACTTTGGTAATGTTCATGCCCTCTCTGGGTATCACTGATTCCAAAACTAAGAAGCGTAGTTGGCTCACGTTGTGGTGGTGTATCTGAAAGTGTGTGGCTACACATGATTTTTGATTGAATGTTCGAATATTACTTTTATGTTCATTTATTCTCACTTTGATTTTTCGTTCTGTTTTGCTTACGTAGGTTAAACCGCATGAGCATTTGAGTATATAAATGACGTTCCTACTGTCACATGTTGCTGAGGTGCGTAATTTAATAGTGTGGCCTCTTCTCGGATGGGTTATGGTGTTTCCTAGAATTACATTGTTGCAGTTTAAACTCTAGTGTGGGTTCAGCGGTGGAAATGATGTCCTTTATGTTTTTACTCCTTTCATACGCAAATAGCGGTTGTTGGTTGAATATTCCATTGAAATCCGGTTCGGTGCGGAGCATAGGCCAATGTTTCAAAATTAGTTTCATGTCAACTAATGCTACAATGCAGGAATTGTGGAACTAAAACCATAGTACATGTATCTACAGTTGAAAAATGAAAAAGAATTTATGAAGAACAAAGAATAAATTCAACTGTCAAATTGAAGGTTTTATACATTTTTTAATGTGATTACTTCACTAGTTTGGAGCAGAAGCGGTGCACTGAGGGGACTTCTCCCCTGGGGGGGAAGCTTAACAAGTGATATTCAGGACACTCAAGGACCAGAGAGCGATACCCGATCTGCACGCAAACCGATCAATCTATTGAAATTAACCCTTACCTTTGGAATGTAGGAGTGCATGTACCACCTTTGACTATTTTGATACCACATTGGTTTGGCGATGGAACACCCTTGCCTTGGTCATAGTATCGTGGCATCCCAGCAGTGTCTCATCATACCCAGGCCAGCAGCCAAGTTTTACATTATTGTTCAACTCCAAGAGGCCACCAACAACAGTGGTGCCTGAGGAAGTAAGGCCAGAAAAACCCATTGGCTTGAACAGTGCTAATTCTGGTACTTTTAATTATGGAGCTCAGAAGGGTTGGGAGCAACTTTTGGTCCATAACATGAAGACAATCATGCAAAAAATAAGGCTAGCAGAATTAAATGGACTAGAACCCAAGAGCAAAGAAAATTAACAAAACCCAGGAAAACATTATGGGGCATATTAGCAAGACCGGCGATAATGGTCTTGCTAATATGCGTTATAGAATTCCAATAGAAGCCCAGGTTAGATGTGCAGGACATCTAACCTGGGCTTCTATTGGAATTCTATAACGCATATTAGCAAGCCCATTATCGCCGTTTTAGCGGCAGTTTCCTGCCGCTAAAACGGCGATAATTTTATCGCCGGTCTTGCTAATATGCCCCTATATTGCTTAATAAAACCAATAGGGCTGTTCAAATGTTATGGAGAATTGCATTTAAATCTGGGAAGTGTCTACTTGTAAGATAGAAAAAGGTTAGCACACAAAGACTCAAGAAATATCTAAAGATAAAAGATACAAAGGGACTTCAAACCTGATGAATTTGTGAGTGAAAGTAACAATATCTCATTAAATACAATTAACGTTGATGCAGCGTAAGCTTTTTCTCTCCCTACCCTTACTTCAGCCTCCGAACTGGGCCCATAAAAAACCTTCCTGAATTTCTACTGATCACAGATTTACTCTATACTCACTGAGGCACAGGTCCTCTGTTGAATCTTTTTCTGTTGTAGTGAGGAGTGAGACTTCAAGATGTCCAAAAACGGTTAGCCACCCAATGAGTACCATTAATTAGTGGCCAACTCACAAGTTTGAAATGACGTTCAAATAAACTACTCTCAGAACCATACTGTCGAAATAAAGTATTGCAATCGGAAGACCCAACATCCTGAAGAAGTTTAGCCTAACCAAAATAATACAAACCAATAGCTCTGCTGTTCCCAGGCAAAACAAAAGCAATAAGACTTGATATTCTGAAAATAATCACCGTCTATCTCTATTACGTATTTAGAATCAAACTATTAGCACAGTTTAAAGAAAAGAACATAAGGACACAATAACAGACTCTGGCAATTTAGAAAATTGAGTTATTGTATTAATGATCCAAAATCAATGCATACAAGCAACATTTTAAGTAGCTCAGTTAAAATGCCAATAGCATGTCATATAAAACCAGACATTTAATCAAGAATCTCAAAGAAGATGGTTTGAACATTACAGATTCCCACTACCAATGAAGGCAGGAGGATGGTTAAAAAGGGGAAACATCATTCAGTAAAGGGACAAAGGGGTGAAGTTAAAGTCCACTAGGGAGCAGAATCAGGAAAGTTCAGATTTGGTATCTCACCAAACCATCAAAAAGAGCTCACTAAGAAAGTTCATTTCAAAAGAAAACTCAAAGCATTGAGTTCAGGTTGTCGGCAAGGAAAGGAGTTCAAATCGATTAGCAATTACAGCAGTAGCTGCAAAAAGCATCCCAAATCGTCGAGGAAAAAGTGCCAAAACAAGAGCTCTTCGTTACCCCTCCTTTTGGTGAGTTTGTCTTTATAGTATAGATGATGCAGCTGTGACATCAACTACCGAACCAAAGCGGTCTGTCCATTGTGTGGTAATATTCCATTTGTCAGGTACAGTTTGTCACTCTAGCACTGTTCCCCAAACTAGTCATGAGAAACCAGAGTCTTTCCCATCCTCACAGGCCAGTTACAAAAGGAAAAATGTTTTTGTTGCTCCTTCATGGGTACAGTCCAAGGATCGTTTCCCACCGGTCCACACACACAAGAAATAAGGCTTCAGTCACAGTTGAATTGTTATTAGGCAGGAAAGTTAAAGCACCATTTGAAGGAAACATGTCAAAGTTCATTTCAGTAGGCCATGAAATAAAGAAACCTAAGCAAGAGTATTTCAATGCATTAAAATCTTCCTTCTTTTAGTAATCAACTCATTATTAATATTCAAAACATCATAAAGGAAATCAAACGTTTCATATTAAGAAATAATAGCAGTATTGTCAGTGATTATTGTATTAAATGAATAATTCTAAATGTGCCCTACTCATACGATTTTCAAAAGTAGCAACATGTAAACTAATTCTAAAAATCATTAAAACAAAATCGTTTTCATTAATATACTTTCTTTATTGTGTTAAGTACTTATACTGAATGTTTCAAACATACAACTGCTATCAACATTAATTTGCACCAACGTCGAGTTTGTTGGAACACTGTAATTGAAATCAATAAAAAATGCTAAGTTTCTCATTAGTTTTCATGACACCTTTGTTATTATTGTAGGATAAATAGTTACTACACATCTTATCTTTATTATTTGGTTAATCCTACTGTTTCTAGCTAATCAAGCATTCTGTTACGGTGCTATTTCAACGTTTTCTCTGTTTCTGTGATGTTTTTCGTGGACGTGTATAAAGTGCACGTAATGGAATCAGTATAAAATCTAGTATGTCTGCTGTGTAAAGAATAATCAATATCTATGCTGTTACAACCTCAAACTGCCTGATAACAACTTCCTGTCTCCTTGAAGATTACAAAGATCTTACCTAAACAATATATGAAATGTTCAGGGCTACTGAATGAAAACAATTAGTAGCCTTTTCTATTCTTACAACTGACTTCACAGATCCACAGACTAGGATAGGCCCAACAATTAGGAAGGAATGAATGATCTAACCATTGCCACACGTCGTGCCAGAGCAAATAAGATGAGACCTGTGCCTCCACTCTTGGTTCTCCCATAGCAGCAACTGAATCAAAACTCTCTCATGTAAACAAACAGTCTAAAAAGGGACAAAAAGCTAAACTATTAGGTAATGGTGAAAGAATTTTCTTAAATGACCTAAATTGCCAAATTAGCCTGTTTTCAGTGATCATGTAACTGAGACATTATTGAAAGGCTCCCTTGATAATTACACTCACCCAACTTAAAAAAAAGTCAAACAATGGCCAGTCCATTTCATAAAACTAGACTTCTTAGACATTGAAAGAAAACTGAATTATTGAAAATATGCTGGTGAGAAAATGTTTTGAGGTATGCAGTAAAAGGAAGCTTCCAAAGAATGGAAAATCATAGCAGATCAATGCTGAATGAACCTTACCAGCTGTTTAAGCACCCTCCACCAGAAGAAATGAAAGGCTCAGAAGCAGCACTGCTTAACATTCTGAATATCATATCACTGGTGTAGAAGCATAGTATGCATAGCAGTCTTGTTTCCACTAACCAGACATGCAGCATGTTCTTCAGGGGCTGAAAAGGGACATGACCAAGTGTGCCAGGTTACAGATGATATCGTAAGTGTGGTTGCCTTTCTGTTGCCATTTTTGGTGGTTGTAGTCAAAGAGTGTTGCCATGTATGTAAACTTTTTTTCCAGTGTGCTTGCCTCAAAAGTAGATGTGCTGCTGGAGTTGCATGACAGGCTAGAGCTCTTCTCACAAGTTTCCAGTGCCTAGTTCATGCAGTTAACCTTTCATAGGAGAATTTGGATGGGGTTGGTGATTCTGGTGAGTGTGCTTTTACACAGTCTACAAGTGTGTGCATGCAGGAGTTCATAAGCTTTTGGCTTAGTTAACAGTGGTTGTAATGTTGGAGGTGCAGGCATTTATTGGTGTTCTCACTTGATTTGCATATTCTCTTGTTTGCAAAGTTTGTTTATGCCATACAATTCTGTTCTTGTGGGCACTCCTGATAATATATGCTTTCTTCACTTATTTCAGGGTCTGGGTGGATTAAAATGTATTCCTATGCAGAAGGGGTTTCTGTTTTTCTTGCGTTTTTGGGGTGCTGAATTGCAGTCTTTTCTTTACTTGATGAACATGGCCAAGCACATATATTTATCTTCATGGGACATAGGCTTCCATTTGAGTTGGTGAAGGCTGTGTAATTGACACACCTTCCCTAATTTATTGATGTGATTTCCAATTTCATTTTGTGATTACTGTGGAGTTTGGAACTATATTTGCCTGGACAATTCAATAGTCAACATTTTTGGCAATTATGAGTTTGATCGTTCCTAGCCTTTGTTGATAGAACATCAGAGTCTGTGTAAGTCAAGCCTTTTTTGGTACTTTAGGAATTGAACTACCTAGTTATGCCCCTAGATCTCTGGAGGCTAAATTAGGAAACTCAACGTTGTTTTCATCAAAGGAAGTCTAACTTTTGTCAGATGCACTTTCACAGACAAGTTTGTCTGATAGTTTGAACTTTTTCCAGTGGAACAGGGAGCTTCAAAAAGAACACAACTTCTCCATGGTTAACTTCAGACCCAGTTCTAGAACCCAAAGAGGCCCACAGCCAGTGCTTAATTTGAGCCAGTGGTTGCCATTTCCCCAAAACAAGAGAGGGAAAACGCACAAAGGGGAAAGAAAGACGAAGAGAAACAGGGAAAAACCATCACCAAAGGGAGAAAGCAGGGGCCTGCAGACATGAGATAAAAGAGACGGGAGGGTCCTGTAGTGCATTAATGAGGCATGAGGTGGATTCAAGGCTGGGCAGCCTTGGTATTTGGCGTGCTGACATTTAACAGCACCAGCTGCAGGCTTCTTGTCAGAGCTTTGGGGACCTGCACTGATGCTTTTACAAATTAAGCACTGACCACAGCGCCCAAATAATGAAGCAAGTTAATAAACTTGATTTGCTAATTTCTCTTCAAGCACGACTTTCACCTCCTAATGTCTGTAATATCCATTAGAAAGGCTTCTAAACTGACAAGTCCTCATCTAATCACTAGGAGAGGTGCTAGAAACTGATTGCAGGACCTTTGCTTGTCTGTGAATTGGGAAAAGTGCTAAGAAACCCTTCCTTATTAGGTGTAGGTTCTTCTTAGGTGGACACATCTCAGAGCTTGTAGTAACATGCAGGAGCATACCTTAAATACATGAAGATATGACACTAACTAAACCCATCCTCCTTTTTAACCACCTTGAGGTCAGGGAGGCCCTCTTACAGTGCTCCAGCAACAGAGCCCCTGACCCGGACGGTACCCCAATAGATTGTTTCTCCGAACAGCCTGATCTGTGGGGACCGGTGCTGACAAATGTTTTTAATGCAGTTGCCACTGTGGGCCAACCAGATTCATGGTCGAAATCTATTTTAATTCCTAGCCATAAGAAAGGAGATAAATCTGACGCTAAAAATTACAGACCGATTTCACTCCTCGACAGTACCACTAAACTCATGGGCTGAGTTCTACTGACAGACTGGAGGAATGGGCTACCATCAACAATGTCCTGATCCTGGTACAATATGGATTTAAAAAGGGGAAAGGTACCCAGGATCAATGCCTTAACTTAAGTCTGTTAATTGCCAAGTATGCCCAAGCCAAGCATGGCAAGCTATACCTGGCATATATGGACTTATCTGCAGCGTTTGACTGCATTGCCCACCATCATCTATGGAGGATAATGAAGGAGATGGGCATCAACGAGGCAATTCTCCCCTTTATCAGGCAGTTGTACTCTTCGGCTTCGGCCAGCATCCGCTATGGGAAGTAGGGAGAGTGCACCAGGTGGTTCCCAATCAATAGGGGGATCCGACAGGGTTGCGTCCTTGCCCCATTTCGTTTTTCAATCCATACTAATGGGGTGGAAGCACCCCTGTTAGGCTCAATGCCAGATGTCCCAAAGATGAATAATGTGCGCATTCCAATTCTCCTTTATGCAGACGATGCAGTGCTAATTTCCCGTACGGGTCTAGCTCTACAGAAACTGTTAGAGATCTATGGGAACTACACCTGAAAACCAATGAGGCAAAGTCCTTTATTTTAATCACTGGTCGTAAGGATAAGAAGGTACCAAATCTCCATATAGCAGGCCAGAAAGTGGCTCAAACAAGTTCTTTCTCTTATCTAGGGGTGACCTTCGATAGACAATTAATTTGGTCAAATATGATTACCACGAGGGTCCTCGTGTTAGAAAAAAGTAATATTGCCCTGTACTCCTTTATAAAAAAGCTGGGAGCGAAACCCCTTGACATGGTAAAAAAAGTTTACATGGCCAAATCTATTTCGGTAGCAAGCTAAGGGGCAGGTATCTGGGGACACTCCACCTCCTCAGCTCTCCAGACCATTGAGGACACCTTCTGGAAAAAACTAGTAGGCCTCCCCATAAGCTGTTCAAATTTTATTTGGCACGCAGAATTGGATGTCCCATACATAACTGATCTGACTAGCCTGGCCCCAATCCTATTATGGCATTCCATTTGGAGAAGGGAATCCGTCAACCTCACTCAGAAGTTTATCGAAGACTGTCTCTCTTTAGAACATTGCAATAGGATCCCCTGGATTATCTTTGTCAAAAATAGCCCTATCTCCCTTGGTCTAGAGCATTTATTTGTCACGCCAACCAATTGCTCCACCATTACTAAAAAGGAGATTAAAACACGGGGGGCATATTTACAAGCCCCTTGCGCCACTCATGCGCCGCGTTGCGCTATATTTACAACGTGACGCATCTAGGGAGATGCGTCACGTAGTAAACCCCTGCGCCACATGAAACCTGCGTCAGGTTTCATGTGGGCGTACCGGCGCAAGGGGGGGGCGTTCCGGCGCAGGTACGCCTCGGAAAAGTGACGTAGTGAAATCTACAAGATTTCACGCAGTCACTTTTCCGACGCTGGTGCGCCAAATCCTTACGCCTGCTTCAAGCAGGCGTAAGGATTGACGCACCATGTTAGGGATAGGGAAGGTTGGAACAGTGCTTGAGTTGCGTCGCACTTGCGACACGACTTCAGCACTGCGCCAACCTTCCGCCGGCAGATGCGTCACGCATCTGCTTAACCTTGCGCCACGATGCGCCGCATTGTAAATGCGGCGCATCGGACGTGGCGCAAGGGTAAACTTGCGTGACGCATTTTCCCTGGCGCATCCCTGCTGATATGCAGGGATGCGCCAGGGAACGTAAATATGCCCCACGATTCCTAAAACAAAGGGCAAATGAGAGACTTAAAACTAACAGTCCAAAATCCTCAGTAAAATCTTATCTAGAGGGACCGATTAACCAGGAAGGGACAGCTCCATACCTATTTTCTGTGACAAACTCATGCCACAGATTTATTTTACTTAGGTTTCGTCTGAATTTTATCCCTTGTATGCTGGCTTATCCTTCAGGAATTTTTCCTTACACGAGCTCCCGCCCTGCCCATGTGACAGGGTGTCCACCCAATCTAATTTGCACATCTTCTTCTTCTGTAAATTTTATGTGGAACACCACAAAAGATTTATACCTCCAATTATGCGCAAGTACAACTTTACCCAATGTCGCCCAGGAATGTTCTTTTTACAATCATTGCCCGATCACCTTGTCTGTTACTGTGTTGCGTCTTTTTTTATCTCTCCCTTGGAAGACCAGGCGATTGCACAATATCCTAGAATGAATTGTATGTTCTTATCATGTTTATAGTGGATGATTTTAAGAGCCTATTTTAAGTTTCTGTATATTGATGGATGTTTTTATTTTGTATGTTTGTACTTTTATGATCTTATCAAATAAGCATTGAATAAAGTGTTTTGACTGACTGACTGGCATGCAGATCATGCAGTCCATAGGGATGCCAACCCTTTATAGGGCCCCTCCCATCCCAGGGCTATATCATATCTAAGAGAGGGGCAGCCAAAGTGAAGGTTTAGGGTCCCAAGACCACATAATATGCTACTGGTGACAATTTACTTCTTAAACATTGCCAAAGGCTTCACCCTGGAGGTTCTCAATGCAGGTATATTGTTATGGTCACATGCCTAGACTTAGGCATTTCCTTGTACTCTTCCTCTAAATCTCCTATATGCTACAGGCAGAGTAAATATTGTTGGAAAGGACCATATTTTGCGTGATACTCCCCAGATATTTGCATGACCTGTTTTGCTGCCCATAGAACTCTACACTTTAAACTAACCAGAGGTAAAGTGCTTGTGCTCCTACTTTAAACATGATGAAATTGATGTACACTTGATTGGCACACTTAATATAACTTTAAGTCTGGAGTATATGGTACCAAGGGTAACTAGGGTCTGTAAGTTATTCGACCTGTCAAAATAAACCCTTTTGACAGGCCTAAAACCTCCTTCTTTACAAGTAAGACAAATAATTTAATTTTTCACGTGTCCTGACAGTGAAAAAGCTTAAAAGTTATTTTCAATGCGCTATGGTAGGCTGCTGTCATAAGGAAACATTGGATTACATTATTGCACCTTATAATGCTAATTTCAGTTTCATAACAGATAGTAAAATAATTTAAGTACGCTTTTTAATTGTTAGACAAAATCCAATTTAATGGAAAAGTCCAATTTTATCTAACTATTAAAAAAAGGGATTTTAGAAAAATCACCTCTTCTCTGCCTAAAACCTTTACAGCCTTTCTGCCAGTATTCAACTGTCATCTGACTACTGCTGACTGCCCGGTATTTAAATGTGGACCACTCCCAGAAAGAGGACAAAGGGCTTGGGTGTGGGGAAGTGCTGACATTCTCTTGATAGAAGGGCCTGGGGGCTGTGCCTAATGATTAGTTACACTTCAAAGAGGCCCACCCTGTCACAAGAAGATGAACCTGAAACCAGTCCTACTATCTTTCTTTGTCCCTCCAGCCACATTGGCTGCAAAACCATTAAGAATGGAGAGCTGCCCCAGAATTGGGTCGGAGTGACCAAATGGGACGGTTGCCCATTACCATAACCGCACCCCTGGGTGAGCACAGGAAACACTGACCAGTGGAAGAAAGGTTCTGTCATATAGGATTTAGGGAGAGAGGGGCACTGTGTGATAGGTTACAGGAGAACATACAGGAAGTGCTGTAAAAGTGGGTAGGATCACCCCTGGCTACGACCTAGCCAATGGGTAACCCCATTGGCTAGGTACTGGCCAGGAGTTGCCTACCCACAGGCTGGCTCTTGGCATAAATATGGCACCCATATTACTGTCCTTGGAATACTCCAGTTTTTAAAAGAATCAGAAGATGGATTGCCTTGCCGTCTGAAGAACCTGAAGGCCCTGTGTATCCTGACCCCAGGACCCCAGAAGTGACTCCAAGGGTCAGTTGGTTGACCTCCTGAGCTACAGGAACCCAACAAGCTCCCAAAGGCCTTTTTCATGTATTCTCAGCTAACCAGTTCCAAATGGACCTGCCTTGGACCCTGTCACTGGCCTCTGATGGAGTTAGTTTTGAGCCTCCGAGTGCTGTCCACAATGTTCTGGACCCTTGGCTGTGGTCAAAGTGTACTCCTTTTACCTAAACCTAAAATCTGGGATTCAGAAATGTTTTCACAGCTTTTTAGCGGGACCAGCCTGCTGAGTCTATCCGCCAAGTGTACATAGCCCCTGGGAATAGGGTTTGCCACAGCTTCCGCTACAGTCTTCTCCACAGCAGCACCATTTCAGCAGGGTTGCTGTCAAGCTGAATCTGATGACGCTGAGACATCTTCAGCTACAGCCTATAGCCTTGCCCCGCTGAGGAAATCCTACTCAAAAAAAATCATAACTCCGGTTCTACCCATTGGATTTTTGTTGTTATGGTGTTATTTTATTTATTAAAATATTCTCTATTTTCAAAACTGTCTTGTGTTGTGTTTTCACTTTATTACTGTTTTAGTGCTTGTTCAGTTCAAATTCCACCAGTCGTCGCGTATATGTGAATATGTGATCTGGCAAGCGAGATTTGGCATCCCCTACCATGATTTTCTAACATGGGCTGTTGCCGGCATTCGCAAGTGGAGGTGGTCAGAGGGCTGCATTTCAAGTAGATTTGCTGCCGCTCGTGTGGATTTTCTACCCGAGTGATAGCAGAATCAACTTGAATCGCTGAGCGCTCTTGCGCAGTTCAAGCTGATTTTCATCGCTGCTTGAACTACTGCACTAAATTGCAGCGCGAGCTGCATATTTTCCACCCATTGGTGGAACTCCGTGGATTCTCGTGGAGTTTTTCTGTAATTCTGCAGAATTCTGCGGAGTGAAACTCAGTGAGTTCCACCCACCCCTAATCCTGACAAGGACTGTAAATATTATTTGAAATATGTTCTCCCCACCCCTTTCCCCCCAACTTATTCTTCAATTACTTACAGTATGTTTATAAGATAACAGAAGGGAATGAAGATGATCTAGCTTCACTTAAAAGAATTCGGGTCCCCTGCTTGGAAAACCAGCCTTGAACACAGTGGCGGCTCCTCGAGGGAGTGCTAAATGGCGATGCAGGCGCACAATGTAATTCGTTTTATTTATTTATTTGTTTACTTAACTTCGTTCGGCCGTATGCCGGAGTTTACTACCCCCCACCCTGCCCCTCCCGCGCCCCGCCCCGTCTCACCGCCCCGCAGCACTCCCTCGAGGAGCCGCCACTGCTTTAACAGAAAGCGAATCCGTAGTTAGAGGTTGACCCGTCGATAAATGTAATGTAACTGATAACAGATATGAAAGCAGGAAATTGTGAATATGATATTTAGTTTCATGGTTAAAAATCTGTTTACTACAAAATGCGTTACAAAAAGGCCAGGCACGTGAGTGCTAGAGATACAGTTCTGCTATAAATATCGAATAGCACATGGAGTAGAAAATCAATAAAGAATTAAGAGATGTACATCAACAATGGGATGCAGGCAGTGTTTCACATTTCACCTGCAAATGATGAATTAGACTTGTTTAAATTATTCGACTTTATACCGCTGATTAAATTATAGATTGCATTTTATGTGAGGAGGAACGTTGGCTGATTCTGAATATATATGTGCATTAATTTGCAGAACCGGTTTTCTTCACACACTGTGTTTTAATATTTGTATTGAGCAGCAGCCTCCACTAGGTCATTAAAAACCACAAAGTTATGTCTTTAAGTTTTAATTCTTTAAAGTACAAGACTTGGACCCTCTGCACTTTTGGACTTTATTGCACGCAAAAGAACTGACATTATGTTTTGTTGTAGTGGTGTTTGTGACACTTTTGATAGATGCTCTGCAAGTATAAGTAGTTGTGAATAATTACTGAAGCGGTGGATCCCAAGTATCTATGGTAGGCATAAAGAAGTTGTTTCCACCTGAGTTATAAAATGTATTTTTCAAAGGGCAAAAGCTCCTATCAATAAGTATCTTCACTCATCGCTACATGTCTGTAAAATGTTTGCTCACTCTACAAACAAGGTTGCCCCTATAAGGACAGACTAGTAGCCTACAACTAGAAACTGTAGAGAAGGGAGAGCTATTTGAGCACTGATGATTAGTAACAACTTCTTCAACCATTTTAACCCGTTCGATGCGTCGGACGGCCCCTGGCCGTCCGACGTCACGGTGGGCGTGTGCGGAGGACGGCCGGGGGCCGTCCGAACCACGCCCACTCTTTTTTTCGCCCGCACCGCGGCGGAATTTGCGCCGTGGTAAAAGGGTTAAAAAGTGAAGCACAAGCCCTGATGTTCTAAATCACTAAAAGCATAAAGTGAAATTGAAGTTGGCAGGCTTTCATTCACAGGGATTCTACACAGGTTTATTACAGAAACACCTTTGTTGCGATACTCGTAAGTAAAACACACCACTTCATAATACAAATATTTATTACCATGCCACCCCAGTTTAGACCCAGCAATATGCAAATCAGCCTTGACCCTGCACCTCATGGGAACAGTCCAGCCGAATTGCCAAGCCAGGACCTCCCTGAACTGGAATACAAGCAACTCATGGCTGGTTTTGCCCTTATTGTGGGCTCAACAGCCAGGTACAGCTTGATTCCAGTGGCACAGTGAGCACGGGACCCCTGTCTAGGCATGCCCGTTACACTTACGGCATCAAAAAACAAAATGATAGATGGAATGCCAGTCCTTTGTGCCAGGTATAGCTTGAATCCAGTGGCACAGTGAACACTGGACCCACGTCTGGGCATGCCTGTTAAACTGTTTCCATTGGATCAGGGTCAAGACTGATATGCCTAAAGCTGGGTCCAAACTGAGGTGGCATGTTGTGCAAAATTACGATGGACTGGGATGTGGCCCGAGTAATTACCAGTGGCTGAGATTAGTTCAAGCATTCCATCCATCAATGTTTGTATATTTTATTATGTCGCCCTAAGTGGGACAGGTATGCCCAGACATGGGTCCTGTACACGCTGTGTCACTGGAACTAAGCTATATCCGGCTGATGAGCCCATAATAAGGACGAAACTGGTCCTGGGTTGCTTGTGTTCTGGCTTGGCAGTTCAGGCTGGACTGTTCCCATTGGAGCAGGGACAAGACGTATTTGCATATAGCTGGGTCGAAAGTGAGGTGGCATGGTGTGCAAAATAACAATGGACAGGGATGCGGCCCAAGTAATATCCAGTGACCCGAGATTAATTCAAGCGTTCCATCCATCACGTTTTGTATACTTTAACAGTTTCCAGTAGTGTCCCATGACTCAGGAGCTGGAACAAGTATCCTTAGGATTCTATTCATGTGGATCATGGGCCAGTGGATGCACACTCCCAGTCCAAATCCAAGTGACCAAGCAAGCGAAGAAAGGGTTCAGTCCTCTGAGGACAAGCAGAGCTCTGTGGAAAGCAGAAACGTGGGCTGCTATTTCTGCCACTGTTGTCTCAGGAAGTAATTGCTATGGCGAAAATGTAATTTTACCACACACACTAAGGGGCTGATTACGAGTCTGGTGGTCCACAGACTGCCAAACTCACGAGGGCGCGGCGGTGGCGGTCTCCCCAATGCCATATTATGAGATGGGGGTGGGACCGCCACAGACCTGTCGCAGTCGCCAGGGAACTGCCGTTTCCTGACAGTGTTGCGGCAGACCGGAGGCATCCATATGCTTGGCGGGACTGCCGTGGTCCCGCCAAGCATATTAGGAGTTTCGCCTCTGCCATGGTTTACATGGGGGTTCCTCCTCCATGTAAACCCTGGCGGAGAGGAAACAAAGGGGGGCATACAGGGCCCCCTGGTGCCTCTGTGGCCTGTGGTTGCACACAGGGGTGCACAACCTGTGCCCCCCCTGTGTGCATGCCGTGCAGGAATAGTTTTTGGCATTCCCATGGCGGTGCCTGTTTTTTAAGGCACCACTGTGGGAATGCCCAAAAAAAGCCTGCCAAACAGGAGGAAACTCCTATACTGGCGGAAGGCCTCACCACGGATTTGGAGGTGACACGGTGGGGCGGACCCGGCGTAGCACCACCAAACTCGTAATCCGGCCCTTAGTAGCTTTAAGATGACTAGACTGTCTGATACTGTCAGCCAAAGCTCCAAGAGTTAACACAAGCAGGAGGATGCAAACTCACATCCAATGTTAATAAACTTCAACTAGAGGCACCCAGGAGCATCAATTGCTACTCCTGCCCTTGCTACTTATGTTCTTAGAGCATAAGAAGGCAGTGTCAGGAACAAAAAGTAAACAGGGCTCTCTGAGACCTCTTTACAGGCTGTAGTTTCCATTCATTCTCCTACCCATAGCTCCATAGACTCAAATATACTGCTGATAGCTAAGTATTGCAAAAAGGGGTCAACAAGGTGGTGTAAATGAGGGTCAAAGGGTGTGTGATGTCACTTTCCCTGCCTGGCATTAAAGCAACAGCAGCTTAAAATGAAGACGCTTTATGAATCGTGAAGTCAGCCTCAGGGTGAGCAGACTGTGGTCCAGGCATAGTCCAATTTTTCCCAAATGGGAAACTTTTTTAAAAAGCACCACCTGTGTCTTCAATGGACTCAGCCTGCTTAAAAAAATTATGTCTATTTTGGAAAGAAAATGAGGTCAGCTGTGCCTTGCAGGCCTCCATCACAGTACTTGAAGCCAATCACAGTGGTTGCAAACTGTGACTTGTCTAATTAATATTCATTAGGGAAGGTTGTTTTGTGACCCCCAGCGAATGGACATGGCGTCTCAATGTGAATTATACATCTGACCCTTAATTGCTAGCACAAAAGGTTTTATGAGAAAATATTTCTACATTATTCCTTTCATCATCGTTGCATAGACGTAGAAAATGTTCCATCTGAAAGTGGCGAATTTTATGTCAGATTAAATGCTTAGCCTGTGATAAACGAGGGGCCCACTGCCTGGAAGGAAGTGCTGTATAACACTCTACAGATGGCACGACTTTGAGTCCCTTGATTGCTGGGTCAAGAGCAAGCATCTTTCACGGTGTGAAGCAGGCATGACCAGCCTGGGTCCTGGTAGCAAAATGTGAGCTTCTCATCCTAGGTGAAAGGGGGTACCTTCTCGCCGCTCTACCGCACCGCACGTCATCTCAGTCTCTCCTCTCCGGGGCCGGAACAGAAAGCAGCCAGGCTCCCTCCCCTAAGCCAATCACATCGCTGCAATGCAGCGTTGTGATTGGTCTGAGTGCCGTGGATCGGTGCTCAGCCAGGGAATGGGGGCCTGAGCATGTTCTCCACGCAGGCTGTTATGAAGCCTGCATAGAGAACATGCGAAATGCGCATGACTGTTTTGGACGGCCCCAGAGGGCCGGCCAAACAGTCATTGCGCACTTGGAGTGGGCAAACCACTCCTCCCCTGCTCTGAGAGCAGAGCGGCCCCGCCCGCCCCGCAAAGCTGCGCAGCAGGAACAAATACAATGCTAATAACCTCGAGTTATCATCATTGTATTTGTTCTTTCTTTCACTGCTTTGCAGCAGTGGGGCGACGCTCCTCCACCTTAGCGGAGGAGCCGCCCCTGCTTAGGAATACACACACAGTGTACAGGGCTCAGCATCACGCCATGCTTCTCACATGCATCTTGCTAGCTCACACCCTCTCTACTAATCATCTTACCACCCATACACCGTTTTCTCTAGATTATTCCATGGTGGCAGACAGCTGTGTCTAATTTGAGAACGAGGCAGTACAACTCCTTTCCAAAAGTTCTCGGTTCTTTCAAAAATAATAGATTGTTACGCTATAAGTTTATTATACTGTGCGACCACCACAAAGGATTAAGTTGGAGCCAGAGAATGAGCACGAGGCTGTTTCTCTTCTGCAGATAATGTAAAGATGTATGCAGCGCATCTACTGAGGCAGGGGCTGATTTATAGACCAGGAATCTATTTGGAAGACTAAGGCCTCGTGCGACAAACTAGATTCCACAAAATGCAGATCTGTTCCCATAAATCATTTCCCACTTGTAGGGCAGGCCAATTACTTTTGTCTTTAAAACCAAGGGTTTCCTCACAGCGAACACTGATCGTTAATTATATATAAGTTGCTGCATTATGTCCACAAAGATATCATATCGACATAGCATAATAATTAATAGATTTAGCCCACAGATATCTCAAATATGCATAGTAAAACTCAGGCACTTTTTTTTTTACCATACTACATTATAAACATCAGAGAGAATCTTTTTTTTCTTTTTTGCAATCACTACTTTGGTCTTTTTCACGGTATATATTACATTGCTTCTTCTAAATCCCCACGATAAACCCTAAATGGAACATTTTAATAACGATGACCAATGATATGTAAAGCCCATTGACACGGGCAATCAATCAAAAATTACCCACCTTCCTATAGGCTCATTGATTCGGTATGGGCGTCACTGACCACGGATAATCAGGTGCAATGAAGTGTCACAAGCAATGTTTCAGATCAATGCTACTCATTATGGAGTTCATAATGAGGCATCTCCTTTTAATTATTACCATTATAGATAGATAAAACAATAATTATATTTTATATCACTGCAATTCCTGCTTCTAAAAACAGGTGGTATTGTGCCACCAGATTCAAACCCTCTAGGCTGAATACTCACCAGCTAGTGCATTAACCCACTATGCTGGTGCCAGAACAATTCATGAGTGGTCATGTTGGCCATCGCCTGACTCAGTGACTTGATTTTTTGTCCATGCTGCTGATATGTATACTGGAGATTTGGGGGGCAGCCGACCACAGGGAGATCTGCCCCCTGGGGTTTTTGAGGAAGTGGTACAGTCCAGAGGACTGCACAAGGGTTTTTGGCTATTTTGGGCATGTAGCCCAACATATATATCAGGATGCCATTTTAGGTAGCAACCACCATTTTATCGTGGTAGCATGGTGGCTGGTACATAGGCAAGAGCTTTTTGTAACCTCCCTCCCAACCCTAAATTAAGTCTTTTGGGAGGGGGGGGGGTTCCTTCAGTGTTCAATTTCTCATTTCGGACTTGGTTTGTTTTGTTGGTATAGGTGCGCAGGAGAAGCTTTGTGTTCAGGTTGTCCTTGATTCAGGTGCATTAGCGGTTGGCTGAGAAGTTGCCATGATTTACAGAAGTTTATTGTTTGTCAGCGGCAGTTCAGGCTGAAGGGGAACGGGTAGGAAGTTCATGCCTGGACGACATAGGAAGTTCAGGGTTAGGTAAGAAGTTCAAGGAGGTTCAAAGGGTAGTTGAGGTAGGAAAAGGGAAGGGATTTTAGAGGTCCGATTTACGGTTGATCAGCGATGATGCAAGTATGTTATTGAGGATTGAAGTTGTTATGGGGGAGTTTATCAAAGGTGATTAAAAATGTATAGTGAGGTTATAGTTTTGTAAGGCAAAAGGCCCATGTTATGTTGTAATGTATACTTGTTTCAATAAAGCAGCCTTTTTCACACAACCATGGCGTCAGTGGTCTGTGCTCCCCCCTCTTCCCCAAATATTGAGATATCTGTACTTTAATTAGTAAAGCAACGTCGTCTTTATTTTGTGTGTGCCATATAATCTCTGGCATGCTGCAGCAATCTCCTTTTACCTCACCTCAGCAAGAGTGCCACTTGTTAAATTGCAAAATACCCTAAGTATGCAGTTAGAGAAAAGGAGAGTAAACACAGCTCTCCATTTTCTAGGAATTAGCAGCACTTCAAAGGAAGTTGCCTGTCACAAGACAGTTTGCACTTCAGCACAGGCCTCTTCATTGCTGGTTCTTCATCTGAACTCGAGTAAGGATTGTGGGGCTGGAGCAGAACTCTCACACACATTTCTTCAGCGCAAGCAACCCACGATGGTTCATTACTAGTTTAGTAGAAAAACAACCACTCAAATCCCACGTACAAAATTACTAACACTATGCTAATTTCTGGGTCCAGCAGTACTGCACTATTTCGTGTTTGAACATATGGTGTGGGGAATAACATCAGAAATCAGTGTTTGTACACCAATTCCCTTATGTTGTCCCCTCACTGCTGACACTTTCCCCTTGCACATTTCCAGTGGCGGCTGGCACGGAATCGGAGGTAGGGGGAGGTGGAGGACGTGGGAGGTAGGGGGGAGGTTACGGGAGGGGCGAGGACTCGGGGGAAGCAGCTATATAAAAAAAGAAAATCTTACCTTTTTGCTGCGTCTCTCCTCCCTCGCTCGGCCACAGGAAGCACAACCAGGCTCCCAGTCAGCCAATCACAACGCTGCCTTAGCAGCATTGTGATTGGTCTGAGCACTGTGTTTCGGCGCTCAGACGCTGACTGGAGGCCTGGGCATGTTCTCCACGTAGGTTGTAATGCAGCCTGCATGGAGAACATGCGAAATGCGCAAGACTGTTTTGGGCGGCCCGAGAGAGCCGTCCAAGCAGTCCTTGTGCACTTTAGAAGGGTGCTACCACTCCTCCCCTACCCCCACCCCCTCACACAAAGCCGTGAGCGGAAGTAGGAGAAAATATAATGATATTAACGCGAGGTATTCTCATTTTATTTTCTCTGTGTTTCACTGCAAAAAAGCAGTGGAGCGACTCTTCTCCGCCTTAGCGAAGGAGCCACCACTGCACATTTCATTTGGAATGAAGACTCCAACTGGCTGCTTTACTACTTGGAGCGATCTTTAGTTTGACTTGGTTTTCTTTTCTAAAAGCCCACCATGGGCACATTTTGCTTCAAGCAGTTCCTCTCTCTACATCAACTTCCCAAAAGCATGGATTGAATGTCGCAATATTCAACATGCCAAGGACTTTACATGTGAACTATAATGTAACATTACTTCACACTGTTCGTGAAACACATCAGATCTGATTACAGATATGTGGGTTTAATGGTGTAGAATGAGAACTTGTCCGGTACTGCTGTATAGTTAAATGTGAAGGTAAATTGTGCAGTGCTGACGTTAGCACCACATTGCAATGTGTCACTTATCAAACGTTGATGCCAGCAGAATTTCACTAAAACGTTTTTGCAAAACTGTAAGATGCTGCCCTTCATTGGTGAGTTTTAGTACCTAAGGGCAAAGGATAAAAAAGAATCGCACATCATGAAAGATATGTTCAAAAATATTTCTGAAATCACCAAATGATACAGTGCATTCCACTTTAAGTTTAAGGCACTAATACGACTTATCCCGCAGTCTTGTAACCAGTACATTTACAAAATACACGCAAGGTAATCATACCACTGACAAACTCAGTATAAGAACACGAATGAGAAACAGGAGACCGAAATAAGCTTACAAACAATAATAGCCCCAGAAGGTACCAAAAAATACATCTGCAACATTACAATACTGTAGAGGTACACCTGAAAAGCATAGGTTATGTACTTCAGCAAACGATTTTCACACTAGAAAAGTAAAGTTTAGTGCAATGCCATTTTAGAAATTTAGAGTGAGTGGGTGAAAAAGTCAAGGCAACAGAATTATTTAATGTCAGTGTTTGAATGCATTGATTTTGAGGAATGTTAAATGATACTCATCACAGATTCTGTAACAAAGCAACCTTTTTTATTAGTCATGTTTATTGGGGGACCTTTCTTAGAAATAGCATTCAGCATTAACACTAAATGCATGATATCAGAATATTGGAAATACTTGTTACAAAATGTTTAAACAGTTCTATTAAGTATACAAAACAGTGATGGATGGAATGCTTGAATTAATCTCAGCCAATGATAATCACCCTGGGCCGCACCCCAATCCATCGTTATATTGCACACCATGCCACCTTAGTTTGGACCCAGCTATATGCTAATCAGTCTTGACCCTGCTCCATTGGGAACAGTGCAGCCTGAATTGCCAAGCTAGGTCCTCCCTGAACCAGAACACAAGCAACCCAGGACCGGTTTCGCCCTAGTTATGAGCTCATCAGTCTGGTACAGCTTAGTTCCTGTGACACAGTGTGCACGGGACCCACATCTGGGCATACCATTCCCACTTAGGGAGACACAATAAGTATACAAAACAGTGATGGATGGAATTCTTGCATTAATCTCAGCCACTGGTAATCACTTGAGCCGCATCCCAATCCATTGTTATTTTGCACACCATGCCACCTCAGTTTGAACTCAGCTATATGCAAATCAGTTTTGACGCTGCTCCAATCAGAGCAATCTAGCCCGAACTGCTAAACCAGGTCCTCTCTGAACCGGAACAGAAGCAAACCAGGACCGGTTTTGCCCTAGTTATGGGCTCATCAGCTGGGTACAGGTTGGTTCCAGTGACACAGTGTGCACGGGACTCTCGTCTGGGCATGCCCGTCCCACTTAGGGTGATACAATAAGTATACAAAACAGTGATGGATGGAATTCTTGAATTAATCTCAGTCACTGGTAATCACTCAGGGCCGCATCCCAATCCATCGTTATTTTACACACTGTTAGACCTGGCATCATTGGCGCGGGTCTCCCTTCCTCTTTTCGCTTCTGACCTTTTATGTTGGCTGGATTTAGATGCTCTGGGCGCTGTGCCACTGCCAATCAGTGACACAGCGCGAATGCTCCCTCTGTAAAGATAACTGTATGAATTGGGATAATCATAATTGGCTCGTTTGGTTTACCTGTCAGTCCCTAGTATCAGTGCACTGTGTGTGCCCAGGGCTGGTAGACCAAATGCTGCTGGTGGGCCGGCAGCGCTGATTTGCGCTACCCACCGAAGCAGCTTTTAAAGTATGTCTGTGTAGCATGTTCTAATAGTGAGTTACCCTCCATTTCACTGTTTACTATTGCGAGGCCACCCGTTCTCATAGGCCAGAATGTGCAGGCTGAGTATTACATGCCTTAATCCTATCTGCCCCCAGGAACCTGATAGGAACGTCGAATTTGATATGTTTAAGCTCAGAACATTGAGATGCATCTTGTAGTAAGGATTATTAGGGTAGCCCGTGTTCGAAAATGCCTCTACTAGAAACGAGGTATTTTCTGGCCTGAAGCTTTCCTGTAGGCGTTTGCTAGCGTGTGTATTGGCCGTCTGGTTTTGGAGCGGCAGGGCCAGCTGGGTCAGACCTGTCTGGAGAGAGAGATCGGCATTTAGAGTATGGGGAGGGGTGACTCTTTGATCCGAGCAGGGCCGTGCCTGGCAAGGTGAATGATGGCTCCATCTCCCACTGGGCGTCTGATAGCAGATCCCCATATTCTTAAAGGACAGGATGTCGCCGCGTAAACCAAGTGCTCCCCGACCCCACCAAACTGGTTCTGGCTGGATGCAGTGATTTGTGACTGCAGAGAACAAAGACTTTTTAGGTATAAAACGCTGCGCTGAAACCTGTTTCAAGTGTGTTCCTTCTGGATGTCAAGACGAAACTCTGTCCGAGCGGACAGAGGAAAGGACTTTGAAACTTTCACCAAGCTTGCTGAAGAAACTACCCAAGGGCCTGAATTGAGAGCGCCTCCTGCTGATGTCTCAGGGACATTAGACTTCACCCCGTCAGCCGCCCGAATTCCCTTGCTAGGAATTCTACTTGCAGGTGAGGCCTCCGTCGAGTAATCCGGAACCTCTAGTCCTACTGTGAGGAACGCGGACTGGTAATCCTTGTGAACTCTGTGTGTGGGCCGCCGCAGCTAAGAGAGAGCTGCCGCCGCTGAGTGCCCACCTTAATTTGAATCTTCAGAACCTTCGCTGAAACTGTGTGGGCCGCCGCAGCTAAGAGAGAGCTGCCGCCGCTGAGTGCCCGCCTCAATTTGAATCTTCAGAACCTTCGCTGAAACTGTGTGGGCCGCTGCAGCTAAGAGAGAGCTGCCGCCGCTGAGTGCCCGCCTCAATTTGAATCTTCAGAACCTTCGCTGAAACTGTGTGGGCCGCCGCAGCTAAGAGAGAGCTGCCGCCGCTGAGTGCCCGCCTTATTTTGAATCCTCAGAACCTTCGCTGAAACCCTGTGGGCTGCCGCAGCTAAGAGAGCTACCGCCGCTGAATGCCCGCACTGGTGTTAATTGTGCAACATCGTGGATTGTCCCTTTGAGCCGCCGCAGCTAAAGAGAGCTGCCGCCGCTGAGTGCTCGCACCCTTGCTAACTTTGCACCACCGAGATTTGTCCTGTGAGCCGCCGCAGCCAAGAGAGGGCTGCCGCCGCTGAGTGCTCACACCGTTGCTAACTTTGCATCACCGTGATTTGTCCTGTGAGCCGCCGCAGCTAAGAGAGAGCTGCCGCCGCTGAGTGCTCGCACCCTTGCTAACTTTGCATCACCGAGATTTGTCCTGTGAGCCGCCGCAGCCAAGAGAGGGCTGCCGCCGCTGAGTGCTCGCACCCTTGTTAACTTTACATCACCGAGATTTGTCCTGTGAGCTGCCGCAGCTAAGAGAGAGCTGCCGCCGCTGAGTGCTCGCACCGTTGCTAACTTTGCACCACCGTGATTGTCCTGTGAGCCGCCGCAGCTAAGAGAGAGAGCTGCCGCCGCTGATTGCTCGCACCCCTGCTAACTTTGCCTCATCGTGATTTGTCCTGTGAGCCGCCGCAGCCAAGAGAGAGCTGCTGCCACGGAGGGCTCGCACCTTTGTTAACTTTGCATCATTGGGATTTGTCCTGTGGGCCGCCGCAGTTAGAGAAAGCTGCTGCCGCTGAGTGCCCACATCTTTGTCAACCTTGCACCATCATGAATCGTCCCGTGGGCCGCCGCAGCTAGGAGAGCGCTGCTGCCGCCGCGAGCCCACCACGGAGCTGCACGACGAGAGTCATCGCCACCACCAGCCCGGGCCGCCGCAGCCGCGTGCTGCTGCCGCTGACGGCCCGCCTGTCCAGGAGTGCCCGAACCATTGCGAGTGCACTTTGTGGACCACTGCCATCGAGACCTGTGGTCGCTGGGAGTCCGCCTGTCACCGTCTCCGCTTCTTCGAGAAGCTACGTACTGTGTCCCCGTCCAACGGCAGGTATCTGGTGCGCAACGGGTCGCGTAGACCCAGGCCTTGAACTCACTCAGTGCCACGTTCTGGTGAATACGTATTGCCCTTTTTAAGTCCCTACTGATTTACATGCATGGTGACTGGTTAAAACGCTTTTGAGAGTCTCGTACTAAACCTTAGATAAAGATGCTATTTTTTCCTATACCTACTTGAGTTGTGTCCTTTTGTGGTGTCGTTACTGCCTTATTGTGCATGGTCATAAATGCTTCACACACTGCCTCTGAGATAGGCCTAACTGCTTGTGCTACGTTACCACAGGGTTGAGCAGGGGTTATCAAAGGGGGTAGCCCACTTGCCCTGACTTAGAAAGAAGGGTCCCTATTTGGACAGTGGCGCCAGCCATTGCCAACTAGAGACCCCCATTTCTAACACACACCATGCCACTTCAAATTGGATAAAGCTATATGCAAATCAGTCTTGACCCTGCTCCAATGGGAATAGTCCAGCCCGAACTGCCAAGCCAGGTACTCTCTAAACCGGAAGACAAGCAACCAAGGACCAGTTTCGCCCTAGTTATGGGCTCATCAGCCAGGTACAGATTGGTTCCAGTGACACAGTGTGCACGGGAGCCACGTCTGGACATACCATTCGCACTTAGGGAGATACAATAAGTATATAAAATAATGATGGATGGAATGCTTGAATTAATCTCAGCCATTGGTAATGACTCAAGGGCGCATCCCAATCCACTGTTATTTTTAAACACCATGCCACCTCAGTTGAGTACCCAGCTATATGCAAATCAGTCTTGATGCTGCTCTAAGCGAAACAGTCCAGCCGGAACTGCCAAGCCATAGCCAAATTCCTCTCCTTGTCATTGAAACAGTGGTATTAGCACGAATGGAAGCGGGCACAGGATGCAAAAGGCAGTGAAGGGATGAACCTACATCTAATCAAAATACTAAATCGCAGGTTACTATGAAATTCAACAAAACTGAACCAAACATTATACACCTTTCTGACTTCATTTTCTAAAAAACGCAGCTATAAAAACAAAGGGCCATATGTATGAAGCCAATTTACGATCGCAAACGCCGAAATTCGCAGAATTTCGGCGTTTGCGATCGCAAATTAGCAGTGTGCAATGTATCACACTGAAACCCCCTCACAAAATAAGGAATCGCAAATTTTGCGATTCCCTATTTTACGATTGCATTTAAGGAATCGCTAATTGCGATTCCTTAAATGCAATGTAAGAAGCACAAAAAAGTGCAATTTGGGCTTAAGGAATCGCAAATTACCACCAACTTCAAGTTGGTGGTAACTTGCGATTTCACTTAAAAATTCACTTTTTGCATTTTTAAAGTGCCATGTGGCGACATACATGCCCTTAGGGCATGTATGTGTGCCACATGTGCACACATGCACATTTCAGGGTGCAACAGGGTGTCCTTTTGACACCCTGGCACCCTTGAAATTGCATTCTCAATTTGCGATTCTCTAATTGCTAATCGCAAATTGAGAATGTCTTCCCATTCATTCCTATGGGCCTCTAGGCCCATAGGAATGAATGGGGAGGTATTCTTAATTGCGAATCGCAATTTGCGATTCGCAATTAAGGAATATGAAGGATTCGCAAAATTTATTGCAAATCCTACATACATCTCGTTTTGCGATTCTCAAATAGCGATTCTCTAAAATTCGCTATTTGAGAATCGCAAAACCAAACTTTCATACATATGGCCCAAAGTTTTTAATCCACATATTTATGAATATTTTTCTATTTCACCTTCAAAGAAGTAAAACATTACACTTACCTAAAGACTGCATTTTCTTGGATTAAAATAAAATCAGTAGTGCAGCCTAGATTAGGCAAACAATTCAATTATTACCTCTTTTACTTCTACCACCTCAATTCTTTCAATGACCTCAATCCAAAAAGAAGTAATTTTTGACAAGTTAAAAAAATGTGTATCAGTGTGACTTCACTTTGCTTACATTTTCAACACTAGTTAGATGCAAATGGTAAATGTTAATTTACTTCTATATTTGTTGATTCATTTTATTTCATCTGTATTTCCTCGAGAAGTCATCAATGCTTGGCATAAGTCACAGGGGGAAATTTACAAAATCTCCACTCAATGCAGCGCAGCCTCCCGCGAGGCTGCGCTGCGTTGCGCGACAGGGAGGGAGCAGGAGAGCACCATATTTTCAAAGATATGGCTCTCTCCTCCCCTTTCCTTGCGCCGGTGCTGATTACAGGTGCCGTGCCCCACGCATACACCTTAGCGCCATAGCGCTAGGGTGTGTGTGAGTCTAGCATAGGTTTTGTACAGGAAGGTTACCCTTCCTGTACAAAATACCATGCCTAGACATGAGGCAACGCAAACAAATGAGGGAAAGCTTTTCCCACTTTGTATGAGTGCTGCACAGTGCAGCACGCATGCATAGTTGGAAAAGGAAGGAGAAATTAAAGCATTTCTCCTTCCTTGCTCCTAGTTTAAAAGGGCGCAGTTTTCTCACGATAAACCCAATCTACTGTTTTTAGTAAATTGGGTTTAGCGTGAGAAACCTTGAGTGGTTGCATGGGAACGCCCATGCACCACCCTTGGTACGCCCCCATTGCGCAAAGTAATTATTTCCAACGCTAAACAAGTTTAGCGCTGGAAAGGTAATTTGAAAAAAAAGATTATGCGCCGATTCGCGTCACTTTTGTGACGCAACCACGGCGCAAAAGCTTAGTAAATCTGTGCCACAATCTTTATCGGAAGGCCCTAATTTGGTCCTTACTTATTCAAATTATTTAAACTTCATTGCCTTCAATACTTGGGGAAGAGTTAGTGACGTAGAGTGCTTCATTCAAAGCCATTTCTTAATCTATCAAGGTGAGCTTTTATGAGGATTAAAATATACAGCAATGCAACTTTGTGCAAATATGGAGAGAATGAAATAGATATTAGTAGTCCCTGCAAGATAGGACTTGCACATCAGGTGGTTGGAAGCAGTGCTTAATTTGAGCCAGTGGTTTCCGGTGCTTGGCACCGACACTTAATTGTCAACACCGGGGCTTGTGGCAGTCTGCTACAAGGTGGCGCTCTCAGGCTAATTTTGAGATGGCCACAACAGCAGTTAATTATTGCTGCCCAAGCCATTCTTATAGCTTTGAGGGCCTGAAATAGTCAGAATCATTACACTTGTAGGAGTGTGGCGATTAGTAGTTGTGTTGTTACTATTGTTGGCAGCATAGCAGGGGCAATGTGTGGTGCAAGCTGCAGTGGCCTCCTAGCTAGAGATCTGGCACTTATTGTTTTACAAATTAAGCACTGGATGGAAGGATTATCCTATTTCCTATTACACCATATAAAATTATAGAAGAGTTTATTAATCTTCTTCCAATTTGATTCCTATATAGTAACTGGTATCAAAGAGATACAATAGAAATGGAATCATATTCATTTTAATGCATTTCATTGCCACATACATTTGCACTTCTCCATATCACATTTTGCTGTTTAGGTTCCAGTATTGTTATGGTGCTTTTCAGGGAAAGTAATTTCCAAGTACTGAAGTTCATCTGACATCCATTTAAGACGCTGAATTGTAAGGAACTTACTAAAGTACACCTTGGATAGAGGTAGAAATTCAGCCTAATTCCACTTAATTTATTTAGCCTAATAGCTCCCCAAACCTTTCCATCAGGTTGACAAGTGCAGGAATAGTTTTCTCAGGCTTAGACATAAATGTGAGCTTATCATCCACACACATACTTTATTTCACTGAATGCAATTATAGCTATGTCTCTACTACTTTATATTACTGCAATTACAATTACTGGTTCCAGCAGTAGGTTGAACAAGGGCGAGACCAGGCCTATTTCCTAGTTCCACCGAGCATGATGAAAAAGTCAGACTTTACACTATTTGTCATGGCACAAGCTTCTGGTTCATGTACAAAATCCAAGCCATCTCAACGTAATGCTTTTAAAAGCCATAGCTCCAGGGCCTTAAAAATAACATTCTGGTTAATCCTATAAAATGCATTCTCTGTATCTAGGGATATAAACAGCCACTAATTTAAAATTATTAGCTAATAAGTCCTGACTAATGAATAGCAATCAAGTATTATTTATACCCTTTCTATTTTCAATAAAACATGAATGGTAATTACTCACTAATTTATCAATTAGATCTTGACATGTATTTACCCATCTGCATTGATACTCTCTGTACAAATGTGGCATGTTATGTTATGTTATGTTAAAATGATCTTCTATAAATAAAGCCCTGCAATCACCATAAAATTTAGCAGGTAGAACAGACCATTGACCCCAATCGACTTTCCTGTTTTTATTTTATTCTTCATTTCAGTACGGTCTTGAAGCAGTGTAAAGGAAGACATATTACTTGTTGCCTCCTAAGCTAAAGTATCCAAATGGATATAATCAAAGAAAAGCCTGCATTAAGCCTAGTTAGGGGCAGAGATGCCCAACCCCTGAGGTATGCCAGTGTTGGTGTGGAATGTAGCTGACATAGAAGGGGAGTGAAATGAAACTTGATTTATTGAAAATGTAAGAATATAGGAGGGAGTGGTGATGGACTGTGTGAAATGCAGCATACAGTTTCAGAACCATTAGCAGAACAGTTCTATTTTGTTAACACTCATCTTCAAAATTGTCCAATCTGGAGATCAGAGAGTATTTAGAGCAAGGGAAGCCACTTTGATGGCCATACAATAGGTTGGCTTGCTCCAGAGCTCTTGAGATTAGAGGCCAAGTTGCCTGAAGTTAGATAATTGTTAATTGTTAATGGATGTTCTTGCTGTGCAGTGCCATCTTAAGCATCTGTGGGGCCCTGGGCAAGATACAATTCTGGGGCCTCTGTTTGGAACAATGTCAAATTTATTACCCCAGTTTAGCTCATTCAAACCCTTGTGAGGCTAAAATATATTGAATTCTACATTATTATTAATATGTCCACCAGCTATTTAAAGAGGTGAAGGAAAGGGAATAGAAGCAAAATGAGAGAAAAGGAAGGAATAGGGGTGAGGTAGAGAACTAAAGGTGAGGTAAATTGAGAGTTTGGGTAGTCAGAGGTGTGAGGTAGAGAAATGTGAGGCAATGAAGGAGACCTTAGGTAGAGAGAGAAATCAGATAGAGAGGCAAGGAGGAGTGGTGAGGTATAGAAAGGGATCCAAAAAGCAAGAGGAGAGGTACGGTAGTAGACACATGGATTGAGAGACAGAGAGATGATGTAAATATAGAGATGGGATTGTGTGAAATTCAGGATAGTCAGATGGAAAAAGAGCAGTGAGGTACACAGGGAGGCACTAGGTACAGAGAGAGTTAAGGAAGAAAGAGAGAGAGGGGGCATTGAGAGCAATAAATATAGAGATGCTGACAGAGAGGCATTGAGGTATATTGAGTGAGGTATATTGAGAGAGGCCGGACGTAGTGGTATTTCACTGGAAAGTCTTGAAGTGGGGCTGTCTTTTTGTGTGATGATTGTACTGTTGAATGTATTCTCTTGTCAACCCTACTTTGTGACTGGGTTACTGCTTCTACTTTGCCCACCTGTACTGCAGATTTCAAAGTTTGATCCGCAGCAGAAGAAGCTGTCTACTGAAATCAGCTATCCGTACCCAGAGATGCTTTGATCTTAAGGCCTTTTCTCTTGTGAGTCTCTGTAATCATTGGGTTCTCAATGTTTTAAATCAACACTGTACCCCTGTACCCAGACAAAGGAGTCAGAAACAATCAATGAGTGATGGTGCCCAAGTGGGTAAAGATCAGATTGACCACAGAACTCACAGCTTAGAGCCGTGGGTCACCTTCGGGGAGCAGTAGACAATGCAATGGATATGATGTTGAAACAATGCTTATTAGAGCTTCATCAGTTCCTCAAAAAGGGTAACATTAAGTACAGATTTATGGCATTGTCCCTTCTCCTGGGGAAAAAAGTTATAGATGTACACTGATTAAAACATACAGCTAGCGTCTTCATATGAGGTTTGGAGGAGCAACTTGATGCAATGGCTATTGGTGAAAGAGTTGAGCTTGGTCAGGATTTGGACAGGTGAAAAGGCACAGGAAGACATGTCAATATGGGGAGGTTAGTACGGCATTCTATGCACTGAGGAGGACTAGGGGGAATTCAGATAACAAGATTTGATAGACTAATGTTCTGCAACATCCTGAAATGCCAAATAGCTAATATCAGTGAGACCGTAATGGTCATGTTAATATGTAACAATTGTCCTGATGTGGAATGCTCTCTGAGTATGCAGTTTGTAATTGTTCTGTATAATCAACAAAATATTGTTTAAAAACAATTTTAAAAAACCCAGAAACAATCTATGGGGTGACTGAAATGAGTGTTGGTATTGAAGGAAATCCTTTGTTTTTAGGACCAGATCATACTAAAATTGAAGGTCAGGCTACTTTGGATTGTGGCCTACTACACTCAGCGTACATGTACGGCTCTAGCTTTTCGTATGCTTGCTTTTCCCTGTTGCTGGAAGGACTGCCATGCTGTCTGAAAAAAGAAGATTGGACCTGCTTGTCCTGATCACAGGCTACCCAGATTGACTCCAAGGGTTAGTTGGCTGACCTCCTGTGTGAGCTTCAGGGACACAAAAATCTTCCAGGGGCATCCCTGCAACTGTCCAGTTGACCAGCACCAACTGGACCTGCCTGGTCCCTGTTGCAGGCCTCCCCCTGAGTGAGTCCTGATCTCCAAGAGGTGCTCCCCCCCCCCCGGTCATGGACCCTTGGCTGGCATCACTGAAAGCTCCTCCTCAAGAAAAGGTGAAGTTAGAGAGGTTTTGGGCTCCTCGTGACCAAAAAGTGACCTCTTCTTGCCCAGAATTGATTGCCGCTGACGACCACCAAACCAGAGCTCCAGCGGGACCTGCTCTTCAAGCTGACAGTGACCATCCGTGAAGACCTGCAACACGAGACCGGCACTTCATGCCAACAATGACCATCCGCCACAATCCACTAATGCAAAGCACCAGCTATGACCGTCTCTTCGGACTACAGCAATGATCATCTCAATGCTCGACCTGCTCACCACACTGACAACCTCCTTCTAACCCCCACCATCATTAACAGAACTCTTTGCGTGAACTTTGAGAAGGTATCTCTTTAGCTCGACTAATCTGGACCCTGGATCTGGTCCGCTCTCCATCGCAGTTAGCCTGAACTTGTGACTTTCCCACGGTCCAGTGCAACCAGATACCACAAGAGGCGGATTGTGATTCTTGGCGCTATTTTCCCATAAAAGTTTAAAAATTAATATCTCCGGTTCTACTGATTAGATTTTTTCCATTTTTGTGTCATTTTATTTATTAAAAAATACTCTACTTTCCTAAATTGGTTTGGGATTTTATTCTGTTGTGTCTCACTTTATTATTGTTTGTATACTGCATAAATACTTTACACAAGCCTGACTGCTTTTGTGTTAAGCTGCCACAGTGTTAAGCACAAGTTAATTGAGTGACTTTTGTGGTTCACCTTGACAAAGATTGTGTTTATTATTTGAGCGGGGCTTCCACCCCTCTCAACTAATAACCTAATTTCTTACAGTGACTCTGTAATTTCTTCAGGGAATCTTCATGTGATGTCTCTCCTTGCTTGTGATCTTATTCAGAGAGATATAACGCACCCCCTCCCCCTAACTGTCTCTGAGATGAAATCCTGATGGCTCACTAACATAATATTGATCACAACAATATCATGAAACAGAAATATCGTGTCAAAAATATTGACTACAAAAATATCGTTTTCTTATACTTACAAAGGTAAGGACAAAAATATTGAAAAATATATATCGGTTCACACTAATAATGTAAAAAACTACAAAAATATAGTTTTGTAAGACATATAGTTTAAAATAGTAAATCTTAAATATATTTTAACATATAACAATATAATTTAAATTGAATACATTTAAATAACATTTAATACTATATATAAACATACACACATATATATGCATGTGGGTGTATGATTATATATGTATATATCTAATATCACTATTATTAAAAAATATATTTTACATTATACTAAACGTTTTGTGTTTTTTTAATTAAAAGGAAATCTCCAGGCTCAGAAAGCATTCACTATATGCAAGACTTGAGAAATATTTTTATATCAAATGACATAAAAAATATTTCTCATGTTTTGCATATAGTGAATGCTTTCTGAGCTTGGAGATTTCCTTTTTAACCCCTTGCGCGCTGCACGAATTCCCCCGATGTGCGGGTGAATTAATGAGAGGGCGGGGTTTGGACGGCCCCTGGCCGTCTTCCGCACACGCCCACCGTGACGTCGGACGGCCGGGGGCGTCCCACGCATGCATGGGGTTAATATGTTCTCTGTGCTGCTGGAGATTTTCAAAATAAAGTAAACAACCATGAAGGTGTCCAGATGGTCTCCAAGTTAGAATTTACAAAGTGTTGAAATACAGCAGTGGCTTTGCAAAGTCGGAAAGGCTTCACCATTCATTCATAGTGACTGTATCATGTATTGAACTCAGTCTTTCATTTGTCTCCCTCTCTAGTGTGTACTAGACTGTTTGCTACCCTTAGATCAATTTTTGAGAGACTTTGGCTGATTTTATATGATCCAAGAGAACGAAGATGAGAGGGAGAGGGTAACTATTACAGACTGTGATGGAACTGAGTTCATGCTAATCAATAAACAACCATCCCTATTTGCTTTAGGAATTAAGAAGATGGGTGCCTGTTAGACTTGGCATCTTTTGGCATGTTTCCCTAGTCTTTTTGCTTTCTGACCTCCCAGTTTTCGACTCTGTTTTTTGCTGGTTTAGTTTCTCTGCCCACTTTCTCACTGCTGTTCATTGTTAAAGTGCAAGTGCTCCTGTTGTAAATTGTTGTTATGGATTGGTGATTCCATGATTGGTCATTTGATTTACTAGTCAGTCCCTAGTACAGTGCAATGCATGTGCCCAGGGCCGGTAAATCAAATGCTGCTAGTGGGCTTGCAGCACTGGTTGTGCCACCCACACAAGCAGCCCTTCAAAGGTAACTCAGACCTGCCACTGCAGATTCTGCGTGCAATTTGTAACTGCCATGTCGACTTGGCAAGTGCACCCACTTGTCAGGCCCTACCCTTCCCTTTTCTTACATACTAGTCACCCCTACGGTAGGCCCAAGGTACCCCTGTGGGCAGGGTGCAGTGTATGTGAAAGATAGGACATGCCCTGATGTGTGTGGCATGTCCTGATAGTGAAATACTGCCAATTTCGTTTTTCACTATTGAAAGGCTATCTGGCCCATAGGAAAGCATGGGAGTTAATTTATAACATCTTATAAAAATAACTTCCCATTGGAACCAGATAGGAAAATAAAGTTTAGTATGCCTGAACTCAGAATCTAAAGATGCATCTTTTAGTAAAGGTGATTTTTACATTCTGTGTTTGAAAATACCACTTTTAGAAAGTAGGTCTTTTCTTGCTTAGCCATCCCATGTGCCTCTATTAGGATGTGGATTGACTGTCTGGCTCTGGAGTGACGGGGGCTGGGGATGTGCAGTGGCTCCAGAGAGTCTGATGAGACAGGGCTAGGCTGAATAGACCTGGGCTGCATTTAGAGTAGTGGGAGGAGATTTCCTTGCACCTGAATGGGCCTGGTCTGCCTTCCACAATGCTGTCTACACCCCCTGCTAGGACGATGGGCCAGAGAGGACAGAACTGGTTTGGACTAAGCACAGACACTCTCTGCCTGAGAGGAGAAAGGAATTTGGGGTATACATATTGGGCCCAGACCTTTAGAACTCTTTTGGAACCAAGAAGACTGCCAAGAAGAAGAGCTGGAGAAGCTGTAAGGAGGGACTACCACTTTGCTGTGTGCTTTGCTGTGTTGGCCTGCAGTGGCTGCTTCTGTCTTGGGCAGTGAAAGGACTGGACTGAACTTTCTGCAACTTCTTTTTTGTGAGTTTCTCCAAGGGCTTGAGGTAGAGCTTGCCCCCTGTTCAAGAAGACTCAAGAATAGCAAAGACTTTAAGTTCTTCTGCCATCAGCACTGGGGACTGTGTGTTTTGTGCTGCAACAGAAGAAAAAACAACCCGACGCCGCTGCTGACTCCGTGACCTGAAGGCACCGTAGAGGGCACCGCCGCACGCCGCACAGCAACCCTGGTCTCACCGACAACGCCACCCGACACCGCCACCGAGCCGCTGCTTGCACCGTGACCTGTGGGCCCCGCACTTCGCACCGTCTTGCTTCACGATGACGCCTTGGTATCCCCGACGCCACCGCTCCATGCCGACATCGACGCCGCTGCTTGCATCGTGGTTCGAGGGCACCGCTCATAAGTTACGCGACGCACCGTCCTCATCCCACACCGCAGCTTGGCCTACCGACGCCGGCACCATCAACTCCAGTTCGTCAGCCGACGACAGCGCTTCAGCAACGAAGCTGCCGCTGCTTGCACTGTGACCTGCCAGCACCGCAACGAGCACCACATCACTTAGGACAACAGCCCTGGTCTCACCGCCACTGCTGGACGACTGTCACCGAGCCGCTGCCTGCACCGTGACCTGAGGGCACCGCACGCCACTCCGCTGCACTTCGCACCGCAGCACCGGGTGCCCACCGACGCAAGTGCTCCCGACTTCAACCGCGAGGAGTTTGATCTGCAATGCGTGTGACTTCAAGGGCCCGACGACTCCTGCACTGACATCCGGAACCAACGCCTGCGGACGCCGGCGATCCGGGGCTCATCGAGAGGTCGCCCACGCCCTGCATTTCTAAAGGTACTGTTTTGTGGGTCTTCCCGACACCATAGCTGGCCCGCAATGCTGCGGTCAGCCAGAACTGTTTGGATTTGTTGTTCACGACACCGTGATACCCCCAGAGGGAGCTATCGACTTCAAGGAACTGTATTTCAAGTCTATTTTGATTATTGAAGATTTCTGAAAACTGTATGGTGGATTTTTATCGTTTTTGGTCTTCTTTGAAGTATATAAAAATATTGGATATTTTTCTAAACTGGTGTGGTGTCCTTTTGTGGTGCTTTCACTGTATTACTGTTGGTTATGTGCAAATGCTTTACACACTGCCTCTAAGATAAGCCTGACTGCTCGTGCCAAGCTACCAAGGGGTGAAAAGAGGTTGTTTTAGGAGTGTGACTCCCTTATCCTGACTAGAAGGAAGGGTCCCTACTTGGACAAAGGTGCAAACCCTTGCAAACTAGAGACCCCCATTTCTAACAGTGCCCCTGCAGGTAACATTAAATGCCTTATGAACAACATTTTTATATTTTCTTCCTAACACTATTTGAGGAGTTCATCTTCCTTCACAGTCAAGTGGTAAATTCTTCAGTGAGGAATGCAGGTTCCAGGAAGCAAGTCATCATCATAAATCTTTATTCTGTTATAAGTGCAACCATAAAAAGAGCATAATAACATAATACATACATATCAGAAGGATAAGACAATATACACTCAATATCAATAAGAACCATAAAAATGATACAAACAGCTAATAAAAAGCTAGTTGAAAAGAAAGATGAGAGACAATCTTGATATACACCCCTGGCCGACTTCCCTCCTGGTACTAAAGGATTAGGTCAAATCTGCGCCCTGGGAGTACCGCACCAAGGCTGAGGTGTAGGCATGTAAATCTGATTAAAGATACACAATATCCGGGTCACCCCCATTGCAAGAAGCAAACCCCACAACTTCCTTCGGTTGACCCTGTCAAAGGCGGACGTGAGGTCCATGAATGCCAGGTGAAATGACATAGGCCGGGCAGTAGTGTACTTATGTATAGTTAGATATAGATTCAGACATTGATCTGATGTCGATCTGCCCAGCCTGAAGACATATGTACCCACAACATCAGCCTGTTTAAAAGTACCCTCCCCAGGACCTTTACCACTGAATCAATCAATGATATCGGCCGATAGACCTGGGGATTGTCCTTGTCCCCCCTTTTGAAAACCGTGACAATTACTGCGGTGGATCATGAGGGTGGTGCACCTTCCTTCACCGCAGTATTGAAAACAAACGTCAGGGCTGGGCTCCAGATCTCAACGTTGTCCAAAAAACAGAACCAAGGGTATCCCATCAGGTCCTGGGACCTTATTACGAGATAATGCCCGAATGCCCTGGGAAACTTCATCTAGCGTAAAAACCACATTGGCTCTACCCCTCTCTAGTTCACCCTGGTCCTCCTCGTCTCAACTGACTCTTCAAAATGTTCCTTCCACTGTTGCTCAGAGATGTGATGGCATATAGCCAGGCCAGTTACATCAGCAAAGCAATCCTTGTTTATCACCCTCCTAAACAGAGACCTATCTCTGGTCTCACAGGCTCGAGCTAATTCATCTCACGCACTCTGGCTTAAGATAAGTTTACAGTTTGCTAGAGCCTTCCTGTTTTCCCTCTGACAGGAGGTAACATGATCCCTATCTCTGGGTACCTGCTTTAGAGCAATCTTCAATTGACGGAGGACCATGGAACTAGTGCGGTCAAACTATTTTGGTTCCTGCGATCTGATATTTGTCACATGAACCTTCAGTGGAGCTGACACCTTCTGCGTGATACTAGCCAATGCCAACAAAATAGCCCCAATAGAAGTGCATAAATCCAGACATGTGGAGATCTCTTGCCAGCACCCAGAAAAAGAGATACTTTTCATCTGGAGGATGCCTTAGATCCGGATAATAAAAGACTTATGGATCTTATGCACGGAGGGGGGCTAGATCAAAGGGTGGTTGGACCATCTCATATAGCGGGGCATACCCTGGATGGCATTTTTTCTAATAGCTCCAGTTTGGACATATTGGAAACTCTGCCGCTTCCGTGGACAGATCATGCAGCTATTATTTTCACACTTTCACAAGTGCCTCAGATCAAGGCCGATTCCAAGCTAAGGGAAAGAATTGCCATCCGGGCATGGAAAAATATAGATGGGACTGAGATGGGTAACTTTCTAACCTTAAATACCCCCAGCATTCCAGCAAATGTAGATAAAGCAGAGGAGAGTTACTCAAGGTGGATTGAGAGGGCTTGTGATAAATTTGCGCCAGTTAAACTTTTTACTCCAAGGCGGGCCCAGCCCTCTGCCCCTTGGTTTACTGACACTCTGCAAAAATACAAAACTGACTGCAAGAGGCTTGAGAGGGTATGGAGGAATGGGTATAGTCCCAATAACAAAGATAAGTACAAAGAAAGCCTCACCATCTACAAGAAATTAATTATAGAATCCAAAAAAGCCTACTTTGCTGAGCAGATAAAGAAGGCCAATTCTTCCTCCAGAGAATTGTTTAGGACCATCACTAAGCTTACGATCCCTACCAAACCCACTACACACAGTAGTCCGGCACTGTGCGAATCTTTAGCCTCCTTCTTTTGGAACAAGGTGGAAGGGATTTTATCCTCCTTCTCCAAAGATCAGGGAGAGGTAGGGGAAGCAACAATTAGCCTCGATTTGAGGGTGAGGTTGGCACCGGATAGACTAGAGAGTTTTAGTGCGTTACAGATTGAGGAGGTTATAAGCCTTCTTCTGGCGGCCCGGTCAGGCTCGCCCAATGATCCCTGCCCGGTGGCGGTACTTAAAAACTGTCCCGAGGTCATTGCGATGACACTTACCCCAGTGTTCAATACCATCATTGACTCGGGTAACTATCCTAGGAGGTGGAAATTCGCCTCTATCCTTCCCTTAATAAAAAAACCCAGTCTGGATAAAAACGACCCTAATAGCTACAGACCCATATCCCGTCTCCCGCTTCCGGCCAAATTACTGGAGAAGGCCATAAACAGGCAACTAAGCTCTTTTTTTCAAAGAACTAAGGCACTCGATCCGACGCAGTTCGGGTTTCGTGCAGGACACAGCACAGAACTTGCCTTGATTAAGGCCACTGAGGAAGTGAGAGTGGCGGTGGACCAGGGAGGGGTGGCTGTTTTGATTCTGTTGGACCTATCGGCGGCCTTCGACACGGTCCATCATGGGGTGCTGATGGACCGGTTGTCGAGGGCAGCAGTAGAAGGCACTGCCTGGAGCCTCCTGAAGTCCTTTTTAGCCGACAGAGTCCAGACAGTTGACCTGGGGCCTGATAAATCCAAGCCTTTTGCCCTCCCGTGTGGGGTACCGCAGGGGTCGTCTCTGAGCCCCACGCTTTTTAACATTTATGTCAGCCCACTGGCGGCTCTGATAAGATCCTTTGGCCTGCAACTCACTTCCTATGCAGATGACACACAAATTGTGTTATCCATACAGCGAGGGTCTCAAGTGGATATGGCTGCGAGGTGCCATGATGCCTGAAAGATATTGCGGGCTGGATGGCCTCGAATTGCCTTAAATTGAATGCAGGGAAGACCGAGGTCATGATATTTGGGAACAATCCTAACATCTGGACACCGGATATGTGGCCTGATGCTCTGGGGATGCCCCCAGTCCCCATGTGCACGGCAAGGAATTTGGGCGTGATCATGGACCAGAAACTTGATTTTGGGGATCAGGTTAGCAGAGTGGTTTCGACATGCTTCCATATCCTTAGGATATTGAGGAAAATTAACTTTTCTCTTCCAGCCGATGGTTTTAGGTTAGCAGTCGCAGCCCTTATTCTGTCGCGCTTGGACTACTGTAACAGTCTGTACCTGAATCTGAAACAAAAACATCTGCACAGATTACAGTTGGTTCAAAACGCGGTGGCGAGACTGCTGACAGGCATCCCAAGGTTTGCCTCCGTTCGAGAGGGACTCCGGCTACTGCACTGGCTGCCGGTATTAAGACGAGCTCAATTTAAGGCTTTGTGCCTCGTTTTCAAAGCATTGAAGGGCAGTGGCCCAGAGTTCTTGAGTTGGTGCTTCAATTGGTATGTGCCAGGGAGAGCGTTGCGCTCGTCCGAAGGCAGACTAGTTGCGGTACCCCGAATAAAAAAGGCCAGTTGGGGAGGATATAGCTTTTCATACTGTGCAGCGAAGGCCTGGAACAGCCTGCCGGCGCATATCAGGAATGCCGAGGAGCTCCTCTCTTTTAGAAAGGGGCTGAAGACTTGGTTATTTAGGGAATAGGCCCCCCGTGCTCCAGGGATTCAGTTTGCAGCGCCAGGACACCCTCGGGTAAAAGTGCGCTTTATAAGCTCATAATAATAATAATAATAATTGCGTAGGCTCCACCTGAGATCATCCAAGCCTCCTACCTTGGTTAGATAGAGAAAACCCACCTTGCACCTCAGCCAAAGATCTAACATGACCAATGGCTAGGGATAGGGGTTTATGATCACTTAAAGGGCTGTGAACTACATTCAAATTGGAGACAAGCAAAAACAAAGGCGCTGACACAAAAATAAAGTCTATGATAGAAGCGCATCCCCTCCCTCCAAATATAGACAAAATACATGGATTGGCAGACTTCACTAACGTCTCCATAGCAAAAACAAGAGTATAAGTATTTAAAATTGTATTAAGCTCCAAGCCCTCCCTCGTGTGAGCCATCTGAAGCCCTACAGCATACATTTAGGCTTGATATTAATCGGATCTAAAGGACAAACACACAAATGGCAGTTGAAATTACCCACTAATAATACCCTTTTCCTCCCAAGACCATGCCCCACTAAGATTTCAATGGTGGAGCGTAAGCTGGAGAGGTTAGATACCTCCTTCGGCCAAGCTTTTGCATTATAAAAGTTCATTAATGCTAGCGATGTAAAGCCAGGGAAAGATAACTTCAACACCTGCAACAGATGTGAGCCCCATGCAAGATCCTTGATGTTCCCATATAGTTCCAATGAGATAAAGATGATCAGTCCCCCTAAAGCCCTCCCCAACACTGAAGCCACTGCAGGGGAAAAATAGGTTGTATAGCCTTCTAAAAAAAGAGATTTTTCTCTTCCCAAGTTTCTTGCAGACAGATAACCTGATATGTCCTAATAAACTGCAACTAATTACAATCACTAAACTTAGCGGCCAAACATGCAAACTTTCAAGATAATATCATCAAATTACCATGATTGCTAGTCGAAAATATCCCTAGAATAAGTTGTACACAAGGTAGAGGAGAGGGATGGATCAGAAAGGGCACGTCAATCGCAAGAATCAAGGTTACCCAGGGGAGAAAATCCATTAGTTAGACACAAAGCTGGGGACAGTGTGGTGCAGATATGGGTCTAACCCAAGGAGTTTGCCCCTGCTGGACCTGTTTCCACAAAGGTTGACAGACCATTTCTGACTTATTAAAAAAAACAAGTGGAAGGGCCTGGATGTTAGTTGGTCTGGAGGATCTAAGTGTGCCTAAGGTAGTCAAAACATGTGCAGCAATGATGAAAATTAACAAAACCCAGGAAAAAATATATTGTTTAATAAAACCAATAGGGCTGTTCAAATGCTATGGAGAATTGAATTTAAATCTGGGAAGTGTGTACATGTAAGATAGAAAAAGGTTAGCACACAAAGAATCAAGGAATATCTAAAGATAAAAGATACAAAGGGGCTTCGAACCTGATGAATTTGTGAGTGAAAGTAACTTATATCATTAAATACAATAAACGTTGATGCAGCGGAAGCTTTTTCTCTCCCTTCCCTTACTTCAGCATCCACACTGGGCCCATAAAAAAACCTTCCTAAATTTCTACTGATCACAGATTTACTCTATACCCACAGAGGCATTGGTCCTCTGATGAATCTTTTTCTGTCATAGTGAGGGGTGAGACTTCAGGATGTCCAAAAACCATTAGCCACCCAATGAGGACCATTAATTAGTGGCCAACTCACAAGTTCGAAATGAGGTTCATATAAACTACTCTCAGAACCATACTGTAGAAATCAAGTACTGCAATCCGAAGACCCAACCTCCTGAAGAAGTTTAGCCTAACCAAAATAATACAAACCAATTGCTCCGCTGTTGCCAGGCAAAATAAAAGCAATACGACTTGATGTTCTGAAAATAATCTATGACTATCTCTATTACGTATTTAGAATCAAACTATTAGAACAGTTTAAAGAAACAACATAAGGACACAATAACAGACTCACGCAATTTATCAAATTTGATTATTGTATTAATAATCCAAAATCAATGCATACAAGCAACATTTTAAGTAGCTCAGTTAAAATGCCAATAGCACGTAATATAAAACCAGACATTTAATCAAGAATCTCAAAGAAGATGGTTTGAACATTACAGAGTCCCACTACCAATGAAGGCAGGAGGATGGCTAAAAAAGGGAAAACCTCATTCAATACAAAGGGGTCAAGTTAAAGTTCACTAGGAAGCAAAATCAGGAACGTTCAGATTTGGTATCTCACCAAACAGTCCAAAGGAGTTCAGTAAGCAAGTTCATTACAAAAGAAAACTCAAAGCAATGAGTTCAGGTTGTCGGCAAGGAAAGGAGTTCAATTCGATTAGCAATTACAGCAGTAGCTGCAAAAACCATCCCAAGTCATCGAGTAAAAAGCGCCAAAAAGTAAGAGAGCTCTTAGTTATCCCTCCTTTTGTGGAGTTCGTCTTTATAGTATAGATGATGCAGTTGTGACATCAGCGACCGAACCACAGTGGTCTATCCATTGTGCGGTCATCTTCCATTTGTCAGATACATTTTGCTACTCCAGCATTGTTTCACACACTAGTCATTTGTTTACCACAGTCTTTGCCATCCTCACAGTCTTTGCCATCCTCACAGGCCAGTTACAAAAGGAAAAATGTATTTGTTGCTCCTCATGGGTACAGTCCAAGGATTGGTTCCCACCAATTCACACACACAAGGAATAAGGCTTCAGTCATAGTTGAATTGTTACATTAGGCAGGAAAGTTAAAGCAACATTTGAAGGAAACATGTCAAAGTTCATTTCTCTAAGCCATGAAATAATGCAGCATAAGCAAGAAAATTTCAATGTGTTAAAATCATCTTTCTTTTAGTAATCAATTCATTATTAATATTCAAAACATAATAAAGTAAATCAAACATTTCATATTAAGAAATAATAGACAGTATTGTCAGTGATTATTGTTTAAAATGAATAATCTTAAATGTGGCCTACTCATACGATTATCAAAAGTAGCAACATGTAAACTAATTCTAAAAATTATTAAAACAAAATAGTTTTCATTAATATACGTTCTTTATGGTGTTAAGTACTTATACTGAAAGTTTCAAACATGCACTCCTTATCAACATTGATTTGCACCAATGTCGAATTTGTTGGAACACTCAGTAATTAAAATCAATAGAAATGCTAAGGGGCACATTACGATACCCGGCGTAAATAATTCCGCCAGGCATGGAAGCGGCAAAAATCCGCCCGCACACACCGCCTGAACACCGACCACGCCATTACGATTACACAAACCGAATACCGCCATTGGCGGAAAAAGCACACAAAATACCGCCCGCCAACGTCCGAGTCGGAGACAAACCGCCCGCCACGGACGGAAACACGCACGACAACACAAAACCGCCCGCCCTCACGGCCGACACACCGCACGTGAAATTACGATCGCACCGACATGAGCGCGGAAAACCACAAATATACCGCCCGCCAGCGCAAACAACGCCGATGAGAATCGACACGGCAGAAGCCATGGCGCCCACGTACCTGCACAGAAACCATCCGCACACAAAACCAATAGCACACAACATGGCCAACAAGTCCACACAGCAAGGCACGCACAAATACACAAGCACAGTACATATCCCGAAAACACCCCCCGGACAAACAAAAAATACAAAGGCCAGAACCCCAGACACAACACACCTGAAAACAACAGACCATGAGGACACACCCACATAGGTGTGTACAAAAGCAGCACTCCCACAGACCACAACCCCTTGCTACATTGCAAACCAGAGAGGAGAGGAGAGGACACAGTGACACAGCAAGGACAGCAGCACACCACAGAAACGCACACATCACAACCACCACCACCACCACCACCACCAAACACCGGCACCACAAACCCCTGCACATTACACAACACACACCGCACCAGCACCACAAACACCATGGCACCACAAAGAATGCCCAAGTTCACGCCCATTGAGCTGACGGTCATGGTCGACGAGATCATCAAGGTGCACCCACAAATCTATGGGAACATGGTCCAACACACACCACTAGCCACCAGAAACAGAATGTGGAACCGGATCGTAGACCAGGTCAATGCAGTCGGGACCCTGCCCAGGAACAGAGTCGAAATTAACAAACGGTGGAATGACGTCAAGAGCCTGGTCAAGAAGAAGGAGGGCAAAAACAGAGAGCTGGCTGCCGTCACTGGCGGAGGGAATCCCGCGCTCTTCAAGACCTTCAAAGCGTGGGAGGAGAAG
>CAWUFW010009545.1:600000-775065 GCA_963921515.1 Calotriton arnoldi
GAGTTTAGGAGCAGTGGTTATTTGTACATCTCTAAATTTGTGGGTACTAGCATATGATTTACAGGGTATTTTTCAAAATGTTTTCTTTCTTACACACTGGCTTACATTTAGAAGGCAGAAATGCAGTGTAATCCAACAGGTAATAACAAATGTTCTACTATTCTATGCTCCAACATGTCTTCCTGTAAAAATGGTACCTCACTTGGGTGATTAGGCCTAGTGCGCATAACAGAAAAAGGACACATCATAGGAAACATGTATACATCACATTTTTGTACTCAAAACTGACATTTTTTTTGCATAGTGGGTAGCTGTGGATTTAGGACCCTAGCTCAGCTGGCACCTAGGGAAACCTAGCAAACTTGCACATTATTGAAAACTATGTACCTGGAGGAATCCAAGGTGGGATGACTTGCATGACTGTCACCATGTTTTTTTATCCAGAATCCCTTGCAAACCTTGACTAAAAGAACACATTTTCCTCACATTTCTGTGAAGGAAAGTTCTGGAATCTGCGGGAAGCCATAAACTTCCTTCCATCTAGCATTTCCCTTACTCTCCTGATAAAAATGGCACCTCACTTGTGTGGGTGGTCCTACTGCAAATGAGAAGACATGGCCCAAAACGCACCATGCATACATCAAATTTTTCTGCTCAAAACTGAGCCTTTTTTTGCTAAGTGGGTACCTGTGGCGTTTGCGCCCTAACTCAGTCAGCACCTAGGGAAACCTGGCAAACTTGCACATTTTTTAAAACTAGACACCTTGGGAAATCCAGGGTGGGATGACTTGCAAGGCTGTCACCAGGCTTTGTTACCCAGAATCCCTGGCAAACCTCAAACCTTGTCTAAAAAACACATTTTTCTCACATTTCTGTAGGGGAAAGTCCTGTAATCTGCAGGAGCCACAAACTTCCTCCCACCCAGCATTTCCCCAAGTCTCCCGATAAAAATAGTTCCTCACTTGTGAGGGTAGGCCTACTGCCACATGGATACATCACGTTTCCACTCAAAACTGACCCTTTTTTGTAAAGTGGTTAGCTGTAGATTTTGGACCCTAGCTTAGCAGGCACCTAGGGAAACCTAGCGAACCTGCACATGTTTGAAAACTAGACACCCAGAGGAATCCAGGATATTACCCAGAATCCCTTGGAAACCTCAAACTTTGTAAAAAGAAAAAAAACCTTTTCCTCACATTTCTGTGATGGAAAGTTGTGGAATCTGCGGGGAGCCACAAACTTCCACCCACCTAGCATTCCCCCATGCCTCCCAATAAAAATGGTACCTCACTTGTGTGGGTGGACCTAGTGCCCGCAACAGGAAATGGCCCAAAACGTACTGTGTAGACTTCAAATTTATCGATCACAAAAAGAGTTGGTTTTGCAAGGGAGTCACCTAAGTTTTTGGTCCCGGGCTTGGCGGACATCTAGGGAAACCTACTAAACCCAGACATTTCTGAAAACTAGACACCCGGGGGAGTCCAGGGAGGTGTGGCTTGTGTTGATCTCCCAACGTTTTCCTACCCAGAATCCCCTACAAACCTCAAATTTAGCTTTAGAAAATGCACATTTTCCTCACATTACTGTGTGGGACAGTTGTGGGATCACCGGGCTGACACAATTTCTTACCACCCAGAGTTTCCCCAGGTCTCCCGATAAAAATGGTTCCCTCACTTGTGTGGGGGGCCAAGTATCTGCGACAGGGAAGGGCCCAAAACATATTGTGGAGACATCAAAATTTCCTATCACAAAACAACCTGGTTTTGCAAGGGGGTCACCTACGTTTTTGGTCCTGGGTTTAGCGAGCATCTAGGGACACCTACCAAACCTAGACATCTGAAAACTAGACACCCGGGGGAGTCCAGGGAGGTGTGGCTTGCGTGGATCCCCCAACATTTTCTTACCCAGAATCCCCAGCAAACCTCAAATTTAGCTAAAAAAATCACGTTTTCCTCACATTGCTTTCAAGGATTACCGCGCCGGCACAAATGCCTACCACCCAGTGTTTCCCTTGGTCTCCCAATAAAAATGATACCTCACTTGTTTGGGTGTCCAATGCAGAGTCAACCTAAAAACGCATATAAAAAAAATATAGCGCTTAGAACTCGCTGTGCTATCCCCTTAATCCCTATGTTTTTGGCCCTTCCCAGTTGCAGGCCCTTGGCCCACCAACACAAGTGATGTATCATTTTACTCAGGAGACCGAGGGGAACGCTGGGTGGTAGGAAATTTGTGCCGACGCTGTGATCCCAGACAGCAATGTGAGGAAAACGTGATGTTTTAGCTAAAGAAGAAACAAAGACCGATCACGACTCATGGTTGCAGGAAATATAGCTGTTGCCATCAAGGAACTAGTAGACCAATGTGAAGACAGCGACGGCTTCCTTATCAAGCCTATCAAAAAAGTTAAACCCAAGAACTTCTTCAACTCATCCACATCTGTGAGAATCTACCGGGTGGCTCTACAGGTGGGCTTAAGTCTGGCACTGTTGTCTCTCAAATAGTGTTCAGCATACAAATTAGTCTTCTCAACAATCTCATCCAAAAAGACATTGTCCATAAACAACAGAAAAAAATGTATAGGCAAAACATTATCTGTATTCTCTCAACACCCTACAACACCACTAAAGGCAGGCAACACCGGCTGCACCATGTTTGGGGCAACCCTGAGTCCAGCACTTCCAATAGGAAGCCTTTCAGCCCCAGACTGCCATACCGATGCCTCTTGCTGCACTATTGGCACATCAATGTCCTCCTCTAAAAGCGGCACTTCATCCGCACTAAAAGTGGCTTCATCATCAGATGATTCCTCCCGGACAGAAAATTCACTGCCAGAATCTTGGACTTCCCTCTCTGCCTCAGATACAGAGTCAGTCTCATAATCATGGTCAGAGGAAGACTTGAAAAGCATATCAACAACCTGCAGAGCGGTAATCCTGGGGCTAGCCATAATCCTTGCTAAGAAAAGTAACTTGACAAATAAGCCAACAATACCAAACACCGTGTAAAATAAGTAATCAACAAAGTGTAGCTTTATCAACCGGAAAGTAAAACTACTGGTAGCCTGAAAGGAAAAGTCACCCAATACAGACCACACAAAGACCTATATTTTGGAAAAACAATACCTCTCACATGTCAGAGACAGCTAGACTCACCTGCAAAAACTCTGCACAGACACAGCAAGCACCAACGATATCCCACTAGAAAGGAAAAGTAAAAAACATTATACACAAGACTACACAATACACATCATGCACAAATACAATGAGAATTTCACACACAATAAAACAGAAGTTAAATATGCTGCTAATACACCATTAACAAAAAACGGATTCATGAGGGCAATACTCTCAACAACTTTCCCTGGTGTCTAGTGCTTCTGCCTCCGTTAGGGGATGATGGGCCTAAAAATATATGGCCAATCAGCCCACAAGGGGGGCCGAAACTGACAAAATATTCACCTCCAAAAGGGGAGCGACCCTTGCCCAAGGGGCCACTCCCGAAAACATTTTGCACCATCTACAATAAAATCTCTGGTGGTCTAGTGGCTTCAGCCCCACTTGGGGGCAGATGGGCCTAAAATATAAGGCTGATCTTGCCCAAGGGGCCACTCCCCGACATACAATCCCTAGTGTCTAGTGGGCTTCTGCCCCCCCCCCCAGATGGCAGATCAGCCTAAACAACGGCTGATCGGCCCTCTGGGGGGGCGTAATTAAAAAAATATAACCCCCAAGGGGAGCGACCCTTTCCTAAGGGGTTGCTCCCCGTAATATATAAACAAATAATAAAAAATCATGAACGATGTAACGAAGGAATGTTTGGATGTTAAAGATAAGCTTTTGCGTATCTAATAAAGTTTTTATATTTTGTTTAGATTTTAAACACTGAATTATTGTCCTGAAGAAGGTGATGATCCACCTTTACACCGAAACGCCGCGTCGACAGTTCTTTTCATTGTACACATTGTACTTTTTAAAATGATGAATGTATGTTTTTAAATATAAATGGTTTTATTTATTTTGTATAAACATTTGATAACAAACTATACAACTATTTGAATAAAAGATAATTGAAAATACATTCCTTCGAATATTCATTTTTATGTTTGAATTTTCATTATAGATGTTTTTTTGCACATGACTGTAATATTTAGCAACCTGGGAAAAAATTGCTTTGGTTTATGTAATTTCTGTGTATGGCCTTGACTAATGAAATAAATAGGATCTAGATGTCCTTTTTTTAGAACAAAAGGAAAAGGGAATTCTGTTTGTGTTTTGACATATATACCCATCCCTTTTCTAAGTACTAGGATATCTCCCAAAAACCTTTGTGATTCCCCGTAATATATGCCATAAAAAAATAATCCCAGGCTTCTAGTGGGTTTCGGCCCCCCGGGGGATGATTGGCCTAAAAAACAGCCAAATCAGCCCCCAGGGGAGGCCGAAACATGGCCAAACATGCCCCCAGTGGAGCGACGCTTGCCTAAGGGGTCACTCCCAAACAACAAAGAAACAAATTCCTGGTGGTCAGTGGATGGATTCCTGCTTCACGATCGCGGCCTCACCAGTGATCGTGGAGCAGGAATCCATTCAAAACAGGCACAGGGGAAAAGGAAAAACTCTTTCCTTTCCCCCTGGATCTGTTTTCCCCCAACCAACCCCCAGGAGAAGGACATACCTGAAACACGTCCTCTCTCTGGATGCGCTGGAAGCAAATGGCTTCCAGCGCGTCCCCTGAAGCATATGATGACGTCGGCATGCAGTGAGTGCGTTGATGTCATCAAATTGCCAAGGGGGTGGTTGGAGGTGGCAGCGGAAGCCCTTCTGCTGCTACCCCCCAGTGAGGGCTTGTAGATGGGGGGTCCATGGGGGGAGCACCTGCGCTTTCCCCGTGGGTGGGTGCCAGGACGTAACGGTTATGTCCTCAGCACATCAGCACCGTGGACACTGAGGACATAACCGTTACGCCCTTAGCACCCAAGGGGTTAAAATAGTTAAAAAATAAATAAATATAATGTGATGTGATGTTTAAAAACAATCTAAAGCATTAGCCTTAGCCTATTGACAGCTGGTATGCAAGTGCTTAAAATAAATGAGTTGAGAAAACTGCTCTCAGAGCAGAACAGTGCCTTAGGCCTGGTGACAGGATGGGCTGGGTGTGGGAAATTTGAACCCTATAAGCCCATGAAGGAAAGTGGGTTTGGACCCAGGAACTTCATTAACTTGAAAGGGACAGAGGTGAGGCCTGCCCAGTAATAGTTTAGCACAAGGAGAGACCTGAAGAAGGGAAACCTTTTATCGTCAAGGCCCACACTATCTAGGTTGGGTCCAAACCTAGTTGGAGGGAAGTTACCCCAAAACGTGTTTGAAGCAGATACAGGGGAGGCCATGGCTCTGTGTGGAAATAGGAGCTCTGCACAAGGGAAAATGGTTTCCCTCTCTTGGAGTTTAGGAGTGATGGGCACTGTGGGATTGTTTTGCAAAAGGGAAAACAGGAATTGCTCAAAAAGTGGGTAGGGTTTCCCCCTGGGAACTTTTACCGTATTGGTTAGGAAGCAGCCAGCATTCACCTCCACCCCCTACCTAATGCTAACCATAAATATGGCATCTGAAGGCACCCTCCTAAAAACACTTTCTGAACCTGTGGAGCATCAAAAGAAGACTGGACCTGTTGTCTGTGATTTAAGACTAAGAGGAGCCCGGAAGGACTGGACTTGTTCCCTTTTGTACCTAGGATTAAAATGTGGACTCCAAGGGTCAGTTGGATGATCTCTTGTGTGGCTATAGGGACACAACAAGCTGAAAGAGGCCTTTTTTCCTAAGTGACCAGTTGACCAGTACCAACAAGACCTGGACTGAACCTTGCTTGTGGCCTCTGTTGAAGTGAGACCTGCTCCTTAGTGCTGTCCCAGAGGTACTGGGAGCCTCAAAAATTATCCAGAAACTATGTAAAGTTGCAACTTAAACACTTTTTGGACTTCAAAGACCTCCACAGCTGTCAGGGGGACATTTTGTTGCACCTTCCTCTGATACATCGTCAGGCCTGACCCGCCTGGAGATTTTGAGCTCCATAAAAAAGACTGAGTCAGAAGATAAAATCTTTGACCAGGACGAACCCTCTTGGGGTATCAGTTCCGTGCTCCATTACAGTCGGCCTAACATTACACCTCGGTCCCGATCTACTGCTTCCATAATCTGTCATTGACATTTAGTGCTTTTCTGCGCTATATTTACTTAAAACTTTAAAGATTCATAACACCGGTTCCTCATATTACACTGCCCACCCCAAATGATAATCTACTTTCCTACAAACTGCATCTTAAACTTGTCATGCTCCACGGGCCTGATTCACAGAACTAACTTACGTCAAAAACGTAAAGTTAGTACTTTTTGGTATTCACAGAATGAACTTACTCATTTCGGTATTCACAGAAGTTAGTAGTCCTAACTTTAGGACTCCTAAATGCCTTCTGTGAATACCGAAAGTCTTAAAGTTAGGATTTTTCTCAGTTTAGGACTCCTAAATGCCTTCTGTGAATACCGAAAGTCTTAAAGTTAGGATTTTTCTCAGTTTAGAAGTAGTAAAGTTAGGACTCCTAACTTTAGGACTCCTAAATGCCTTCGTGAATACTGAAAGTCTTAAAGTTAGGATTTTTCTCAGTTTAGGAGTAGTAAAGTTAGGACTCCTAACTTTACTACTCCTAAACTGAGAAAATCCTAACTTTAAGACTTTCGGTATTCACAGAAGGCATTTAGGAGTCCTAAAGTTAGGACTACTAACTTCTGTGAATACCGAAATGAGTAAGTTCATTCTGTGAATACCAAATGAGTAAGTGTATTCTGTGAATACCAAAAGTACTAACTTTACGTTTTTGACGTAAGTTAGTTCTGTGAATCAGGCCCTATGTTCGGTTGTATGACGTTACAACGCATTCCGTTGCAACGCATGCCTTTACCACGCATGCGTTACAACGCGAATGCCATTCCCACGCATAACCTTTACCACGAATATTCCTTTACCACGCATACTTTTACAACGATTTTCGTTGTAAATTCATGCATGGTAAGGGCATACTCTTGGTAAAGGTTATTCCCCCACCCCTAAACCCTTCTTACAAATACCCCTCCCCTGCCCTTAACCCTAAAATCGGACCCCTGCTTTTTTTATTATTAAATTTAAAATTCCCCTTACCTCTCCACGTCGTCTCTTCTCTTTTTTCTTCCGTGTTGACGTTGCACGTCGTATAGAGGAAACGGAAGTGTTTTTCCGTTTCCTCTAACGACGCCGATTGCCTCCCGATTGCCTCCACATCCCTACTTAAATAGGTGCGGTTTCTTTTTTGGGGGGGAACCCCCCTAATCCCCCTTTTTTTCACGTTTTTTTGGGGGGGGGAGACCCCCCCAATTTTTTTTTTACCCTTTAACACACATGCCTTTACTACGTATTTCGTAGTAAAGGTATGCGTGGTAAAGGCTACTCGTGGTAACCACGCATGCGTTGTAATGCATGCGTGGTTAAGTTATGCGTGGAAACGGCCGCGTTGTAGTGGCCGTTTCCCTCCATGTTCACATGTCATTGCTTTTTGCATTTTGAACAGTGACTCTTGCTACCTTCACTTGCAAATCATTTAGGGAGGTAGCCATGCTGGCGTTTCAAAGAATTTTGCAACTAGTAACCCTGTGGCTCTGCACTTCTTGGATTATTAACATTGCTTCTACTTATTTTCCATTTTAGAAAATTCTAAAAATAATAGTGTATTCAGTCAAATTAACTTTATGCTGATTTGATTAGTGGGATGTATTGTTTGCAGCAGAAGCGTGGGAGTAGAAGGCTGATGAGGGCTTTGCGTGAGGCAAGGAGTCGAACCCGTGATGTCATAGGTGTATGATGTCACCTCCGTTACCCCTGACATTTTCACAATCATGCCCTCTTAGAGTATATTGCTACAATAGAGAGTGGGTGGGTGGTCTATTCTGCATGGTATTTCCTAACAAAAGCAATTTTGTTGCTCCCAAGAAATACCAGTTTCTATTTAAGGCTGTCAATGTGTTCTGCTGTAAACTACTCTATTCATATCTGGTTCAGGGACTGGAAGGGAAATGAGAATTCTTTCTATTAAACTTTGGGGCTTATTTACAAGCCCCTTGCGCCACCAGTGCGTCAGTTTTTCCCATAATAAAAGTGACGCACCGGCGACGCAAGGGGCTTGTAAATAAGCCCCTTTGTTTTATATTCATCCTGCTTGTGAGGGATCCGCATGCATCATTGAACGGTCCCTACTGTTTTATAGAACAATTCCTGAATGCTAGCAAATATTCAGCGTCACAGCTATTTTATCATCTCCGATCGGGCACTTCCTATGTATCATGAACCAAATACAATACAATAGTCACACTAATGCAAATGATTTTTGTCTTATAGTCATACAGGATCACTGTGCAAGGAACCCATGCAAAAACAGAGGCTTGTGTTTTAATGCCTACGATCACCGCTCGTATTACTGTCGATGCCCAGAGGAATTCACAGGACAGGACTGTGAAACAGGTATGTGATTCCATGCTGACCACAATCTTTTTTAAGCATCCATTAAAGAACAGTCTCGCTTCTCTCTCTCTCTCTCCACTGCCCCATAGACCAGATAATTACCTTTCCATTTTATTGTGGGTAGGAAAGTGGTTCAAGCCAGATTGGGAACCAAAACCAAAGGTCACATGGAAAATGATGTGGGACTTGTCCCATACATGGGGCAACCTTTCAAGGGGCCCCCAAAATCTTCAATGGGGCCAGATTAGGCCCAAGGCTAATAAATATCTGGGAGATATGGGAGACTCTCACAGATATTCAGTAGCCTTGGGCTGAATGGGGCCACCTTGAAGGTTTTGGGGGCCTCCTGGAGGGTTGTGGTGGGTGGGGGCATCATTTAGCATTATGCCACTGGTCCCTTAATTCACTAGGCAAGCGTGGAAACTGACTATGAGCAGGGGTGTTTATAGTAGGCTTCTTCTTAGAAGTAAATTAAACAAGCATTGGAAAATCCAGTAGGCCTGCCTTTACCACATATATGACTTCATGAAGCATATAGCATATGCCTTTGCCACGCAAGATAAGTATAGTTAAGGTAAGTTAAACTCATATATATATACTATAACATCCCCGTACCCTTTGTTGTTTTCAGTGAATTCAACCCTTCAACCTTGAGGTGCCTCCCGCGGACCCCAACGATACATACTGGGTGCCCTAGGTTTGTCCAGGGCACCCAGGTAGACATAGCCAGTTGCTGGGGGGATGAAGTCCCCGTCGCCGAAATTGGCCCGGGGAGGTTGGGCGCCTTGCCCCTCTCTCACATTGAATTTTGGCCAGGCCCCGTGGGATGGGGTCCCCGGGGCAGAAATCAGCCCAGGGAGGGGGGACGCGTAGCCCCGCTCCCCAATTGCCCAAAATGCAAAACAGAGGGCAGAAAAAAGAGCAGAAAGGCAAAAAAGAGCAGTAGAATGCAAAACAGAGGGCAGACACATAAGCAGAAAAGGCAAAACAGGACAGAAAAATGAGCAGAAAATTCAAAACAGGGCAGAAGAGGGCAAAACAGAGGGCAGAAACATAAGCAGAAGAGGGCAAAACAGAGGGCAGAAACATAAGCAGAAAAGGCAAAACGGAGGACAGAAAAATGAGCAGACAAGGCAAAACGGGGCCGAAAAACGAGCAGAAGAGGCAAAACAGAGGGCAGAAAAACAGTACAGGAAAGGCAAAACAGAGCAGAAAAGGGCAAAACAGAGGGCACTCAGACACTCACACACCTACTCACAGACCCACTCACATACTCATGCACCCACTCACAGACCCACTGAGACACTCATACGCCCACTCACAGACCCAATCAGAAACTCCTGGACCCACTCACAGATCCACTCAGACTCATGTACATACTCACAGAGCCACTCAGAGACTCACACACCCACTCACAGACCTACTCAGAGACTCACACACCCACTCACAGACCCACTCAGACACTCATGCACTAACCCACAGACTGACTCACACACTCATGGAGGCACTTGCAAACCCACTCAGACACTCACACACCCACTCAGACACCCACTCAGACACTCTCACACCCACTCAAAGACCCATTCAGACACTCATGCATCCACTCACTCACTTAGTGAGACACTTATGCAGCCGCTCACAGACCCACTCAGACACTCACAAACCCACTCACACATCCATTGAGACACTCAAGCACTTACTCACACAACCACCGAGACACTCATGCACTCACTCACACACTTACTCTCAAAGGTTACATCTTACAGTTAGGAAATAAAATGTAAAAAACCTTAGAAATTCACTTAAAAAACCAAAGGTTACAGGGACGTTATAGTTAGGAAATAACATTAAAAACTGTAGAAATTCACTAAAAAAAACAAAGGTTACAGGGACGTCATAGTTAGCAAATAACATTTTAAAAAACCTTAAAAATTCACTGGAAAAAAAACAAACGTTACAGGGACATTATAGTTAGGCTCATATTTCACTCATACAAAACCATTGAAATTCAGCAGTTATAGTTACCTGAGCTAACTATAACTTACGCCCCAGCAATGCATTGCTTATAACCTCACATATTACATCATGGTCAGTGACATCACTGATGACATCACTGATGACATCTTATACAAACCATTGAATCTTGTTTCTGTTATTTATCAATTGCTATAACCTTCGTTGCACTAGTCCAGCACTATTATTATAATTTTCATTTTTGTGGCATTGCACAGCATTCATTGCTGTTTAGTATCTCTTCTCTGTCATTAGGATGTCCCGTGCTGTGCACGTCATACTATTTAAGGGATGTTGGAAATGGCATCTACATGTGTGAGAAAGGCCGTTTACCCAGCCGAAACATGTTACAGTTATGTTACGCCAATAAACGTTGTGGTTTTAGATCCAGCAAGTGTCGGTGCCTGTTCATGTACGTGAGTAAAGCAGTGCATGACAACACTTCAGTGACAGTCTTTAGTTTTTCATCCTTGTTGGTGCAGCCAGTGCTGTGTATCCCTAAATAAGTGTTTCAGGATAGTTGTCCTTCTCCAGTAGAAAGCTGAAAATGCTGTCCAAAGTCTTCTCAGATCTCTGTACCCCTCACTGGGTGCAGATGCATCCGCCAGAGCTCCTCAGCTCATTAGCTCAACGGAGTCTTTTCAAACAAAAAAAGCATTGGCGCACACTGCCTCACATCCCAGCACTCAGTTTGTCAAAATGCATCATGGTAAATGCAGTGCATGATAACACTACTTCAGTGACGGTCTTTAGTTTTTCACCCTTGTTGGTGCAGCCAGTGCTGTGTATCGCTAGATACGTGTATGAGGATAGTTGTCCTTCTTCAGTAGAGAGCAACACATTGTTTTGGGGGTGCTGGAAATTATGCCCAAAGTCTTTTCAGGTCTCTGTACCACTGACTGGGCACAGGTGTATCAGCCAGAGCTTGTCAGCTCATTAGCTCAAGGTAGCTTTTTCAAACAAAAAGAGGGCGGGAACACGCTGCCTTGCATCCCATCTGGGATGTAAGGCACTGTGCTCTCACCCTCATTCTGTTTGAAAAGGATCCCTTGAGCTACTGAGCTGACGGGCTTGTGTTGACGCTCCTGTGCCCTGTGAGTGGTACACTTAATTAGAAGAGTTCATATAGTATCCATTATTATTGATCACCTTGTGGCAGAAGGGCTGTTCTTGTTAGCTGCACTCTATTAGTGATTGAGACTAAGCAGCGCAACATCATGACTTAGCTGAGGATCCAGTGCATGTCTCAGACCATTGTAGAGTGCATTGTTAAGACAGTTTTTCATTGTCAGACTGCGTTCGAGGGGCCAAAGGGCCGACAGGGGAAACATGGCTTTAACCATGGTGGTTGAGGTCCTTTGTCACTGGTAACCTGGGGCCCATCCTGCTATGGTTCTGTGAAATGCACCACACTTGTCTCACAGGCTATCAAGGGCGAGCACTCAAATGCTTTTGAAGGAAGTAGTGTGGCGGGGCAAAAAGTTCAGAAATCAACAGTCAGCCATCAAACCAATAACATATTGTTCAGCTCAGTGCTCATATTTAGGATATTTAGAATATTTAGGATTAAAAGAGAGTAGTAAGAGACAGTGGCTATTGGGATTTGTGACTATTGTTAAAGTCCTCCAAGATTATGTAAAGAAAGATACCCCAGAATCCTTGTATTCGATCAAGAACAAGCTTTTGTGACCTTGAAACAAGCATCATCTTATGCCCCTCCTGCCTATCTTGCATTTTGCATAAGCTTCTGAAAATATTGTTCTTGGCCCTTCCCTGTGCCCTATGCCGTAGTTGCCCTTATGCTAACTACTAACTCCAAACATTTGTCCATGGCAAGATTATCACAGTATGAAATGCTTTTGTTGCCGGCTTTACAGATTTCCCTTGTTCGATTTCTTGCCCTAAACCCTGCCTCCTTACTGCCTACTGCTCAGGACAGTAAGCTGCATGACTGTCTCATTGTAATTGCCCTTCTGAGTAAGAACTGTATTGATGCACTAATATTAAATTGTGATCTTGGGCATTATAATTAGGGCTGGGCGTGAAATTCCACTCTGCTCGCGGAGTTTGCTGAGCTTTTCCCACTCTGCGCTCCATGTAGCGCGTGGATTTCCGAAAAACTCTGCTGAGCTTTTTCCTCACTCGCCAATGCTAAGTTGGCGAGTGCTAGGGAGGAAAATCTTACTCCAAACCACCTCCCGGCGAGATTTCTCAACGCGGGCGGTCATGGATGGTTGCTACCGCTTGCGTTGAGAAACATTCCCTTCGTGTTGAAGAAGCTGCCACTTGAGTAGAACATCTACTCGAGTGGCAGAAAGAAGCAGAGCCCGGTTACGCTGCATGTGGTGCCTTTTCGCACTGATTTTACAGTGCGAGACAAACACCCGGCACTGAAAATCAGCGCGAATAGCGCTACATAACGCACTCTGTCGCTTGCGTAATTCTGCATAGCGGAGCAGAGTATTTTGGTCACTTCGTGGAGTTCCACATAGCGGAACTCCGCGAACTCCACCCAGGCTTAATTATAATGATGGATCAGGTCTCAGAAATAACTGTATCTCATTAGTGGGGGGTATGCCATATGCCTGTATTGAGTTGGTGAAAGCCAATGGTTACTTCGTGTACACTGCATTCAAGTTGATGAATTGGTTTCTCTTACCCATACTAGTATTCTTGCTGCCTGAAAGTTTGTTTCTGTATTTACTGACTCAGGCAATGCATTTGGAGTTAGCTCATGATTTTGAGCTTCTCCGAATGCAACCTGGTTTCCTCAGTGGGAAGCCCCATTAAAAATGGGACCTAGATTAAAGAATTACTTGATGCTTTTATGCTACCTCTAAACTTGTGATTGTAAAGTGTGCCATACATCAGTCCTCTTAAGATGAAGTGTCTGGGGAAATACTTAAGGTGATCTAACTGCCACCAAGGCTGCTTTATCCGCAGGTTCTGAAGTTACTTTGTAAGTATCTCAAAATCACTAACGCTACTCACCCAGTCCACCTCCACGAGGTCCCAAAAAGCATTTTTCTAAATACCTCAATGCCGCACATTTATGTATGACCTGCTCTTTGTATCTGTTCTGGTGGGATTAAAGCTTATCCCTGCACCCATACTGATGTGATTACGGTTGCAAAAAGGCTGATTAGGTTAGGGGTTGCATTTCATGTAGAAAGTGACAAGGGCACTCATTTTGTGACTACCTTAGTGGATGAACTGTGCAAGCTTTAGGGTGGGTTCAAGCAATACCTTTACTGGGCCTACTACCACCCTGAATAATCAGGGAAGGTGAAGCGTTTTAGCTCCACTTTGAAAAACAAAATAGCTAAGATTTGTGCTGGGATGGGCGTTAAGTGACCCAACAACCTTCTCTTGGCACTCAGGTCAATGAGAGTCGTCCCCAGCCAAAGGACTAAGTTAAGTGAGTTTGAAGGAGTTAAGGGAGGGCCCTTGCTGCTTCCTTCAAATCCCTCTGTGTCTCCTGCATCCATTGATTTGCATTTAAATGATTATATTACCCTCCAGTATTACAAACAACGTATTCACTGTCCCTACAGCTTCTGTTCTGAGGTCTGAGCTGTCTGACTTGTCTGTCCGAATAAAACCTGGAAAATCTGTATCCAGGGGACTTGGCACTGACAATAAGCACGACTGTGATGCAGAAGAATGACAGATTAAAGTGTCACATTGTTAAGAGAGCACTTAATACATACTTTGGGGCATATTCTCAAGGAGTAATCGCCGAATCACCGTCACTTTAGCGCCGCAAAAGTGGCGACAGATATCGCCCCATTCTCAAGCCGACATCGCCAGTTACCCAGCGATAGCTGGCACAAAAAACATCGCCACGGATGAGAGCGACAACTAACACTAACAACATGCAGAGTAGGCGTTCCTGTGCAAAAACACACGAAAACACCACTCCGCGATATTCTCAACGACCAGCCAGATCTGCGCTGCGACCCAAAAACAGGCGATAAGGCGCGTTAGCAGCAGGGATCTAACACCTGCTGGTGTAAAGCAGGACGACAACCTGCAGCATGAAAGGGAGCCCAGCCCAGAGCCACATCTGAAGACCAACACATGTCATGGAGCCCCCGATCATGCAGCACGGAGACCCAAGAGGTCCACAACACCCACCGCCAAAACCCCCAGGCCCCCCCCCCCGATCCCTCCTTCCGGACTACCACAGAGGCAGCGCAGAACAAGACAGCTGACCTCCAGAAAACGGCATGGCCCCTCAGCCACAGAATTGCAGAATGTGGGGAGAGGTGGGAACCAAGTATGTGCGAAGGAGGCAAGTCACCCATCAATAAGAATGCACACAATGCCAAGTGTGGCGGTGATGTGCTGGACTGACTTCAGTATGCAGAGCACAGACATGTCCATGTGGACATATACTGATGGTGTGTGTAGTGTTGTGGACAGTGGACGCAACCATGCCACTTCAGGCAGTGGGGAAGACCCCGGTCATGTAGCTGTGTCGTCCCCCCGTGTAAGCGCAAGCGGAGTGGGCTGGGCTGGCGAACGCCAAGCCAGCGTAGGGGTGTGAAGGATTTGCCCGGGGTTCTGGGCGTGGTTCAGTCCTGGCCTGGAAAAGGAAGTAACTAATGAGTGTGTCACTGTTGTAGTGTCGGCGCCACCCAGTCTGCAATCGACAATGTAGCAATGTAGCATGCACCCGGAGTGCGTGCTCGCACGAACGGGGAAATGAAGGAGCGCAAGACCGCTGGGGGTCTTGGCTCATACATGCCAAGTGTTGTGTGCATCTGTATTGCCGCAGCATGAGCCAAATGCCTAGCCTTAATCGCAGCGCAAGTTCAGCCAGGCATGAACCCTACATCTGTGTCCGCCCTATCCTTCCCACAGGCCTACCCTCACGTGGCCGCCCACCTTCAACGGCCAACATCACAGTGTCGTTGTCAGTCCTGTGGACATGCGCAGACAGGCATGACAATGGTGTGCCATAGGAGTGCAAGTGATGCAACCGCACAGTGCACACAGGTAAATTGGCTCGGGGGGAGGGAGGAGCAGCTGTGAGGCAACGTAACACACAGTGATGCCGCTCATTTGCCACATGCAAGACATGTCAAATTTGGATCCCAAAGTCGCACACATCCCACCCCACCCCCAACAAGCCACTTCACATTCCCTGACTGCATGCAGATGAGAAACTAACATTAGGGATGAAAGCTCCTTTGTCTGGACTATCAGGCGGAAGCACATCTGCACCTCCGACCTCGGAATTGCATGTGCCCGGCACCCCCTGACAGATACTAGAGCAGCTGATGCCTACTCCCACACCACGCACAGCCCGACGAAAGAACAACGTATACACACCCCACACACAGAAGTCCTTGCTCGAAGTTATCTTGCATGGAATGGCCTTCACACTTACTCCCACACCATCCCAGGCGTACAACCGTTGCACACTAAAACAACCCATTGATCCGAGCTGTGGCATTTCATCCACAGAACTGGCGCAGGTCAGAACAGTGCCGCTTCAACCAGAGCCACTGACGCAATGGCAGAACATCCCGGACACTTGCACAACCCCTGTCAGGTGGAACTGTACCGTGCACATATGCTGCGTTTACTGGGGGCACTGCCATTGGCAGTGCTGCAGATCAGTTACCGGCTAAGCTTCCGCCTTGCCAACATCACCTGCGTTCAGCCTGTGTTGCATTGTCGATCGTGCATATTCGAGTGGCCCATGGATGTCTGCCTATCCAACAGAACGGTAGCTGAACTGGATCTTGACATGTGTGTGCGCCCCCTGTTGGTCCACGACCAGGAGTGTCACCGTGATACCCGTTTATGGGATGCCTTGATACTTGGCATGCATGCTGGTGGCTGGACCTGGGAGATTGCACAACTCCTCGTGTGCAGTGACCACATTGAGCCGCTCCCCTATTGGGCTGTAGTGCAAATTGGTGAAAGGGGGTGGACGCAGCACATCTGTCCGGACCTGCTAATGGATGGCCTCGCCGTCCTGTTTGATGAAGTCGACAACGACCTCATGTTGGAAATGATAGCCTACGGAGCTGCAATCGCCTTCATGGACGAGTATCTACGTACCTGCAGCCACAACAGATTGGAACCCATTGCACATGTCCCAACATCTTGGAGATCTGGTTACATGTCCCACGACAACAGTGGACATGGCTGCATTCGCCTGGACTCCGAATACATGAGCGGACAACAACGCGGGTTGACACACACCTGTGAAGGGTGAGGCACTCCCCCGGAGTGGACAGCAGTGCCTGGCAACGTTCCTCATATTCCTGACATACTGCTGCATTGGTCTGCATGTTGTGGCACTTCTCTTGCCTGTACTGACACGCATATGCTAATAAAGTCTACGCACCTTCACTTGTATTCAACTGTGATGAGTGTTGATTTGAATGACAATGTGTGTCTCACTGCCTATCTGGGTCACGGCCAGACATGCGCATTGGTAGCATCACCCAGGGAGTACCTTTTAGTGGAATCACTGTCCCTACATTCATCCATACTTTCATACTTGATTGGTCATAGCCACGACACATCTGTGTGAATCTGAATGTTTTTTTTGCATTCAGTGGAGTGTTGAAACTGGAACAGTACAGGGCCATGTACACCCCACTTTACATTGTTGCCCCGTGGAGGGCCAGCCAGAGTCCATTAGGGATTGACAAGTTCATCGGAAGAGGCAGACTTCAGTCCGCAGTGTGATTGCTGTGTCATTGGTAACCAAACAAAATATGGCAGTCCCTGTCGAGGTCCAAGGTGAGTGTCACTGAGTGTATCGGGGGACAATGGAAGGTGTTGATCCAGGGCATGATGCAGAGGGCAGAACCAAGCTGTAACAGGCCATATGGCGGAGATGAATGCTATCACTTCATTCTTACCACAGTGCCAGATTCATCATCATCTTGGTCCTCTGATGTGTCAGGTGCCTCACATGTGGGTGATGGTGTTTAGTCTGCATCACTGTGTGGCACTGACACTTCAGGAGGCGGAGATGTGGATGGAGTAGTAGCAGCAGCATTCATCCGCGCCAGGCCTTGTGGCGGCAATGCCATGACGAGGATCTGCAGGGCATGGAAGATCACAGCTACATCTCGCTGGTGTGCACCCGTGGCAAACATTCTTTCTGCCTGCATCCGCTCCATGTTCAACATGATCCTCCGCATGTGTGCCAACTCCCATCTGGCATCGCTGGAGCTACTCTGACTGGGCAGTTGTTCTTGGCTCAGAGTCATGACTCCAGCGATGTCAGCCATGGATTGTTGGAGAGCATGGAGCGGACAGTGGGTGTCTGTTAGTGACTGTAAGTGGTCCCTGATGTGACGTAGACACACACGTATGGAATCTAGTTTGGCTGCCATGAGGTCGAACCGCACCCGCAGCTGATCAGCCATCTTCTCCTGGCACCCTAACACACGGCGTTGGAATGCCATGTGTTGGTCTTGGGGGTCCTGGGAGACAGCAGTGGTGGTGGGTGCTTCCTGCTGTGTGGTCTGTGCAGGGGGTGGGGTCTCCTCGATGCAGCTGGGCTGCACTGCTCCTGGAGGTGGGGTGCCGAAGCTGTCCATGGGCTGTTGGAGGGCGTCGGTGTCGATGTTGGGGAGGTCCTCTTCATCATCAGTGCTGAGTTGTTGGGTCAGCTCTGCAGGAGGTGCTGATTCTCCCTCTGATATGTGAAGGGGAGATGCAGATTGACATTGTGTTCACATGTATGTTGACGCATTGGACAAGTTTACTTGCAGACTGCATGGCAATGTACATTGTGACTGTTTGTGAAGAGATGCCTATGTGATGCGGGACAGTTGACATTTCTATACCAGGGATGTGAGGTTGTACTTGTACATTGTCATCTCACAGTTTCCTGCTATGCCAAATGCGAATGGCCATTTTCTACACACAAGTGGCGGCAGTTGTGTCCTCTGTTCGGTTGTGAAAGTGTTGCAGTTTGTACCACATTGTTATCAATGCTGAGGTGCTCTGATTCTTATGTGTGTGTGCAGCATTGTGGGTGTGTTGCCCCTTCAGCTCTGATTTTGGTGGCCCTTATCCCTTTCAGGCGGTGGGCCTTTGACTTCTGTGCTTATACAGTGCTGAGATGTTGGGTAACTTGGGCTCTTGGTCGGAGTTGTGACTCTTCGGCATGGATTGTCCGCAGATGTGCTATGCTTAATTGTGCATGTGTGCCATTGTGCCCATCTGCCCCCGTCCCCCCAGTCCCTGGTCGTTACTCACCCTGTTGCTGTTGGCAGTGTCCGGTCTCCCAACTCCTGCCACCGTCTCCCCAATGCTGACTCGGGTCACCATTCCCTCCATCTCATCCAGCTCCTGGTATGTCGCTGGACTCCCTCATCCAGTCTGCATTGCTGCTTTCAGGTTGGCTGCGGGTTTCAGCTTGGTTTTGCGCTACATATCAGTCCAGCGCTTCTTGCAGTCATCCACTTCCCTTCTCTTCACTCCGACTGTATTCACCTTGGCCAATATGGACTGTCATATTGTATTTTTAGTTGCCAATGACACAGTGGAGGTGATGCACAGTTGGTGGTGGTGTTCTCTGTCCTCCGTAATAGGGATCTGGTTTTCCTGCGTACTGTAAGGCATCTTCCTCTTCTTCAATCAATCAATCAATAAATCAATCAGGGAATTGTAAGCGCGCTACTCACCCGTGAGGGTCTCAAGGCGCTGAGGGGTGGGGGGGTCTGCAGATCTGTTTAGCCGAAGAGCCAGGTCTTGAGGGTCTTCCTGAAGGTGTTCAGGGAGGGGGCACGTCTGATGTCTGCCGGTAGCTCGTTCCAGGTCTTGGCTGCAATGTGAGAGAAGGATCTTCCGCCTGCTCTGGCTCTGTGGATGTGCGGGGTTTCGGCCAGTGCGAGGTTGGAAGATCGGAGGTTTCTTTTGGGTACGTGGAAGTTGATTCTGTCGTTGAGGTATTTGGGTCCGTTGTTGTGTAGGCATTTGTAGGCGTGAATGAGGACTTTGAAAGTGACTCTTTTCTCCACGGGGAGCCAGTGGAGACTTCGTAGGTGTTGGCTGATGTGTTCGTGTCGGGAGATGCCGAGGACGAGTCTGGCGGCGGTGTTCTGTACTGTCTGGAGTTTGCGGAGTAGGGACTTGTTGATGCCGGCGTAGAGTGCGTTTCTATAGTCCAGTCTGCTGGTGATGAGTGCGTGGGTGACTGTCTTCCTTGACTCAGGGGGGATCCATCTTGCGGAGGATGCGGAGGGTGTTGAAGCAGCTGGAGGTGACGGCGTTGGCCTGTTGGTTCATAGTGAGTGATGAGTCGAGTACGATGCCGAGGTTCTTGGCGTGGTCTGAGGGGGTAGGTGGGCTTCCGAGGGGCGGTCGGCCACCAGGTGCTGTCCCATGCAGAAGGGGTGGTACCGAGGACGAGGACTTGTGTCTTCTCGGCGTTGAGCTTCAGGCAGCTGTTGGTCATCCAGACTGCGACGTCTTGCATTCCTTTCTGGAAGTTGAGTTTGGCAGTGGTGGGGTCTTTGGTGAGGGAGAGGATGAGCTGGGTGTCATCGGCGTAGGATACGATGTTGAGGCCGGGTTGTCGGACGATGGCTGCGAGGGGGGCCATGTAAATGTTGAAGAGGGTGGGGCTCAGTGATGAACCCTGTGGGACTCCGCAGATGATTTTCATGGGGTCGGAGAGGAAGGGTGGGAGTCTGATCCTTTGGCTTCTTCCGGTGAGGAATGATCAGATCCAGTCCAGGGCTGTTCCTTGTATGCCTGCGTCGTGTAGTCTGGCGACTAGTGTGCGATGGGAGACGGTGGCGAAGGCCGCTGATAGGTCGAGTAGGATGAGGGCTGCGGAGTGGCCTTGGTCCAGGAGGGTGCGGATGTCGTCTGTGGCGGCGAGTAGGGCGGTCTCTGTGCTGTGGTTGCTTCGGAATCCAGATTGGGATGGGTCGAGGATGGCATTCTCTTCAATGAATCGTGTCAGTTTCCTGTTGACTGTTTTCTCTGCAACTTTGGCTGCGAAGGGGAGGAGCGAGATGGGCCGATAGTTCTTGAGGTTGGTGGGGTCAGCTGTGGGCTTCTTGAGCAGGGGTCTGACTTATGCGCGCTTCCAGTCATCTGGGAAGGTGCCTGTTTTGAAGGTGGTGTTGATGGTGCGTTGTAGTTCGGGTGCGATGACGGCCACAGCTCTGTGGTAGATGTGAGCGGGGCAGGGGTCGGTGGGGGCCCCCGAGTGGATGCTTTTCATGGTCGAGGCGGTGTCTTCGGCCGTGATTGGTGTCCAGTTGGAGATGGTGGGCTGGCTGGTGTTTCTGGGAGGCGGGGGGCCGTCTGTGGCGCCTGGTGGAAGGTCGATGAAGTTGTTGTAGAGGTTTTTGATCTTGAGGTGGAAATAGGTTCCAAGCTTGTCGCAGAGGTCTTGGGATGGGGTGATGTCTGTGGCTTCGCTGCGTGGGTTGGTGAATTCTTGAATGACACTGAAAAGTTCCTTCGAGTTGGTGGAGTTGGCCAGGATTTTGTTGTGGATGAAGTTCCTCTTGGTGGCTCTGATCTGGTTGTGGTAGTCCGTCATGGCATCCTTGTAGGTGGTGTGGTTTTCGGTTGTCTTGGTGTTTCTCCAGTTCTTCTCCAGGTGTCTGCAGGTGCATCTGGCTTCTTGGAGAGCGGTTGTGAACCAGGCGACTTTCCTGGGGCGTTGTCTGTCGGGGTTGCGTAGCGGGGCGAGCTCGTCTGCGCAGTTGGAGATCCAGGTGTGGAGTTCTCTGGCTGCGCCGTTTGCGCCGTTTGCGTCAGGTGCCCAGGTGTGGTTGTCTCGAGTGAAGGTGGAGTTAAGTTGCTCGTCGGTAACCTTGCTCCAGTTCCTTCGTGGTGGGCGTGGGGCTGGTTTGGGTGCCTTGGGTTTGTTGATGGCGAAGTGTACGCAGTGGTGGTCGGTCCATGGCGGCTGCGTTCTGTGGCTGAATTGGACGCTGTTTCCTGCCGAGAAGATGGGGTCGAGGGTGTGTCCTGCTCTGTGAGTCGGTGTGTTCACGAGTTGTTTAAGTCCGATGCTGGCGAGGTTGTCACGAAGGATAGTGGAGTTGGGGTCGCTGGGGTTGTCGATGTGGAAGTTCAGGTCTCCAATGAGTATGTAGTTTGTTGAGGCGATGGCGTGGGGTGCGATGAAGTCGGTGATGGTGGTGGCGAAGGGTGTTAGGGGGCCAGGGGGTCTGTAGACGAGGGTTCCTCGGAGTGTGGCTTTGGGGGTGGTCTGGATCTGGAAGTGCAGGTGTTCGGCGGAGGGGAAGGTTTGGCTGGAGGTGGTGAGGCGGAGGGTGCTCTTGTGGGCGATGGCGAGGCCCCCTCCTGGGTGGTTGGGGCTGTCTTTCCTCTGGATCTTGTATCCGTCTGGAATGGCGGTGCTGATGTCGGGGGCGGAGGAAGCGTTGGTCCAGGTCTCTGTGAAGAAGGCGATGTCGGGCGAAAGAGAGTCGAGTAGGTTCCAGATTTCCATGGCGTGTTTGTGTACGGAGCGTACGTTGAGGAGGATGCATTTTAGGGTGTCGCCGGTGCTGGCGTCAGCGGTTTTGGAGGGCGGGGTGGCGGTGAGGGTCTGGCGGCAGTGGAGGCAGGAGAACTGGCCGTGGGTCGTGTTCGGCGAGGCCTGTTGGCATTCTCTAAGTCTTCCAGGGTTGAGTGCGAGGAGGGTGGTGGTGTCGTAGCGATGGGTAGTGGGAGGTCCAGGGTTCCTGGCGCTGGCGCGGTCGGGTCATCGACGGGCGCAGACGGGCTTGCCTTTGGCGCGCCGGCGGCGCGGCCGCCATTAAGTAGGGGAGGTGGGAGGGAGGAGAGGCTGGGAGGCGGGAGCAGGGGAATTCCGGGGGGGAAATTCCGGGGGGGAGGGGCCGCAGGGGCAGCAGAGGGGAAAGGCAAAAGGAACAGGCAGGCACAAGAAAATAAAAACAGTGGTGGAATTAGAGCAAGACACAGATGGGCAGAATAACAGTGGCACAACAGGGAAAAAATTAAGAAAAAAAACGGCTGAGAAAGGTTACGGTGGTTGGAGGCAGTCTGGTCCCAGTTGGAGCGGGCAGCAGGCGAAGGAGCGGGCAGCAGGCGAAGGAGCGGGCAGCAGCCTCGAACCTCCCAAGGAGGAGGTCGGGGTCTGGAGGCAAGAGACGGCACAGCGGAGCTGCGGGGAGAGAGTGGACCTAGACCGAGATCTTCTTCTCCTTGCCCTTCCCTGACCCCGAGGTCCCAGGCTGGTCCTCCGTGGGGCTTGTGGGGTTCTGGTTGTCCTCTGTACTCGCTCCGGCTACCTCCATGGTGCTTCGCAGTTGTATGTGTTTTGTTTGTGTTTTTTGTTGGCGCTTTTGTGGTGGTTTTTCCCGCCTGACTTGTGGGACTTGCAGGCCTGGCGCTGCTTGTCGCTGTGTTTTTTTTCCGCTGTTGTGCCCATCGCAACTTTTTTCACGTTCGGCTTTTGATTTTTATCGCCGTCCAGGGGATTTTATCGCAGACATTTTAGGCGTTATCAGGTCACTATCGCATGTTACCACCGTGTGGAGAATGGGGCGTTGACACGGTATTATTTTCCCGCGATGGACGGCGATATGTGAAATTGCGTTGGCCCATTTTGGCGATGATTATCGCACGTTCTTGTGAATATCCCCCTTTGTCCTCGACTTTATGGTTTTCTGGCATATGTCTTTACTCTGCATCAACAAGGATATTTACTAGATATCAATGCTGCTATGGAGTCTTCTCGTATGACAAAGTGCTTGTTTGCTTCTGGTGTGATGGAATGAGGTTTATAAGTGAAGGATGAACATCCTGTCATATATACATTTCATAGCTGGGCTTGGTGTATAGCTGTCAGTGTGTAATGGCAACGCTATGGGGGAGGTCTGATTAATGGGAATTCAGGGTCAGGAATAGATGAGTAGAAAAGCACAGAGCATTGTATTGTATTGTAATTGCATTTATATAGCGCTTACTACCCCAGACGAGATATTGAAGTACTTTTTCGTCGAGTAGCACTCTACTCCCGAACCAATAAAGGATAAGTGGTGAACTAGTATAGTGAAATATGAAAGTAATTTGAGTGGTGGATATGTTAGTCAGTTATTTGTCTTGAGAAGGATAGTGGAGGGATAGAAGAGGGAAAAAGGTTTGCATTTATATAGCGCTTGCTGCCCCTACTAAGGTGTTGAAGTGCTTTTTCAGCGAGTAGCACGCTACTCTGGAACCCATAAAGGATTAGTAGTGAATTAGTATAGTGAAATGTGAAATTATTTTGAGTGGTGGACATGTTAGTCTGTTATTTGGATTGAAAAGGACAGTGGAGGGATAGAAGAGGGAAGGATTCAGAAATGTATTTTTTTTTTTTTTTTTTGGAGCTCATAGCAGTAGGAGGAGGCTTGGGATGAGTAAAAGGGAGGTGGAGGGGGAAGAGTCAGAGGGAAGGGTTTAGAAAGGCTTGTTTGGGAGATCTAAATAGTAAAGAGGTACGAGATGATGCAAGGAAGGGTAGAGTAGGGAAGGGTCTAGAAAGGGTTATTTTGAGGATCATAGTAGTGGTGTGGGGTTTGGGATGAATGAGAGAGTGGAGGTAGAGGATATATTGATAGAGGTGAGAAATAGGGTGGTGCATTGGAAAGAGTAATAGAATGAGGTTTGAGACGAGTCAGAGAGTTGAGGTAGAGGATATATTGAGAGTGGTATAGGGTGAGAAATAGGGTAGTGCATTGGATATGCTGAATTAGAAGAAAAGTAATAAATATATAGATACATACGTACTTGGAAGGTATATATATGCATAAGGAAGGTAGTATATGTAGATTAAAGATGCATTTCAAGTTTTGTTGTACTTTAAATTAATTTATTTGTTTTTTTGTTTTTTTTGTATTTCAATAGTGAAGCAATTATAGATAAATAGTTATGATAAAAAAATTCTTATTTATGCAGTCACTTATATACATGTTAAAAACATAGAATAACGTAACTATCAGTAATATGTACATGTGTTAAGCAGAACTAATGAATATCTATATTTTTTTTTAAATTATTATACAGGTTTATACAAAGCAAGACACATATATAGGTACATATATATATAGTGCAAATAAATGCTTATATACAGAGGTATAAGCTGTATTTTCTGTTTGCGTATGGTGGTTATGTGGGTAAGAGCCAGTTCTGAAGATAAGGTGGTTATCCGTAGATGTTATGTTGGGGGGTACAGATTTCCATAGATTGGCTGCTTGAACAGAGAAGGATGTGCCACCCATGGTTTTTTTCTTGTACGTTCGGATTTTGAGGTGAGGTGCCACTCTAGAGCGGAGGTTCCTATGTTGAATGTGTTTGGTGATTTTATTCCTGATGAAGAGCGGTCCTGTTCCATGTATCGCGTTGTGGGTGACACAAAGCAGCTTGAATGTGGATCTTCTGGCACCGGTAACCAATGCAGGGCTTTCAAGGCAGGAGAGATGTGGCCTTGCGATTTTATATGTAGGAGTAGTCTGACAGCCGAGTTCTGAATCCGTTGTAGTCTTTTCATAGTCGTTAAAGGTGATCCGTGGTAGAGGCTATTGGCATAATCGAGTTTGGACAGAACAAGAGAGATGGTAGCCTGGACCATGTGTGGAAATCTCAAATGGGGGAAGATTTGTTGAAGGGTTTTTATAGTAATAAAGCTTGACCTTGCTAGTTTGTCCACTTGGGCATACATTGATAGCTTTTACACTTGGGCATTCATTGATAGCTTGGAGTCCATGGTCATTCCGAGGTTTCTTACTTCCTTTGATACTTTAGGCGGTGTTCCCAGATCATCAGGCCATGCAGCGAGCGAGTCACAATTTTTCCAATTGCCACACGTGAGTATTTCCGTTTTGGAAGCAGTCAGTTTGAGATGGCTCCACGTCATCCATTGATCCATGGCTCTGAGACAACTGAAAATAGGCGACTTTCCAATGTCTTTGGGGCATTCCAGTTGAAGGAGAATTTGCGTGTCGCATGCATAGTTAGAGCACGTGAGGGGAAATTGATTGATCAGTGCTGGTAATTACTTCATGTAGATGTTGGAAAGCATGGGCGAGATGATAGAGCCTTGACAGACCCCTGCTTTTGGGAAGTATGGTTTGGACGAGAAAGGGGGGGTATGGATGACTGCGAAGGTAGGATTTGATCCAGTCTAGAGCAGTCCCCTCTATTCCGCCTTCGTAGAGTATCAGAGTGTCATGGTTAACCGTGTCAAAGGCAGCCGAGAGGTCCAAGAGAAGTAGCGCAGCAACCCCGTTGCGGTCAACTGTGTTCTTCAGGTCATCCCGTATGGCATCTAGGGCAGATTTTGTGCCTTTTTCTGGTAGGAATCCCGTTTGGAAGTCTGAAAGTATGGCAATATCTTCAATAAATTGTGACATCTGGGCAAATGCTGCTCTTCCCTTCAGTTTGCCCAGAAAAGGTCCATTTGTAATCGGTCTGTAGTTGTCAGGATTCAGTGGGTACAAGTTTGTTTTCTTCAGTAAAGGGCATATGTATGACTTTTTGAGTTCTTCTGGAAATTTTCTGGTAGCTAGGAATTGTTGATGATTCTTCTTACTGGTGTGGCAGCAGAGGTTGTCGAAGAATTGTCTTGAATGCTTGCGGTGGACACGGTTCAGAAGGGATGCCGGCAGGCCTGCTTGCTTTGACCAGGTCCATAAATTCATTGTTTGAAATGTGTTGGAAGGAACGGAGAGGCTGGGTTAGAGTATTCTTGGATTGTTGTTTTGGAAAAGGGTCGGTGCTGGTGCTTTGTCTTTGTTTTAAATATGAGTCCAACGTGTCTGTTTGGCCACATAATGATTTGCTAGTTTGTCTGTGAAATCTTGAGTAACGGGATGAGCTCCTTCTAGGGAATTGGTTTACAAAATTAATTGAGAATTTTATAGAACTCTTTATTTCCACATTTAGCATTTTGAATTCTGTCTGAATAGTATTTTTCCTTAGCTTTTTTGATAGCTGACCTGTATAATCTGTTAATTTTCTGTACGCAAAGTTTGTCTTAATTGGTGTTTGTTTTGAGCCAGGCACATTGCAGCTTTCTAATTTGTTGTTTTATCTCCTTTATCTCTGTATTTCACCAAGGGGCGGGTTTTCATTTGTTCTGTTGTGTTGTTTTTAGTGGTATTAGGATATCAAAAGCTTCTTGTAGCCACTCATATAGTTTTTGAACAGAATTTATTGTGTCTAGATCTGTACTGGATGTTAGCTGTGCTTCTAAGTGTTCCAAATAGAGTTTGTTCCATGGTTGATAGGTGGATGCATGTAAGCTGGTTTTAGGTGCGTCGCTTAGTGTTGTTTTATGTTGGAAAGCAAGCAAATGGTGGTCTGACCATGTGACTGGAGTCATTGTTTGAAAGGTAAGTAGTTCTGTATTAGCAAAAATGACATCTGGGATGTATCCAGCAATGTGTGTGAGTTTGTGACTATCTGATGCAGGTTCAGTGCGTTTAGGTCAGCAATTATTGTTTTTGGATGGAGCATATTGGGTTTGTCAAACCAAATGTTGAGGTCACCCAGAACGCATTTGGGAATGTTGCATTGCTAGGTGGAGGTCTGTAAACGAGCAGGAAGTTACAGGAGGAAGATGGTGTAGGGTTGCATCTGGAGAAGAGGGTGAAGAGGGCCTCACAACCTTGTATGGAGACGTCATCAGCTCTAGAGATATTTAATGTTTGCTTGAACACAACAGCTAGGCCACCTCCTCTTTTGCTGATATGATTTTGCGTGATAGTTTGATAGCCAAGAGGAACGGCTTCATGCAGGACTAGAGCCATATCATCTCCCAACCATGATTCAGTTATGAATTGAGTGAGTACAAGAGAAACAGTGTGTGAATGCTTGTGATGAATCAGAGGGTGAGATGGGACATCACATTTGGAAAGGGGGACGGCTAGAGCTTTCCTGATGTAGAGAATCTATCTTGGGCTTATTCCAGAACTAGAGGGTGCTCAAGGTCATCTTGCAGATTTCCACATCTGTGTTTTAGCCAACAACAATGCAAGGTCGAGAAATCTGTGGGTTTTTTTTTCATTTGGGTTGTAGGAATAAACTGACTATGCATGCTTGCCTCTCTGTTATGTCTTGTAAAGTTTGAGTTATTGCCCTCGAAGTTTGTGCTGTCACTGGGTAGGTCTACTCTATGTGAAGAAAATCAGCCCCAACTGTCATACACCCTGGGCAGGAGGAGTCAGCACCTTGATAAATCCTCACTATCCTGTGGGGCACGGGATATGTGTGGTGACTCGCTGTAGTTCAGTCTTAGAATTCTGGGTGCCCTTGGTTCCATCTGAGATGCTTTTAAATTCCACAATATTTTTTATGCAAATAGTTGCATTAAATAAACTTGAAGTGTGCATTCTTGAACAATTTATGTGTATAATCTAAAAGATTTGAAGCCCAGTTTTCTTTCAAGTCTGCTATGTTAGTTTTAGTGGTGAAGAGTAGTGCTTGCTAAAGAATTGCCACCATATTATTAGGTTCTCCCATTCTATACAGTATATGTAGCATCATGTGAGTGGTAGGATCCTGTTAGGCTTCTCCCCAAATACATCTTATTTCTCTTATTATTGCTCCTTACATCAAAAATTGACCTCCTGAATGGTGATACATCTCCGCTAGGTCCCTAACAGGTTTAATGATTCCAGCTTGAAAAACATCTGCTACTGTCCCATTTCCCTTACTCAACCATATTTTCAGCTGTTTGTTCCTGCTTTCCTGGAATATCCTTGTTGGACGTGGCCCTCTCTGCAGGGTCATTTCAAAATGTTTTGCTTTCACCCCCTAGTTTTCTGAACCCGTGTTTTTTTTTACTCTGTGCAGTTTACCACTGCTAACCAGTGCTAAAGGGCCTGTGCTGTCTCCTTTAAATATTATGAAATTAGCTTAAACCAAATTGGCATATTTAATTTACTTGTAAGTCCGTTGTAAAGTGGTACTATATGTATCCCGGGTCTATAAATGAAATGCTGCTGGTGGGCCAGCAGCCCTTATTGTGCCACTCACTTAAGTAGCCTTTTAAACATATCTCAGCCTGCCATTGCAGCCTGTGTGTGCAGTTTTCAGCTGCCAATTTAACTTGGCAAAATAAACCTTTTGCCAGGCCTAAACCTTCCTTTTAAGTACATATACGTCATGCTTAGGGTAGGCCCTAACCAGCCCATAGGGTAGGGTGGAGTGTATTAAAAAAGTTAGACATGTACTTTTATGTTTTACATGTCCTGCTAGTGAAAAACTCTCATATTTGTTTTTTTATTTTTGCAGGGCCGTAGGATACCATTGGATTACCTTATCAAATTTAATATGTTCTATTTTTTGATTGGGAGCAGGTAGGAAAGTCACATTTGGTGTCCGAGGAATTGCAATTTAAAATCCTCTTTCATTGTTAAGTTGGGTTTTAAGTTACAATTCTGAAAAATGTCACCTTTAGAAAGTTAAAGACACACAATTGATGGACGGAATGCAGAACAAATCAAAACATTCACCCCCAGTCAAGAGATCTGGGTTAAATCCATCATTCTTTTGCTCACCATGCCACCCCAGTTTAGACCTGGCCATATGGGACGGGTATGCCTAGACATGGGTCCCCTGCTCTCCATGCCACTGGAGTCAAGCTATCCTGGCTGATGAGGGCTGAAACCCCGAAACTGGTCCTAGGATGCTTGCTTCCAGTCCAGGGAGGACCTGGCCTGGCAGTTCGGGCTGGACTGTTCCCATTGGGCGCAGGGTTAAGACTGATTTGCATATGGCTGGGTCCAAACTGGAATGGCATGGTGAGCAAAAAAACGATGGATTTAGGCCCAGATCTCTGCACTGGGGTGAATGTATGACATTGTTCTGCATTCTGTCCATCAATTGTTCTTTTTGCATTTGTCACCCCGAGTGGGACGGGTATGCCCAGATGTGGGTCCTGTTCTTTCTATGGCACTGGAGTCAAGCTATCCTGGCTGATGAGGGCTGAAAGCCCGAAACCGGTCCTAGGATGCTTGTTTCCAGTCCAGGGAGGACCTGGCCTGGCAGTTTGGGCTGGACTGGAAACAAGCATCCTAGGACAGACGTGCCTGGGAGTTCGGGCTGGACTGTTCCCATTGGGCGCAGGGTCAAGACTGATTTGCATATGGCTGGGTCCAAACTGGAATGGAATGGTGAGCAAAAAAACGATGGATTTAGGCCCAGATCTCTGTACTGGGGTGAATGTATGACATTGTTCTGCATTCTGTCCATCAATTGTTCTTTTTGCACTTTTAGAAAGTTGGCATTTTCTGTCCTAAGCATTTGGTGCCTGCCGCCTGTTCTTGGGTCACATGACTAGGTGTAGTTGGCAGTTGGCCTTTGGGTATTTCTCCCAGCTGGTATCACAATAGAGGGTCTGGGTAGTGGCACGATGAGCCATCTCTGACTTTAAAGGGGGGCAAAGCTGTCATCTACCACACTTGCACTTCAGTGGGCTGTGCCCTGCCCTCACAAAAAGGACTTCACTCTAGATTAGTGGCCTTCAAAAATTTTAATGCCATGTATCCCCCCGCCCCCAGTGGGGAGGGAAAAAAATCATCGGGCTCCCTCTGAATTTTTCACACTTATTCTATTAAATTGGCAATGTTTAAATATGTTTAGTCTTATTAAAACATTGCAGTTAAATTCTGTTACCGTTTTAAAAATGCAAACAAATACATGGTTGCCAAACATACAATTCTGGTCCGGCAGGCCTTACTAGCATGTAAAAGTATCCACAGTGTGATCATTAGATATGGAGGTTTTGAAGAATATTTGGAGTCCCTTCCTTTTTGACACAGACTCCGAGCAAGGATATAAATGTCAAAAGATAATAGTGATGGCCCTTTACAGAGCAGCTTAATGCCGCCCATTTTTTTCCACTTAAAATGAAACACTGTTATCAGCATAATGCTTCTTTTGGACAGAGCCTGGTGCCCCCCTGGGATCACTTGAGGTGCCCAGTTTGAAGACCCCTGCTCTAGACAGACTAGGACTAGGGCTGGGAGGCAGGATATTCCAAACACCTCTGTAGGGGGAAACTCCAGAATGTTCTCCCTCTGCAAAGTGGGCACCAGGTATAAAAAGGGGAACCTCAGACCCACTCTTTGGATCACTTCTGGACCTGTGGAAGACTCAGAAGAAGGACTGCTGTGCTGCTCTGCTGCAAGAAAGACTGCCCTACTACCTTCTACTTTGCTGCCCTGCTGTCTGAGTGAGAAGTACTGGACCTGCACATTGAACCCAGGACCAAAGAGAGAATCCAAGGGTTAGTTGTCTGTCCTCCTGAGCAGAGCCAATAATTTTGAACTCTGCATCTGGACTCTGCCTGCCTAGAGTCCTAACCCCCCGAAGTGGTGCCCCTCCACTCCTGGACCCTTGGAAGTGGGGATAAAGGTATTCTGCCAGCCCAGCTGTGGTACCCACCAGAACCTACGCAGTGTGATGCAAACCCAATGCAGGTCCTCGTCGCACCTCATTGAAACAGACGCAACGTGCCACAGCCTCAATGCAAGTCCGCATCGCAGCCTTCACAATGTATTTAAACTGTCACTGCACAACACATCCTCGATGTGGACTTGCAGCTTCTCATCAGGACCGACGCAGCGCGTCGCAGAATCAACAGGAGCCTAAATTGCACCCTTCGCAACTGCTGCATGACACATCCACGACACAGACCTCATATCCCTCCTCTGGACCACCGCTGTGCAGCGAAACACTCCACACCCAAAACTTAAGGTACATTTCTCTACGGGTCTAACTTGGTCCCAATAGCCAGCCGACGCTCCATCGTGGTCGCCCTGAACTTGTGACTTTGTCCCAATCTGACGCAACCAGATAACCGCAGTTCCCACTTTGTGCTTTAAGGCACTATTTCTTCCTAAATTGTTAAAATTGCATAATGCCGGTTCTACTTATTGTATTTTTGTTGTTTTGTAATTAAATTATTTATTAATTTTTACTCTATTTTTCCAAATTAGTGTGGGATTTTTCTTGTGTTAGATTTTCACTTTATTACTGTGCGTGACTGCATAAATACTCTACTCATTGCCTCTAATTTAAGCTTGATTGCTTTGTGCTAAGCTACCCGGGGATTAAGCACGGGTTCGTTTATGGTTTTGCTTGTGTTCTACCCTGATAGGTATTGTGGCTGTTGCTTGAGCAGGGTTTCACCTCGCTCAACCAACAACCCAATTTCCTATAACCCTGAAGTGGCATGCTGGAGGAATATGCAATTTTTGTTCCTGACAGCCTCAGGTAATTTCCAGCAGTATTTAGCTAGCTTCACTATCTGGGGAGCTTCCCGGGCACCTTTTTGGGTTTGAGAAACTTTGCGACCAGAATGTCCATATGATTTGTTTCTAATCATGCTGATCCTTGTACATTTGCCAAAAGATTTGTCTGCCCATCGAAGTTGTGCAGCTATGTAATACAGTTCAAGGTCAGGGGCACCCAGACCCCCTTTGATACAGGCAATTGCAATTTGTGTAATGCAACTATGCACCTGTTAGAGTCCCAAATTAAGTCAAGGAAGATAATGTCTAAGTCCTTGAATAGACTAACTCTTAGTCTTTTGTCTTAGTCAAAGATTGGCATCTTTTAAAGTGCCGTTCTCACCATCACTGGAAGTGTTAGTGTTTTCCATAAAGATGCACAACCACTAGGAGCTGTGATTACAGCTTTTCTAACTACCATTTATAATTTCTGATTCTGTATGGCAAAATATCTGTGAATACTAATTCTGGTCCTAACCCTGACCCTTACTTCCTGTTAGATAAATATGCTTGTGAACAAACAAATACCCCCTGCAATCCCCCCAATGCCTCAAATGAGTCTAATTTGGGTAGCCTAGCATCAGTTTCCTCTCGACAGTCCTTCCTGTCCTGGCTTCTGATGTTTTTGAAATATTCATATTTACATACTCTTAATAAGCTGGGGTTTAAATTCTGTCAGTTCCTTGATCTTTTTCTCACGTTGAAGCGTATGCTGGTCGTGGGTATCATCTTGGTGTTTGAGGATCTCTCCCAGTTCTGTTTTCCCTACCCTGTCAATTGCACTTTTAGGGAGAGGTCGCCATAGTGCTGAGGAGATAGGCCAATGGCAGAAGTGACAACCTTTTATTCAGAAGTAGTCAGTCAGTCAGTCAAAAACATCTTTAGTCGGATAATCAAATACCCATAAAAGAAAAACCACATTAAGAACACAAAAAAAACCATATGAAGTATAAAATTTGAAATAAAACAATTCATCACACACAAAAGTGACACATAAAAGCACTACAGTTTCAACGGGGCAGTCTTGACTGGGAAACACTATAAAGAATAAACACAATTCAGTACACACAAAAATAAAAACCAATGTATGGCGGCATATATAATCACTACAATTACAACAGGGACATCCTAATCAGAAAGCATGGTACGCGGGCCCAAACTGACGTTTTGAGAAAAGAGCCTACATATAAGCTTGTCTCATTATTGCATTTCTAAGAGAAAACTGAATGCCACTTTAAAATCCGTAACATTGTGTTTTTTAATGAGTGGAAGTAAAAAGTGCTTCGTATATCTTAAATAAAATTTGCAAAAAAGTGCAGAGTGCTTCATGGACTGACCAGAACTCGTTGCGCGCTGCATCGCCAAATGCGATGCAGCATGCGCAACGAATTTCGTTTTATTTATTTATTGGTTTACTTACCTCTTTTGGGCCATATTCCAGAGTTTACTACCCCCCACCCTGCCCCTCCCCCCCCACGTCACCGCCCATCAGCACTCCCACCAGGAGCCGCTACTGATCAAGGTTCATTTGAAAACCCACGGGAAAGCATAATAAGTATTTTAATGTGCCAGCCCTTAACCGAAACAACAAGCTACGTTCCCAGCTTCCTCTTGATGTAAAGAGACAGCTGGTAGGACGGCTGACTACAGCCATTTTTAAATAAGCTGTCACTATTGCCATCCCCCATCCTTGTTCAATCTGATGGTATGCTCAAAATTAAACAGGGTTAGCTGCACAGATTTCTTAATTACATTCACAATATTTTCAGGGTCTTTGAAGACAAGCTGTAGACCAATCTTTTGACAACAGACTCCACTGCTGCTAACCATGGGATTTGGTGTACCCTTTCACACCCAAGACAGTCCCTGATAACATCCGTGGTTTAAGTGGCTTATGCATTTTTCCATACTGCTAACCAAAGTAATGCAGGGCATGCTCTAATGTGATCTTTTATATATGGTAGGCCCAGTTCTCCATGGCAGATCACATAGGAGGTTGATATAGGGACCGACAGCACCCTCCTGCAGAACCTGTTTTCTTCGATCTGTATAGCGTGGCAGTTGGAGATTCAGCTCCGTATGTTGCGACAGGAGTGCACTGAGTTTTATAAATATGCAACATGGGGCCAAGAGCACCTCCTCCTGGCGGCTGGGGTAAATTACATAGTGAGCCAACCGCCCTAGACAACTTAGACCTACACTCAGAGATATTAGGTGTCCAGGGCCCAGAAGCAGCAAAGGTAACCCCCAAATAGGAAAAAGTGATGGTGCATCTTAAACTGTTAATACCCACAAAGAGGGTTGCTATCTGCTTACTCTTTGGACCGCATGCCATAATGTAGGATTTAACAAAGTTGGTTTGTGAGTCCAAGGAACCCATAAAGTTCACAAAGGCATACACCAGCTGACGCAGGGCTAGTGGTGTTCGCGCCATCAGCACTGTGTTGTCAGCGTAAAGGAGAGAAGGGAGTGGTAACCCTTGGATTCTGGGTACATCTGGAGTAGCAGTGACTGAAGAAGAATGAAGCTTATTAATATATAATATAAATAAAAAGAGGGGCCTAAACACAACCTTGTCTCACCCTTGTCTTATATCATTTGATACCTTTCCATCTGCACTTATTCTAACCCTAGCCTTCATTTCTCTGCAAATATGCCATAAAGTGCACCAGTGCTTCATCCATCCCATAAGAGAGAAGAGTTTCCCATAACTTTGAGCGGTTGATGCAGGCAAAAGCTTGAGACTGGACCATAAATGCCAAGTATAAAGGGGAATGTTTAGCAACAGTATATTTTCCAATAATCAGTGACAAATTAAGACATTGCTCAGCAGCCCCCACCCGATTTCTGAACCCGCATTGACAAGGATACAGAACTGGTGTTTCCTGTATCCACTCTTTAATCTCGTCATACAACACCCTCCCTAAAATTTTAACCAATGTGTCTATTAGGGAAATGGTATATGGTAAGGACAAAGGTCAAGAAGAGGCCGCTTAGGTCCTCGTGTAGCCTAGGCTACTAAATTATTTTTAGGCAGCATTAATCAGATAGCACAAGGTAGTGTAGTCCAGGCGGGACTAATTACGTAATAGATGCTGGGACACAAAGTAGATATGGTATCACATTTATTAACGGCATAAATGGATTAACATAACTTAATTGCATAATAATAGTTCTGGTGCTCACACATAGAAGTGAAAGTGCATGAAGTGAGGAGTGTTTGTGACATTAAAAACGTTACATCGCATTGAAAACAACCATGTAAAAACTCCTAAGTAATTAGTTGCAGTAATGGAGTTTTAAGTTGTATAGGTCGACGGCGTTTCGATCTTATGAATGTAAGATCATCATCAGGACGGAACAAGTGTGAACAAGTAGAATCTATTAAAGGAAAACCAAAAATCAAACAATGGTCCCGAAAAGAACAACCAATTTAAGAGCAAGACCTAAATTAATAAGGGATTCTTGAAATAACCTGAGTACAAAATGAGTTAAAGACTGCTAATGAAAGGTAACGTTAAATGAGAAATAAATAGAGGTACCATGTAATGAGACCTCAGTATTGAAGGTAGTTCCAAGGCTTCCTGTAGAGGTAGGCATGCGAAGGACATACTAAATAGTGAGGTTACGCTGCAACTGGGGAGGTGTCAGCGCAGGGAAAATGAATGCGCGCAAGTAGTCGACTATAGAATAAGGCAAGTGAGGCACGACTAGGTAAGGAAGTGCTGCAAGAGTCATGCGATATGGGCAGGGGCCCAGGGGCAACAAGGTAGTGGTATGCCAAGGAGAGGGACTTACTTAGGCTATTCAGTCTCCAAGGAGCATCGTGAGTTCTGAGGATAGACAAGTCATGCGAGCAGGACGGGACCTGTTGAGTTCTGCAAGGTAGGGAGAAGGGTTAGTGTGGGGCCTGAGCTACTGAAGTGCGAGCGGCGTGAATGGAAGCAGTACTTACTTCAAGGCCAGGAGGGGGCCGCTGGCGGAGGAGAGACCCAGAATTTACGGGCGTTAGTGCAGGAAAGCAAGCGAGTCAATCTCTACTCCAAGGTCAAGACCCATGGGTGTCTCGGACGTTAGTTCCGGAGGCAAGCAGGAGAATCAATCTCTAAGGGGGAAAGGAGGAGGACGGCGCAGTGGTAAGAACGCCGTGTGTAAGAGAGTCAAGGGAAAATTCGGAAAGCCTAATTACTGGAAGGACGAAGGCTTGACGGAAGAATACTTACTAGTGAGAGCCTGCTGGTTAGGAGCGAAGGAGACCGTGAGTTGCTCGAGCGTGGAGCCGATACTAAACCGTGGCAGCTGAGTGACTTAAAAGGTATGCCGCGAGTGACGCGCATGGGCAAAGGTAGCGAGGCTGAAACTAGACTGTGTAGCGCCGCCATCTTAGGAAGGCACTGATGAAGACCCAGTAGCGCGCATGTGCAGAATAAATCAAGCTAAGTTCTACACTGCTAAAGAACTGTTGTGGGCGACTAACGCAGAGTCCCAGTGAAGTAAAAGAGAGCAATTCAAGGGGTTGTAGAAGAGCCCGTATGTAGGGGAGAATAAGAGACATTTGCAGCAAAGTGAAATCAAGATTTCATGATATTAGAAGAATACAGACATAATTAAAAATTAAGAATATATCTAAAAAAATATATACATAGAACTGAGAGATTTTACAGGATCATGTTCCATTCTTCAACAGTATTGAGTCCATTTTCGATGGAACGACAGTTGAACATCCATTTACATTCCAGCCTGTTAAGAGTTGCTTGGGGGTCACAGCCTCTCTTGTGTGGGCGAAGGCTGTCAATCACTTGCCAGCGTAGATCTTGTTCAGAGTGTCCTTTCTCAATGAAATGTTCCACCAATGGGGCCGTCATGTTACCGCAGCGTATCCGGCTTTTATGTTGACTGATTCTCGCTTTTATTTTCTAGGTGGTTTGTTCCACATAGATGAGGTTGCAAGGACATTTGACACAGTAAATTACATTCATTGAGTTACAGTTTGAGAAGAAGCTCAATTGGTGCGTAGTGGTGCCATATTCAAAAGTTTTTGTGTTTCTCGTGAGTGGGCATGCAACACAGTTACCACATTTAAAATGTCCTACTATAGGAGGGAGACCTAAGAATGATTGCACAGTAGTCTCATCTCGGGCTTGTTTATATGCCCAGACAATGTGGTCTTTAATGTTGCGCCCACGTTTAAAGGAAAACAAGGGAGCTTCATTAGTGATGTCAATTGAGGTAAGGAGAGGCCAGTGTTTTTTTATCATTTTGGTAATTTTATTGCTGGCTGGACAGAATGTGGTCACGCATGCAATACGTGATATGGTTTTCTTTGGTCTGGTTTCCAAAAGGAATTCCCTATGTGAAAACCACGCACGTTTCATAGATCTTTTCACTAATCTTCTAGGGTAGCCTCTGTACATGAGTTTGTCGCAAAGTATGTCTGCTTCCCTGAAGTAGTCTTCTTTTAGTTTACAGTTTCTCCGTATTCTTAAGAATTGGCCATACGGAAGGCCATCCCTCAGTGCTCTAGGGTGGGCACTATTGTAGTGGAGAAGAGTGTTGCGTTCTGAGGGCTTTCTGTACAAGGTCGTGTAGAGCCCTCCCTCAGTAGGTTTGACAGTGACATCGAGATAGTCAACTTGTGTGTTGCTAGAATTGTAGGTGAATCTAAGGTCAGGCTGGCAGCTGTTAAGCCATGCGACGCAGCTGTCTAATTCAGTTGTGGTGCCTTGCCAGATCATAAAAACATCATCGATGTATCGGTGCCAGCTTGTTATGTGATTACGATGTGGATTGACTTGATTGAGGACCAGAGATTTTTCAATGTCGTCTACATAGAGAATAGCAAAATTTGGGGCGAAAACTGCTCCCATACTTGTACCCTTGCATTGTTTGTAATATTTGTCATTGAACATAAAGTAATTCTTGGTAAGTGCTATTGTCAACAGGGAGATGATGAATTCTGTCGGTACTTTATGTGGTCTTGGTCTGTTGTTGAGATGTGTCTCAATAACTGTTGCTCCCTTATCCTGCGGGATGTTGGTATAAAGGGATTCTATATCCAGAGTGACTAGAAGTTCTTGTGTGGGATCAAAATGTTCCCGCTCTACCAGGTTGATGAAATGTGTGGTGTCTTTCACATAGGCTACGGTGTCAAGTACTAGGTCATGAATGAAAAAATCGATGTATCTACCTAGTGGCTCAAGAATAGAGCCACATCCGGATAGGATGGGTCTTCCTGGTGGATTATCTTGATTTTTATGGACTTTCGGAAGTGTGTATATTACTGGAGTCCTAGGATTTTCATTGTTGAGGTAGAGAAACTCTCTGTGACTGATATAGCCTAGGGATTCGGCTTCTTTGGTTATATTCTGGATAAGACTTTTTATTTCAGCTAAAGGGTTATGTCTGAGTAATTCATAGTGGGTCGTGTTATTTATTTGGCGTATAATTTCATTGTCATAGGATGTTTTGTCTTGGATGACGATGCCACCCCCTTTATCACATGGCTTGATGACGATGTTGTCCATGTTTTTCAATTTGAGGAGACTATATATATTAGGGAAATGGGCCTGTAGCATCCCGGGTGTGAGCGATCTCCCTTCCTCAAGATGGGTACAATAATGGAAGTGTTCCAGGACTTCAGTAGTGGGGAGTTAACAAGGTTGTTAAAAACATTCGTTAATAGTGGTGCCCACAATTCCAGGTTGCATCTTATAAGATCAATAGGTACGTGTTAGGTTGTGTGGTAAGGCCCCATCTGGACCTGGGGCCTTACCACACAAACCCTGGCTAATGGCAACCTCTACTTCTCTCAGAGTAACCTGAATGCCTGAGCAATTGTTAACAACCACAAAGGACTCGATATCCCTAGGTGATGGTGCGTACATTTCTGAGCAATGGGCCTCCCAAAACTCACTGGGAATATGATAGCTAATTGGGCTCACAGTTAATAAAAAGAAAAGAAGTAGAACTTTACCTTGTAAAGGTGCAAGTGTATATGGGTGGAACATAATGCTGCTTGATTGCTCTTGACATATCTCAACAACTGCTATTTAATTCTTTCACAGTGTATGCAGTCTAACTAACTTTTTAAATATGTGTAATCATAATCTGCATCAGTATTAGATTAAGACATACAAGCTAAGGAAAAATGTACCCTAATCAACATATATTCTTGTTTTTCTAGCAAAATGCTTTGATTTCGCTCTCTATGAGTATTTTGATGTTGGAGAAAGCTGGCCAAGGATACACCAGGGAGAAATAGAACAGTGCACATGCATCAACGGGCAAATCGAGTGCGAAAAGGCTCGGCGATATTCAGGTGAAAGTCATTCAAAATATTGGGTGTTACGAATGAAATACTGTACTTGTTCATAGGATCTCTCTTAAAATGTTTGTCTAATGATATACAGAGATGTTGCATGAGGGAACCTTATGGGGTTCCAGTCATTTATCAGAGATACTCAGCAATCCGTAGCTTGTGGAGGATATATAATCAAGGAAATATGAATGGCAAATCCCCATTTTCCCTTTGTTCAAGTCTGATCATAAGTGAACAAAACAAGTGCAGGGCTGCAAGACCCACTGTTTTAGATGAAAAAGACAACTGCAGTCCATCAGTGTAATAGGTGTTCTAATTCCAAATACTCATGGAATTGCATTATATTTTACTAAAATTATATGTATCTAATATACTTATATGGGTTGTTAGCCATTCCTCTTCATCCTTTGGTTTCTTGTTGTGTCATTCACATTTTCTTCCACCTACCACAGCATAGGGCAGTGGGTCAGCCCACTTCAGTCATTGACTGACTTCACTGTGAGTGACGGCTGCAGTAAAGCGCTGACTCTGAATACTGCCAGAGCATTTTGTTCTCTCACAAGGAGCACATCTGGACATACAGTAGTTCCCTTCATTGCCAGAGGTGCCAGGGCCTACAGTGGCAAACAATTCTTTTTGAGACAAATTTTTTTTTTTGCTTTTAGTCAACAATTTTTTTTAGTATTGGCTAGGGTTCGACAGCTCCCCAACAACAACATCTTAGAAAGCCCATGACAAAACAAAGCAACCATTGACAAAGCTAAAAGGCAAACAGCCAAAGCCAGACCTATTGGCTTTGCCAATGCTATTTTTTAACTATGTATACCACCTAGCCCTGGAATTCCATCCTAATCTGGTATGTACTGGGCTTACATACCATTGTTTTTCCACATTCATTTTTAATTTTGTGGAAAAAGGGTTTTCACGTTTTAGTGATTCACCACAATAGATTCTCTAGCCTGGGGACGCAAGACGGGTGGTATCCACTTTGTATTTTGTTCAAAATGAGGTAGTGCCAAGCGGCAATGTATCATAACCAAATAAATGTCAATAGGTATGCTTTGGGGAACAATTAACTTATTTCTAACATCCTAAGCAAACTTTTATTGGCTCCAACCTTATGGTTGTGATTTTTGACACCCAAACATCGTAAATGTGCTCCGGTAGGCTCACACCTAAGTTTATAGTAAACTTCAATTTTTCAGAAATTAACGAAGAATGCCACATGTACTCTTGTGAAGCTGCGACATGCCTAAATCTGATATATTAATTTAGACATGCGCAAATAAAACGCAAATGTGAAAACGCATTAAGGGAAATTATTTTCCTTATGTGGAAATGCATTCCCCTACGCCACTACACATTTTTCGTTTCCATTCCCACACGGGACAGAAACTTACTTGAGCCCTTGACAGACATTCATTTCTCACGGTACCCACAGTGGTGATGTGCATGACAAAAGTTTATTAACATACCAAAGTCAAACGTGCGTTGGCGTGCACTCATCAGCACCGTTCTCAAATGATGCTCCAACCTGGCCCTGGCTTGGGAGCAGATTGGCTTCTTCACAAAAAGTCATCATAGTCATCCAATGAGTGAGCACCCTGCACAGTGTATCCTGTGGCGACTCTAGGAGGAGAGCTCATGTCCTCAAGACTCCAGGGAGGTGACCTCCCATGGCACGGTGATGGTGGGGCGATAACTCTGCACCCAGAGTTACTGGCACCTTGTGGTATTCTCAAGCCATTACGCTCCATCCTGAGTTAATGGCCTGGTAATTGGGTCATTAACTCAACCAAGTGCTAAATGTCTTGGCATTGGAAATCCCTGAAGGCCCCCAAACTAACAGACTGGGGGGAGGACCTAGGCCAGTGGGGCCTGGCCGAAAGCATGGCCCGTAGGCGTGAAGAGCGGCGAGGATTACGCAAGCGCCCAATCTGTATGGAGTGGGACATACCATTGGAGAGCTTTAAAAGGCAAGCTCCGGATCGTGAAGGGCAGCAGGTGCCCAGTGAGCCCTTCTAGGGTCCTGGCCTGTTCACACCCTATTAACTGTATATGATTGAGGCCCATTATTACCCACGCCTGCCAGGTGCACACCAATATTTCACGGTACTCACCTGGGCACTTGGCTGCCCCCTTTCCCCCCCTTGTGTTCTCGTCTTCCTGGCTTTAAGTGGCACTGAGCAGTTATTAGTTTGGGTTTTACATTTAATGATCACTCTTCTGTCCATGTTCATTAATAATCCTTGAACAGGTGCATTCAGTGATGTGGTCTATTATACTAACTAGTTTAAAATGTTGTAGTTTGCACATTATTATATATGCTCTTAGGATGGACACTTTTCTCCTGTAACATTATATGCTGTAATCATAAAATGCAATAAAATTTGTGGTAAAAATAAAAACTCAACCGTGTTCTATGGTGAAAGGAAAGGACTGGGGCGATTTCTCTTGTGAACCCACCATTGCAGCCGACTTGTGGTTGGGCCCTAGGGCGAGCTTAACCACTAGCTCAGACCCACTCCTGTTTTCTTGTGCTACAAATGCATTGTACTTTTAAGCATTTGTCCACCAAAAATGACGGAGATTATTCACATTCATAGCTCATCTGTACAGCATCACACTGGGAAAAAATGAAAATTCAAACAATTCAATGCTACACTAGGCGCAGTTTCTTAAGATTTGCACTTTTATTTGCAGCCTGCTCAAATAATCCGTGCCCAGCACAGACCGCCTGCAGAATGCTCCCCATTGGAGAAGCAGTTTGCGCATGCAGAGGGAAACATGTGGGAAGGCACTGCAACATAGGTACGTATGAAATGCAAATTCCGTTACAAACACTACAAAGAGTTTTAAGAAAATGACATTAGCCAGCATTGATGGTGCAAAACTTTGCAGTGCACCGTTGCAAAAATACACCATCAATCAATGTGATTTCCAGACTCGAGTGTATAAGTCTCTTTCTGTACATGCCTACAAATCTTTATTTTGTAAATAGTGTTTGCTTGCATAGTCCATGCAACCGGATACTTTATGCAGTGTTGCATATACTAATCCAGCACACTGGAAAGGGCCAATCGCAAATTGCAAACAGGACACGGGTGAGCACCCTTTATTGCCTGCAGCTACCATTTCCACAGTGAAAGCTGCCCTCACTGACAGGTTAATGTAAACTGGAGCAAGATCTGGGCAAAGATGTAAGAGCCAACTTGAGCCTAAAGGTAAGAAGTGCCATGTTGGGGAGTGCATCAGGAAGCAGGACTTGAGGTTCATGTTCCAGCGGGTGCTGGGCACGGAGCTCAAATCCCACCTCTGCCCAGGTTACTGTATTTGAGCAATGGCTGGTGGTGCATGCGAAGTGTCGGTGGAAGACTGCCTGGAAGAAGGCTGCATACACCCCGGGAGCATGTTATGCAAGGACCCTTTGCCTTTGGACTACAGGTACCAGAATTCCTGAAATCTCACCTTGTCTGCAGATTGGGTGTACTGGGTACAACTTGCATTGTGATTCATGGTGCTCTTGCTAGGCAATCAAGTTGCTGCAGCCAGGACCCTTGCTTCATGGATTCGCGACTAGTGCTTGAGTAACGTATCTTCATCAGAGTTTGCTGAGGACAACACAAAATGGCATAGAAGTATTCTGGATGTCGATGTGTTGGGAAAACATGCTTTGAACTAAACTTGTTATAGAAATGAACTGTTCTGTTATTCATTAATGCCTGAAAGCACATATGTATGACGTTAGAGTTCCAGGAAGAGCCTGCTTCATATGTGGAGTCAGAGAGTTGGTTACACAGTGATATTAAAAGATATCCATTCCAATCTGCAACTGTCTGTGCCCAGCAGAGTGAAGAGGCAGAGAGTGATACTGAATACCTGTGTTTTCTCTCCTAACCCATGTATGTCATTGTGTGCGGTCAGTGGTGGTTGTGGTGAGAGACGGAAGAGTGCACAGCCCCTAATGGATCCAAGGTACAAGGTTAGTGCCTTCTGCCAGATTGCCTTGCCCTTGTTCTTATCCAACCTGAAGGATGGATTCCCATACCACACGGTCTCAGTTATTTGATATTCTAATTTATCTGCAGCAGGAGGTCACATTCTGTCAGGATAGAATTAATTGCATTTAAGCCAGAGCGATGCACCACGCAAAAAGCAGAAGGAACAGATTCTAGTTAAGTGCTGGTGTCTTCTGAATCCAAAGATATAGATCCGTGGACAGTGTCACCTTCTAGATGAGAAACAGACTTGTTTGCATCCCTTTTCAGTAGTCACTCCCATCATACCCTTGGTACCTCCTAAAAGATTCTTTGGCGAGCCAAAGAAACTTGCAGTATTTCTTGATCTTCAATTTTCTTAATCAATGTTGATTACAGATTTCTGTATAACATATCACCTTTCCAGATGATCAAACTAAAGTGACCCTTATTTTGACAGATCCAAGAGGGAATGCTTCCAGTGGGAAGATTCCACTGCTGGAGACAAATGGCCTTTGTAGAATACATTTCCAGCCTTCTGTGGTCAGATGCAAGAGTTCTTTGACAGAAAGGCACATGTGCTTTCTTTATATAATGTAAGACTTGTTGAGATATATCACCCCATCAGCGAGTGTAGGGGTTGGGACAAGTTGGCCAAAAGCGAAAAGAGCATCATTACTTTATCAAGGGTTATGAAATGCATTGAAAGACATTCTGACTCAAGTAGCTAATCCTACTACCTCATTAATAGAACTACAAGTACTAGTAATTTGATCAAAGTCTGAGGAGAATAAGAATACAGATGTTTCTGAACCCACGCAGCTAGACAGTATCAGATGCCTTATATACAGGTCTGAGTTGCATATCATATCATGTCTGCCACTCAAATTAATTTCATATTTCACCATACTAATTCACCAATAATCCTTTATGGGTTCTGGAGTAGCGTGCTACTCGCCGAAAAAATGCTTCATCACCTCATCAGGGGTAGCAAGCGCTATATAAATGCAAACCTTTTTCCCTCTTCTATCCCTCCGCTATACTTCTCAATACAAATAACTAACATATCCACCACTCAAATTACTTTCATATTTAACTATACTAATTCACCACTAATCCTTTATGGGTTCCGGAGTAGCGCGCCACTCGCCGAAAAAGCGATTTGAAACCTTGTCGGGGGTAGTAAGCCCTATATAAATGCAATTACAATATAATACAATACAATATCGAGCTATCAAGCAGTGCCTGATGGGCTGGCCTCACAATGTGGGGGATGTTTTTTGGCTGTTTTCGGGCCTGTTCTATGGTCTGCTGTCTGTCCCAGTCGACCCTGCCTATATCTGAGGAACGGTGGCGTAATGAAACTTAAGGGGAGCCCCCTGCAACGTACACGGAGTTGCTCCCTCCTTCCCGGCCTATCGCCTACCACTTTTGCTGAGGGGTCCCCCTGGAGCTTGGGCCCCCCAGCACCGCAGGGCTGTGGGGACTTATGTTATGCCATTGCTAAGGAAGTAAAATAAAAAATATGTACACAGAATTTGTGTCTAAATTGTGGAAGCCCAGGTCATTTTCTTAAGGACTATCGAAGTAAACTTAGCTCATCATTGTTTCTTGGGCATCCATGGGCTGACCCTACAATGGCTTTTCCCTTAGCGTTGAGTGAGAAACAAATATGATTCCTACGAGTCACTGCCAAATTCCCATCTTTGGGGCACGTCAAAGCTCAAGGGTGACTGGATGTACAATATGGAGGTCTGCCCTCTCTTCATGATCACCCTGGCTCTGATCCAGGAACGCAGCACTGCTAAACGTTTCTGCAACAACTCATCTCATTGAAGTCTTGGAAATCAACTTGGGGGCTGAGGTGAGGGGGCCTGCGGAGATTGCCAACCCTTGTTACCGGTGCCTATCTTTTAAAGACAGTTAAATGTCACTTATTTGCCATATGAAGAACTTATGTGGTTTAAAAATGTACTTCAGCTTGAAATATCAACTGAGATTCCCAGAGAGTCTAGGTCCCCGGTGTCTGTCCAGATCTGTCTGGCACAGGGTCCAAACCAAAACACCCAGAGATTGAAAATGTAAGGGTCAAAAAATGAAAGAGGTGAGAAGAGATGTACTCAGTATAGAAAATATGATGGGAAGCTGTAATCACATAAAGAATTTCCAGCCAGAGGCATACTGAAACGCAGCAGCACCATTGACTGCTGACTTTAGTATCTTCCTGCATCTGTCCTCGATGTAACCGATCTGCCTGAGGGAACCACAGGAACTTAGTCGAGCTCGTCTGAACATCTGGCTGTGCCATTCCAGACATGAAAGGACCATCGTCTGTCCGTCAGTGTAGCCCATTCCTCTGAACATCTGGCTGTTCCATCCCACATATGAAAGGACCATCGTCGGACCGGCAGTGTAGCCCATTCTTCTGAACATCTGGCTGTTCCATCCCACATATGAAAGGACCATCGTCTGACCGGCAGTGTAGCCCATTCCTCTGAACATCTGGCTGTTCCATCCCACATATGAAAGGACCATCGTCTGTCCGGGAGTGTGGCCCATTCCTCTGGACATCTGGCTGTCCAATCCCACATATGAAAGGACCATCGTCTGACCGGCAGTGTAGCCCATTCCTCTGAACATCTGGCTGTTCCATCCCACATATGAAAGGACCATCGTCGGACCGGCAGTGTAGCCCATTCCTCTGAACATCTGGCTGTTCCATCCCACATATGAAAGGACCATCGTCTGACCGGCAGTGTAGCCCATTCCTCTGAACATCTGGCTGTTCCATCCCACATATGAAAGGACCATCGTCTGTCCGGGAGTGTAGCCCATTCCACTGAAAGTCTGGCTGTTCCATCCCACATATGAAAGGACCATCGTCTGACCGGCAGTGTAGCCCATTCCTCTGAACATCTGGCTGTTCCATCCCACATATGAAAGGACCATCGTCTGACCGGCAGTGTAGCCCATTCCTCTGAACATCTGGCTGTTCCATCCCACATATGAAAGGACCATCGTCTGTCCGGGAGTGTGGCCCATTCCACTGAACGTCTGGCTGTCCAATCCCACACATAAAAGGACCATCATCTGTCCGACAGTGTAGCCCATTCCTCTGGACATCTGGCTGTGCCATCCCACATTTGAAAGGACCATCGTCTGTGGCAGTGCAGTGCTGTTTCCAGAGGTCCAAAAGAAACATTCAGAGGTGCCAGTGCATTCTCGAAGTTTCAGATGCTTTGGGTGGGATGACAGGGGTGCTGTAGGACGCAGCAGCAGCATAGTCCCCCTGAAAACGTTTTACCATCCTGGGGTTGAGTGTATGCAGGTGGAGGGGTTTTCCGCAGTGCCTGGCCATAGGTGGCTATGGCGGTGGTTGTATTAATGTGTGTCATAGTACGCACAGTAATTATATATTACTTTATGTTAAAAGACCATAGAAATTCACTTTAAAAACCAAAAGTTACAGGGGCTTTATAGTTTGGTTCACATTTTACCCACACCTCATCTCAAGCCCCTCAACCATGGATAATCGTAGTTTTCACATTGCTGCATCATTTGCAGCCCAATTTATATGTGATAAACATGTTTTAGATGTGAAAAACATTTGATTCACTAGAATTGAGTTTTCCCTTTACAGTACTCCAGAGGGTTGGCTTGGACAAGAGAATAATAGTTATGTTAAGTTATGTTATGTTAACAGTTTGTAAAGCGCATAGCTGCTCCATAACGGGGCTTTCCAGCGCTAGAACCCACAAGCTGTATGGACAGCGGCTGTCTACAAAAGGAAGTGGAAAAAATGGCTAGATGGAGAAGAGCCAGGTCGTAAGAGATTTCCTAAAGAGAAGGTGATTCTGGATTTTCCTAAGAGGAAGGGGGAGAGAATTCCAGAGAAAAGGGCCCAAGGCGTGGAATGAACGCCCACCCTCTCTGGCTCTCCTAACACGAGGAATGACAGCTAGATTGATATCCTCAAAATGAAGAGGCCAAGTGGGCCGGTAAGGTGCAATGAGGTTAGACAAAATGGCTACCCCCAGTGAATGCAAAGTCTTATGAGCAATACAGAGGGTCTTGAAACTGATCGGTTTATCCACAGGGAGCCAATGCGACTTACAAAGAAGAGCGGAGACGGAGGTGAATTTAGGGAGAAAAAATAGCAACCTGGCTGCAGCATATTGAGCCAGCTGAAGTCTTCTGGTGACTGCTTTGTTGGCTCCCAAATACAGAACGTTGCAGTAATACAGCCAGGACATGATTACCGCCTGAATTGTAATTTTTCGAGTGGGGAAATCAAAAAGGCCCAGGGTGGGCTTGAGGGATCTCAGGTGCACGAAACAAGTTCCGGCTACAGTCGTAGCTTGAGCTTCAAAGGACAGATAATTATTCATCCACACTCCTAAATTTTTGACGGAGGACTTGGGCTTTGGGGGAGGCCTAAGAGAGGCAGGCTACCAGTGATCGCCCCAAGAATTAACGTGTTTGCCTAACAGCAATATTTCAGTTTTGTTTGGATTCAGGTGAAGACAGTTGTTATTCATCCATTCCTGCGCCGCAAGCATTCCTTTATGAAAATTGGCCATGTCATGCATGTTGTTTTCAGAAATGGAAAAAATAAGCTGGGTGTCCTCAACATACGACATCAGTGTGAGCCCCAGAGATGTAATAACCTATGTCAGAAGTTGAACATTTATATTAAATAAGGTAAGACTCAATGAAGAGCCCTGGGGAACACTGTGATGTAGGGCATGAGATTGGGAGCCACATGGAGGAGAAATAACCTGGAATGAGTGCTCCGAAAGAAAGGAGGCAAGCCAGGTCAGAGCAGACCCTCCTATGACAATGTTTTGCAGGCGGTGGAGCAAGAGCCTATGAGACACAGCATCGAAAGCGGTGCTCACATCAAGCAGAAAAAGGGCTGAAGATCTGCCCTCATCTAAGGCGCCACAGAGATTCTTGGTGACCACAAGAAGGGCAGATTCCGTGCTGTGTGCAGACCTGAAGCCATTTTGGGATTTGTCAAGAATATGATTGTCTTCCAAAAACCTAGTAAAGACCTAGTCAGAATGTCGTTGACATGTTTCTCAGTGACTTTAGCAAGGAAAGGTAGGAGGGAAATAGGCCGAAGATTTTCTGGCTTTGAGGCATCCAAAGTTATTTTTTTTAGAGGATGATAATCTTAGCGTGCTTTCAGGTGCTGAGCACAGAGGCAGAGGACAATGAACGGTTCACCATCTCTAAGCATGGTGGGAGAAGAAACTCCTGTAACTTAATACAAAAGTCAGGAGTAATGGGGTCCCCAGGTGAACCGGATTTCACTGAACTACAGAGGGAAAGAAAGGAGGATGAACTCAAGAGAGGTAGCGAGGTCAGCAAAACTCTGGTTTTTGTGGCACTTGGCAGTGAGATAGTCTGGATCTCACTACAGTACATTTTAAAATTGTATTGTAATTGCCAGTGATACTTCCCTACGTGTGCTGCATTCAACCTTATGATGCTGATCGTCTTTTCCCTGTGTCTTGTTGTGTGTCCACTTAGTTATTTTGTCCACATGCCCCTCTATGTCACATACTTGCTCCATGCCCTTACCATCTGAATTCCATTTTAGTCCGTTAGTAATCCTGTTCAAGCAGTCACAAGCTGGGGGCTGCAATAAATGTCCTTCTTTGTCTTCTGCACCTCTTTAGTTTACATCTGGGCGAATAAACACCCCATACTGGCTTGAAAAATATGAACACTACCCTACTTCTTGGGTAGCCTTGCTATGCCAGGTGCTGAGCTTTATTTTTATGCGGCTCAGGCACAATAGGCACATTATTGGTACCACCCAGGTATCCTACCTCCGCATGTTGCTTCCCACCCACTACCCTCAAACCTGGCAACCACCCTCCCTAGGCCACACAAGAGTATTCAACACAATCTCAACCTGGTATCGCCTGGCTAAGACAAGTGGACTTGAGACACTTTACTACTCAGACCTTCCTCTACTGGATACTCCATGTATCCCACCCACTGTAGTACTCAAGGCTCAACAGCAGTTATCTAGGCTTGGTCTCACTCGTATGGGAGATGTATACCCCAAGGCTACGTTTCTGACGTTGAACAGTTTAAGATTTTGGGGTTTGTCAGTCTGTGTATATTTTTCTATACTACTGGCTCCATAATCTATATCCTGGTGGAAAGGTTCTAATGTTGGAGCAGTTTAAGGTGGTGAGGGATGTTAATCCTTTGGATATTGTTCTATGGTATAGGCTTGGTAATGCACCGTAAATATGTTACTCGACTCATCCCTTTGAGCCACCAGGGTACACTAATCTCACACCTCTTAATGGGTCCCTCAGCCCTCAACTCCTTGTCACATTCATGTACAGCAGGGCATTGAACAGTAGAACAATACAGGGATCCGATGTTTGACAAATGTGGATTGATGACCTAGGTAACCAACTGACAGATTACTACTGTATACAAACTAGATAGGTCTCTGTAGCCAGTAGGCACAAACTAAGACTTTGCTACAAACCCATGAAACTTAGCTCCTTAGTAAAGACTTCCTGCACTTGGCGTGGCTTTGCACTGACATCTCACCATATTGAACCAATAGCTTTCCCACACTGATGCAGTCCAAGACTCCTTTCCAACTGCTTTCTACCCTGGAACTGGACAGAGACGTACTGCAGTCATGTATAGGAAGTAGAACAGATCATCCCTAGATTTGGTAGGGGTGTTTAGGAAGGGCTTTCTCCATGGAATTTTTTTTTCTATTCTATGTATAACTCCGCACATTGGGAACATGAGCACACAGTAATAGCTAGATCACAGTCAGTAGTATATAAGTGCTGGTTCAGCTTTCCAGCATACTATTTGAGATGTTGGTAAATGCCAAAGAAATGTAAAAGTACATTCAGTAGGTAATTTAGGCCTCGTCCTGTACTTTTAGGTTTTTATTGGTGAATACTCATTAAGTCGAGGCTTTGCAGCGCACCCCACCATATTTTAGAACCGGTAGCCGCCACTGATTAATTGGCAACTGTTGGCCAAATATCACTTCCGATCCCTTCTGTGGAGCAGGGACCAAGCACAGATTTAAGTTAATCAGTGCCCGTCCGCTGCTGCCAACATGATTGAGGTACTATTTCTCCCCCCCACCCCCCAACTCTCCCTGCCCGCTGCTCTCTCCACAGTGTTGTTTTTTCCTTCTTTCAATTTAGCCATTTCATCTCCTAATGTGAAAGTTTCGAATTGCACGAGGGGCACTTAGAAGTAAAACAGACACCCGCAGTGTCTTGTGATGCAAAGCTCTGCAGGCAGCCCCATTGTATTAAAGCCCTCCCTCCTCCTTCCCTCTGTGGTCTTGATTTTATTGCTAACCATTGTGTGTTAGTGTGCTCCAATCGTACAAATGGTGTCCGCCTCCTGTGTACAAGCAGCATTAACAGAGGTCATGGGGGACTGCTGCTCTGGCATTATTCTAACCATATCACACATCCCCCGTGGCCCCAATAGAAACAAGTGGTGTCCACATCCTGTGAACATGCAGCATTAACAGAGGCAAGAAGAGCAGCAGCGGTGCTCTCCTCAGCATATCATCCATCCCTTGAGCCCCTCCCTGCCCTCCACTTGCAATTGAATATCTCAGTTGCTCATTTGGAGCCATGAAAATGCACTATAGCATACTCCAGGCAGCACCTGAACACGTGCCGTGGGAATGATGCGCCTGCAAGACTCCTCTGTGCTGGGCTGTGGGAGCTTGGACACGCGTATATGCAGTAAGGACTCTGGTCCAAACAGCCCAATATGTGTACACACTTACACCACAGACCCTGCTAAATCTCTAGTTTTGTCCCTGCACAAACCGATCTCCCTCCTGTGCTTGAGAGGACGGGGGCATCGAGGCATCAATACAAGAGGTTTTAACATTTCCAGATCCAAACATAACTCGTGTAGTTAAGGTATTTCTTTCTCTGTGCATTCTAGGATTTGTAGTCCTGTTTATCCCGTTAGAAAATCGGGACTACAAGTCCCAGAATGGAAAAAAAGTAGCCACAGAGGTGCCAAACTATGGTACTGTAGGTGACTGACTGCTGCATGCCAATGAAGGTGAGACTCTCGTCTCGTACACCTCCGGCCTCTATCAGACGTGTCACCGCTTCATAGGAGGAAGGCAGGAAGCATATCACTATAGTGCGATGCCGGACATGGGCAGCGCGTGCATAGGTCTCGCTCCCACGTCACAGGAAGTCCGCGGAGCTTGACCTGCATGCAGTGGCTACAGGCACAAACATGGCAAGAAGCAGGGGTATAAGTGAGCCGGGTCCTGTCGGTGTTGAGCACGGGCAATTTGTAAAGCTACGCATGGAAGCGTGTCTCTTTCTGGCTTTGTTTTTATGCCCTGGCACAGGTGATCCGTTTTTTTGGGAGATTGGAGAGAGCATGCACATCGATGTATGCATTCTTATTTTTTACTCACTAGTGGAGAAGTTACGGCGTGACGTTACGCCAAGTGAGAGTTGTAGCTGGAAGGGAAATCCTTTTAAGAGAAATATTTTCTCTCTGGAATTCCCTTCTCTTTTTGCAATGCAGGAGCAGCAACATCGTCGTCTCGTCGTGCCAGCCATTGAATTGGGCACTTTGTCAGAACCACCAATGACCTGACCAGCACGACCCTGCTTTGAAAACTGAAGTCAGAGGACCAGTGGCAGCCAGCCACCAGTGCGACCCTGCTCTGACCTTTCACAGCGAGCGGCGAGCATGCAGACTGCAGTGGAGTCCAGCCACATGCAAAGCGTTTCTCCATCCCCTTCCAAATGGGCTTGCAGAGGAACGAGTCTGCGTGATCCTGTCCCAGCCCTAACAGCACCAGCAAGTTTAAAGCCTGCTGAACTTGAAATCCTCCTGGAAAACGATTTGGATACCTTGTGTTCTGAAGATAGGTGAATTGGAGGGGAGATAATTGTTTTTGTTGTTTGGCTTGCTAACTCCAGGGCAACAGAACAGGCTCCATGGTTGGTTTGGCAAGCAAAGCAACAAGCCGGCAGTAGGGTTGCTACTCAGCCAGAGTTTGGTTACCAAATAATGTTGCCTGTGTGTGATTTCGTGCCACTATGTTAGGCCGCTGTTAATTTCTATTTGTATAGCGCCAAATCACCAACAGGTCTCCAAGGCTAAGACAAACCCTAAACCTGGAGCCTAACATGTTGTAGTGGCAAGCGCCGTCTGCAAAATGAACTAGATGCCCCGTTCACTAGTTTTGTAAGGTTTTTGTTTAATCCCATTTAGTTAACCATAATCATATTAGAGCTCGCCAACAGCTCATGAGAGTTTTCTCGTCAAACTGTAATATGTCAACAGCTGTAAAAAACATTTAATACCTACCCACTTCACTTCTGAGGATGTTACTATTTTGTCAGGCGCTGAGTAGACTGTGAGATGGTGGAAGGGAGGGCAGGCGACACCGGGTAGTATAACGTGGTCTCCGCCGCTGACCTCTGTGCGAATCACCGATTCTTCTTATGTGCAGGGGGAGCGGCAGCCAAGAAACGGCTTGTCTGGATGTTAACAGAGAATTTAATGCAGGAGAGGACGCTGGCAAACGATTTGTTGAGCGACAGAGACGATGGAGTCCATCACTCATTATATATGGACATGGCCTACAGATTAGGTATTGTGTTACAGGTCACACAGTCAATTCAATTCAATTTCAGTTCTTTATTCAGGGACAAAAGTATGCATAAAAGTACATACAGAAATACCGAAATATATTTGAAAACATCGGTTTTCAAGAACATTCCTTCATGGAAAATACATTCATCATCATTCAATTGAAGCAGCTTACTATAGGCAACTCTTAAAATCAGTAATGCGAATCCTTTTAATTAACGGTAATAGAATATTCTTTGGATACAGAGAATAAAAACCACAGAACAATCGAAAATGTAACATGGGTTGGCCTGATCTCCCATTACACGGGCAGTGGCAAGTATCTAAGTTTGTTTGAAAACCCAATGGGAAGCTTTGTAAGCATTTAACAGTGACTGCCCTAAGGCGAAACAGCAAACTATACACCCATTGCCCCAAGGGACTTGTCAGATACCTTGGGATTCATTTATTTCCTCCCGTATTTATGTTCAGGTAAGCAGTCACTCGCGGCTTAGCAGATTCAATCGTTCGTCTGTCAGCTTGTAATAATTTGAACCAGGTAAACTGCAGTTGTTTCTTACTAATAATGTGTGGGCCTCCAAGGTTCTCAAACAACTGTTGGTAGCCTGCCTTACGTAGACAAGATTCTACATACGCCAGCCAAGGAATGCTCCTGCCTTTGTCGCACAAGAGACCGTCTGTGACAATGTCTCTGGTGAGTCATGCCTCCGTGTTTTTCCACACTGCAAGCTACAACAACAGAGGACGTGTACTAATATAATCTTCAACAAAAGGAATAGCCAATTCGCCATGGCAAATTTATTTATTTCTGCATTTATAGAGCGCCTGGTTACACCCACTGGTGTGTCCCCGCGCTATTCGCACTATCTGGCAACTCCGGAAATCAGCACATCTGAGAACAAGGGGAGCTAAAGACTACTTATAATTTAAAGAGCCATGTTTTTAATTTTTTGCGGAAGAGGCTCTCTGATGGTTCCTCACGGAGGAACAGGGGTAGGGCGTTCCAGCTTTTTTGTTGCCAGGTAGCCAAAAGAGCGCACACCCATTCATGCTTTCTTTATCTTGGGACTTTCACCAGGTGGGTCCCGGTGGATCTAAGATGCCGTTCAGGGTTCTAGGGGGTCATAAGATTCAGCAGGTATATTGGGCCTTTACCCTGCAAGGTACGGTGGCAGAAACATAGTGCCTTGAATGTGATCCGTTTCTGAATGGGCAGTCAATGAAGTGAGTCCAGTGCTTTCTTTGAGGATGCCCTTCTCGGCAGATTCAAAACCAAGCGAGCTGCTGCATTCTGGATGCACTGCAACTTATGGAGTCCTTTTTTGGTTGCACCCAGATACAGCACATTTCCGTAATCTAGTCTTGCTGTAACGAGAGCGTGGGTCAGGGTTTTTCTAGCCGACATAGGGAGAATGTCTAGAGTTTTCCTTAGAGTCCGGGGAAGTTCGGGGTAGAGATCAGGGTCCCACAAGAGTCTTCAGTGCCCCAGACTTCAGCCCCATAAGTAGCAATTAGGAGACATTGCATTTTAAAAATCTTCAGTAGAGGGAGAGGTGCTCCCCCTTTCCTGGGTTGCGGTAAGCTGAACAATTAGCTAATTGCTCTAGAGAATTTATTCGCACTATGTGCTATATGTGCTCTCCATGAGCCATTGTCAGCAAAAACCAGTCCTAGATAAGGAAATGTACTCGTGCATTTCAAACTAAGATCACCCACCACTAAAGATGCCAAGTTATGCTTCTTTGGGCCGCATGTCATTATAAAAGATTTGCTAAAATTTGTGCGTAAATCCAACAATACCATGAAATTTAGAAAACCACGTACTAATAGACGGAGGGCCTTCGGGGCACAGGCCATTAACACAGCATTGTCGGCATATAATAGCAATGGTAAAAAAGAACCTTTAACTTTAGGGACATCAGGGGTGGTAGTTAGTAAAGTATGAAGATCATTTATATACAGGATGAATAAAAGCGGGGCCAAAACACAACCTTGCCAAACACCTGTACGAATATCCACGTCTCGAGACACCTCCCCCTGGGCTTTAATTCTTATTCTAGCCTTCATGCCCTTGTGCAAATATGCTAAAAAGTGCACAAGTGCTTTATCCATACCAAGGGTTAACAAGACAGTCCGCAGCTTTAAACGGTTTACACTGTCGAAAGCAGTGGTCAGATCCATAAATGCTAGATAAATTGTGGAACTTTTAGCTGTGTTGTATTGTCTTATTAGCAAATTAAGATTAAGACACTGCTCTACAGTGTAAATCTTGGATCTAAAACCATATTGATTGGGGTAGAATACTGTCTTCTCTTCTGCCCATTCCTTTATGCGATTGTATAGGACCCTGCCTAAATTTTTTAAAGTTGTATCTATTAGTGATATGGGCCTATAACAACTAAGCTGAGAGCGACCTCCTTTTTTTAAAAATGGGCACTATTATTGATGTTGACCATGTGTAAAGTGCGGGGGCAAAAGCAAGACTGTTAAAACGTTCAACAATAAAGGTGCCCAGAATCCAGGATTATGTTTGAAAAGCTCTATTGGGACCCTGTCAGGGCCGGGGGCCTTGCCCCCAGTACTCTGATTTATTGGGTCCTCAACTTCCCCCAAGGTCAGTTGCACTAGAGCAGAATTTGGTTTTGGGAGGGGGTTACTATCAGGACAGTCCAGGGCGTAGACATTAGTAAAATGAGCTTCCCAAGCCTGACTTGTGATGTTGCAACTAATCTTTGACTCTATCTGGTTCAATTGCTCCATCTCCTTTACTGCTGCCCAGAAAAAGTTGCTATTCTTGTTATGTGCCGTAAGTATTAGGGAATCCCATTGCTGATCTAATAGTTCCCTTTTCCTGGATGTGGTAACCCGCTTGTACATCTTCCGAGATTCCGCCATGACTTGAGGGATCCTCGGAACTGCCTTAAGTGCCTGTCGCAGTTGACGGTTAGTGATGGGGCACTCTCGGTTGAACCATCTGGGCTTTTTAAACGATGGTCCTATCAGAATCATAAGCTCTTTTTTGATACAGTTGCAGAGGTGTACAAAGGCTACTGCTGCAGGATGGTCAGCTTCAGGCTCGGCAAGACAAGCCAGCACCACAGACAGATTCTCACTAATCACTTTCTGGAATAAATATATGGATGTGATAGCCATCAATTTTAATCTTAAACCATCAAATGAGAGATCGAGATTACCAGCCCCGATCTCCCTATGGGTCACACAGTTATTTTTGGGCAGGGTGACTCAAGTATTCATCCTTCCCAGTTTGCTAAATTGAGTACAGATACATTGGGTGACATGGTGATCTGTTAGCAAGCGCTACATAAAATGAAAACCAGTTTGGTAAAAAAAGAATTGTCGAACTAAAACACTGCTGCCTTAGTTAACCAAGCAGAACGCCAGCTCAACTCGCAAGAGACTTCTTATTCGATGACTGTTTGCAATGAGTGGCCAATAAAGAGTGTTGAAAGATAAAGTGAAAATTCATTTGCACTTAATTCAGGTGCTGGATTCAGCAAAATGCCCCAGACCGTTTCCAGCGCTGCAGACCTACAGCTCCCCAGGGTCAGTCAGTGGTTGCTTATTGCTTATGGTTAATAAATATACCTTTTTGCTATTTTATTCTTCTTTGCTGACTGCGACTTTATGATTTTCTTAAGCACACAAGGCTAGTTCTCATGTTTTAGGCCGCGCCCCTAAGTGGGTTGACCACACCCCTTTAGGATATATGCCACGCCCCTTTTACAGACCCCACCGTTTTTTTATCCCACTTAAAGCCCTGACAAGAAGCACATGCATGACGCGCTCTGTACCCATTTTCAGCATCATCAAACATTAACCTAGCCATGGCCTCGATGCAAGCTTTTTCAATAGAAAGCATAGAGCCTGCTCATTTCAAGTCCTGGCTGGACTTCCGTGCAACTTTCTTAGGGCCCCTTATTTCAACTTGCAGCCACTTCCGTTTTAATGTAATAAGTTTGTTATCCCCAGAGTGGAGTGAGCCCCCGCTTTCACTAATAGAAATAGCCTTCTCTGGAGGGCACAAGGACTCGCCCCCTGCTTCCCCAGAAACCTCTGATGGCCGTTTGATAGTCCTGCTCTAGATATCCTACTTCTGTTCCCTATGGGATGGGTCTCTCTCTGCCACTGGTCGCTGCCAAGGTTCTTTTTGGTATCATTATGCTCCTATTATAAGGTATCATGAGTATTGCTGCACACATTTCTCCTGGGTTGGGAAGGCTTTATATACCGTATAGTTATCATGCGCCCAGCAATGAAACTACTGAGTGGAGCATAGTCTGGCACCCAAGTAGACTGCTGCGATATAACATGTTAATAATTAGCCTACCGCTGGTACATTGTAAACTGTAAGGTTGACATATGCGATATCTGTGCAGTGTTGCAATAAAAAAAGTAAAAAAAAAAAGTTTGGTGTCACTTCGATTATTAGTGCTTACGTCACCGTTACAATGGTTTGGGAGTGACTGCACGTGACCGCTCGCCTTTTTAAACTGACTTTCACATTCCTCTTCTTGGTAATGTCCTCATTTGCAATTTCCTAGGAATAAACAGCTATGAATAAACATTATGCATTATTTTTTTATTGCATGTGATGGGGATGGTTTGTTTTTATATGATTACTTTTTCACAGACATGAGCAAAATAAAATCATAGAACAATTCAAGTTAAAGAGTTTATTTTTACCTCAATATATTAATGTAACTGTTTTTATCAAAATGTAACTTTATTAATAGTTGTATAGTTTCATATGTGACTGTTAAGAGCTTGGTCACAATGTTTGTGGGAATTAAATTGCCTCATAAGCTGTTAATGATGTTGAGATTAGAATGAGCCTAGAGGAACAGTATTTCATCTTTACATCATTACATGCGTCAGTGCCTGCCGCGGTGCTCCACTATGTTTAAGAGACGTGTGGAAACCGTTTATAGATAGGAATGAACAGCAATGTTTTTTCTGTTTACACACGTTTACAGACTGTCGTCCTTTGTTGCAAAGGAAATCATTTTGTCAGCTCTTGCTTATCTCTGTGTCCTTGCAGGCGCGTTCCCAGTAGAAATATAAGCCTGTGTTTGTCTGACAGGCCACAGATCCAGTGTGACTGAAATTGTTTACAAACACAGTCTGTAGGGAGGGGCACATTTTGCTGATGTTCTCACTGCTCTTCCTAGGCCTTTCCATACTCATGTTGTTAGGTGTTGGAATTCCTCAGTAGGATAATGCACAGCTGCAGCGCCACTACTGCACCATGTAGACCGCAGATTACATTAAATAAGCAGGGGCAGCTCCTCCATGTGGGCGGAGGAGCGTCGCCCCACTGCTTTCTCGCAATGCGAGAAGCAGAAACATGAAATGGTATTATAAATACCATTTTATGTTTCTACTTCTCGCACTGCGAGAAAGCAGAAGGGTTTGTTTGGGGGCAGCTGGGTGGGCGGGTCTGCTCGAGGGCAGGGGAGGAGTGGCTAGCCCAATGCTGTCTGCCCTGACTGTTTGGTCGGCCCTCTAGGGCCGACCAAACCAGTTATGCGCACTGCATGGAGAAAATTGCCTCCCCATAGACACCTGTGTGGTCGGCGTCCCAACCAATCACAATGCTGCCATTGCAGCATTGTGATTGGCTTAGGGGAGGAGAGGGAGGCTGCCTGCTTTCTGTTCCTGCGGAGGCAGGAAAGCAGGAGCAGATCCAGCAGTGAAGACGCGGGACCCGGGAAAGGTAAGTTTTATTACTGTTATTTTTAAAAATTATTTAAACCACCCTCCTCATGCAACCCCCCCCTTCCCTCGTGACCACTCGCCCATCCCCCTCACCTCGCGCCTTCCCCCCCACCCTTGAGCCATGCCGGCCGCGACTGTAAATAAGTGCATCTACTATTATCATTGAATATGAAAGGACAGTCATTGTTACAAGCAGCCTCCTCTTTATAATTTACTAGAACAAAAGGGACAACCCAGCAGTGGCGGCCGGCACGGCTCGCAGGTGGTGAGCCGGGCGCGTGGGGGAGGAGGGTGTGTGGGCTGCAATGTAAAAAAATAAATAAAATAAAAATAACACTTACCTTGCTGCCAGGTCCTGCATCTCTGCTCCTGCTCTCCTGCATTCCACTCCAGGAACAGGAAGCAGGCAGCCAGGCTCCCTCCTCTAAGCCAATCACAATGCTGCAATGAAGCGTTGTGATTGGTCTGAGCGCCGTGACACGGTGCTCAGCCGTGGACTGGAGGGGTAGGCATGTTCTCCATGCAGGCTGTAATGCAGCCTGCATGGAGAACAGGGAAGGGCGCATGACTGTTTTGGGCGGCCTGAGAGGGCCGACCAAACACTCATTGCGCACGTCCCCCTCACACAAAGCTGCAGCAGCAGGAGGAAAAAATAAAATGATAACATTACGTTATTATCATTTTATTTTTTCCTTTCTTAACTGCTGAAGAGTAGTGGGTGACGCTCCTCCTCCTTAGCGGAGGAGCCACCACTGCAACCCTGTAACTCAGGGCCCTGGACTGGACAATTATTAACAATAAAGTGGTTCCTATGGGGGAAATGTAGCCCTTGACTTCCACAGCAATAGTATTACACCAGGTATAGAAGAAAACCTCTCAAATGAGTGAGATCAGTTATGCGTTTAGTGCATTTATTTATATATATCCCATTTCGGAATATACGAATACATTTTGACACTATAATGCAGTATTCATACTTTTCCAGAAACAAGTTGCTCCTAAAAGGTGATGGCACACTGAAAGTGATATATGGTGAATAAAAAGTGTCGAAACGTCGACAAATAACTTATGTGGACTGTGTTTTTAAAAACATTTGATGGTGGATATCAACACTCATTTCATGGGTGTTGACTTCAAACATTTTATTATCCCTATCAGCCACATGTATATATCTTTGTACATATCACGTATGCACTTTTTTATTCACCATATATCACTTTAACTGCACCGTCACCCGATTCATAAAAGTAATCTGAGACAAAATCCTAACTTTACGACTTTCGGTATTCACAAAGGTCATTTGGTAGTAGTAAAGTTAGGATTTTGTCTTAAGTTTGTCTTAAGTTTTGGTCTTAAGACAAAATCCTAACTTAAGTTTAACTTGAGACCAAAACTTAAGACAAACTTAAGACAAAATCCTAACTTTACTACTACTACTACTAAATGCCTTTTGTGAATACCGAAAGTCGTAAAGTTAGGATTTTGTCTCACATTACTTTTGTGAATCTGGCCCCTTGTAGAAAAGTATAAATACAGCATTATACTGTCAAAATGTATTTGTATATTCTGAAATGGGATATGTATAAAGAAATGCAGTAAACGCATAACTGAAACTAACTCATTTGAGAAGTTTTCTTCTATCCCTGGTGTAATCCTCTTTAGAATGGAGGTGGCCCAATCACCATCACTTCCGGATTCAGCTGATCGAGTCTGCTCACTTCCCTGTAGCCATTCAGCCTCTGCATAAACACATTTTTATAATCTATACAAGCACATACTCTATCTACTCACCCCTAAACAGTAGAGGCTTGTATTACAATCACAGTTGTATAGAATATTGGTTAAAAATTGCAGTAGTGTGGTTATGGAAATAGAGTTGATGACAGCAACTCCACTTACACAACCGAACAATGGGAGGCTATTATTTCTACTGTGTGGTAAATATAAATTCTTTTTTGTTCTGCACCACAGAAGAATCAGTCTGTATGGTAAGGTTATTATATGGCCCCTGCCTTTGGACAAGGATAGCACCTTATGTCATCAGGCAGTAAAATATGTAACAAGCATTGGCAAAGCCAATAGGTCTCGCCTATGCTTTGTCAATTTTTTTAGATATGTTTTACAGTAGAGCAGCTGCTGTACAGCATGACTGAAAGTAAAAAAAAAGTCATATTGCTTTTCTTTTCACTTTCAACCACGCTGCACAGCAGCTGCACTCTGTACACATAGTAAACAAAACCATTAACAAATCCAAATAACTCTACTATTTGGCTTTGTCCTTTCTTTTCTATGTCGTACAGCAACGTGGCTACTTTGCAGCATGAATGAAAAACAAGTACTATGATGCGGTCAACGCTGGCCATGACATAGCTCTTTTTTGTTTTTTACTTTCAACAATGCTGCAACACAGACAAACACGGAATAGCTTTACTATTTGGCTTTGTCAAAGGTTTTCTTTTACCATGTATTATAGCAGCCGTGCTGCTGTATAACATGATTACAAAACATGACAAAGCCAATAGATCTCACATCGCCGAGATCTGTTGGCTTTGCCAATGCTTGTTTACACTGTTATTACACTTTCAGCGCCCCACTAACACCCCAACCAGGCAGTCCCGAGGCCATCTGTGGAATCAAACATACTTACTGGTAAAGATATTTGTTAAGTACAAATTTATTGTTTACATTTTTTTTGGTTTAAAAAGCATTTACATCACACACATGCACATATATGAAAAGAATGACAATAACTGATGAACACAGACACATGCAACTAGAGCAATCTCACTGCCTTACTTTTAATATAATGGATTTGATGTTGAAGATGTTGCATTTAAAATTTCAAGCATCTTAACCCTCTAAACAAGACAAATAACACATCATCACAAAGGGTATATTTAATTTGTAAATCTCCTGTGAATCACAGCTTGATTCATGGGCCGCTGATTACAGCACCACAGTAGATAGAAGGATGTGTGTTGTGTATGTTTACTATCACTCTCTATAATTAGATTGGAAAATCTCAGCTTGATACTGGCAGATGTGCTTCTTGAGAAGTGCACAGGTTTGTAAGTCATCAGATCTGTTAAAGATTCTTGTCTATCAAACACTCTACAGTTCTAATATTTTTGATTCACTGGTAGTTTTTTTAATATCCCTGGAGGATGAGCTTAAAACGTATCTAATTGAACATTGTGTAGATTTTTATCCTCGTGTGTTTATAACACTATTATCTAAAACAATATGGACCAGATGAGCAGAACTATTTTGCGGTTGCCAAACCTGCGTTCCACAAAATCACGTAAAATAGTGCCCAGCGATGTACAAAATGTACTTTGTAAGTCAGAAATGTCCAGTTTGCAAAGCATACCGAACCAAAACGCAAGTAGCATATAATGGCATCCCCATCTACTCTGTGAGTCGTTATGCAATGTGTAGCATATTGATGCTATGGGCACTAGGACCCTCATGGTTCTGGGCGGACTCTGAAGAGGAAATACGTAATATGCGGGAAGGTGTTAGGGTGTGGTCAATTTTGAAGTGTGATGTAATGCATGAGTGGAAGTAATGATTGACTGCAGCTTCCGTGTGGTGTAATTCATCTGCATGCTCCTGGGCTGCGGAAGACGCTACAACTGGTGACGAGTGCTTGTGTGTGGCACGTGTGCCCAGAATCGATGCAGAGCGGTCTGTGATAGGCACATGTGTAGTCAAAGCCCTGGTCCAGCCCATACACAGCCACAAAAGCAATTGAAGGCCCTGCAGAAAAGCATACTCAAAATGCCCACCAAAACCGCTGGTGAGGTGGTCGACAGAGACACTGTGCTCTGAAGACAGAGCCATAGTCACACGAAGCAATAAATAACAATAGCACCAACAAGGTACGAGAAACAGAGAACGTACTCTTCGTCAAGAACGACTGAAGCATATTGCAAAGCATGCTTCTCCGGTGACTTCTGTTTGCAGAAGTTGTCGTTGGGTGCCAACCTGCACCATGATCGCCTGACAGGCATGTGCCAACACAATGTCGGCAGAAGGGATTGCAAAATACAATGCAGACATGTTCCTGAAGTCACTACCGCCTATCGGCACTTCTAAGAAGCAGAACATTGGTGCCAGATGGGCTGCGTGGATTGAAACATATTGATGACTTAATAGATGCAGTAGAGGAAGAAGATGACAAAAAGATCAGCAAATATTTAAAAAAACCTTGCAGATGATGAAGTGAAAGAAGTGCTAAAGAAAATCTCACAGACTGATGTAAAATCGTACCAAAAGGTAAAGGAAGCATTGGAGACCAAGTTCAGTCCAATGCGGAATGTCAAATATGAAAGATGTATCTTCAACCAAGCACGACAGCAGGGTGATGAAATAATGGAAGAGTTTGTTAAAAGACTTGATGCATTCATTAAACTTTGTAAGTTCTGTGACTTCACAGTCGAAGAATTCATGCACCTCAGAGTTATTGATGGCTGCCTTTTAGATTCATTTAGAAGGCAAATGCTGAAAGAAACACACAGTTTAGAAAAGATGCTGATGGCTGCGAGAACAGAAGAGCGAGCAGACTGACAAGTTGCTGACAGGGAAGCAGGAACAGCACACAATGAATCACCATTGATCGTGAAAAGCGAGCACCAGCATAAACAAGATACACGTAAGTTGACTTTTTCAAAGAAAACATAGGTATGCTTCCAATGTGGATTTTCATTTCCCAATAAAGGTAAATGTCCAACCATAGGACAAGTCTGCAAAGGTTGTGGGAAAGAGAACCATTTCATAACTGTGTGCCAAGCTAAAGAAAAATCAAGTGCGCCACGACTGCAAGAAAAGAGGGAACGAAGGACGGGAGAATGTTTCAGAAGGATTTTCGCCACTTCCCTAAATCCAAAAACCAACATCAGCTACGACAAGTAGAAACCAAGCAAAACCAATACTTGTCAAGCTCATCATACAAAGGTTCTTCGATGTCACTACAGAGTATTAACAAAGAAGATGGGCGTGTGCTGATGATATTTACCAAAGAACGACATACACATGTGGGATTAGCTGACTATAAAGTAAATCACAGTTCAAAGACAGCTTATTAAATAAAACGACAAACTTGATTTGGACACTGTCCCAAAATCACATTCGAAGGGAACGATCACCCAATAAATTTCATCGTAGAAAGAGACACGTTGATTAATATTTTGCCAGTGGAAATGTTTAACAGCCTATCCCCAGTGCCTCGCCTGACTCCGTCAGGCACAAAGGTATGTACTTGGGACGCGTCTGAGCCATTGCAAAGCCTAGGGTCGTTGACAGTGACAATGCGACACTAAAAGATATCGTGCAAGTCATCATTCATGTTCTACAAGGGACTTCGTTGAGTGCCTGTTTGCTCAGTTTTACCACCGCTGCTGACATGGGGTTGATATCCCTCAATTATAACCTCTGTGTTTAGTCTGAGACCATGAGTCGGTTCTCGTCGTTGTACTATGGCCTGAGAAAACTCAAGAAAATAAAATTACATCTTCATATAAATGAAGACATCCGCTGTGTTGCTCAGCGGCACCGTTGATTTGATTTTCATCTACAAGAAGCTGTAGAGAAAGAGTTGGAAGCACTCTTAAAACATGACATCATTGAATGCTCCACAGGCCCCATGCAATGGGTTTTGCCCAGAGTAGTAGTACCGAAAAAGGACAGTGGCGGAGCAGTAAGCATTTGCGTTGATATGCACCAGGCAAACAAAGCCATTGAGAGGGCTAGGCACCCTGGTCCACACATCGCTGACATGATCATGCAATTGAAAGGAGCCAATGTGTTTTCCCATGTTGACCTGAACAAAGGATACTATCAACTTGAGCTGGTGGAGAACTGCAGGCACATTACTACCTTTTTGACTCGTGTAGGATTTTCAGATATAAGAGACTGGGTTTTGGAGTATCTTCAACTGCTGAGATATTATAGGATGTTATTCTCCAAGTAATCCAACTTGTTACTCATGCTTTCAATTACAGTGATGACATACTGTTTTTTGGGAGAACACAAGAAGAACTCGACAAAGTCCTTACCCAAGTGTGCCAGTTACTCGCTAAGGCAGGTTTCACTCTGAACGCCGCAAAGTGTGAGTTTCTCTGATGGGGGAATGACTCCACACCCAGATAAGGTTCAAGCACTGTCATCCACTTGCCCCCCCTCAAGATATTACCATGCTGCGATCTTTTTTAGGCACCGGCAGTTAGTGCTCAAGATACATTAGCAATTTTGCTAGAGTGAGTGCCCCACTGAGAGACTTGACAAAGCGAAATAAACTGTTTCAATGGTCTCTGGAATGTGACCAGAGTTTCAAAGGTATTAAACATGCGATTGAGAATGAAATGGAAATGGCCTACTTTGACCCCAAGTTACATACTAAAATAACAGTTGATGCGAGCCCAATAGGGCGAGGGGCAATCCTTGCTCAACACAATGGCCATCCGAATGCTCAGAGATACATTGTGGCCTATGCCAGCTGAAGTCTATCTGAAACAGAATGTGCTTACTCTCAGTCGGAGAAAGATAGTCTGGCTGTAGTGTGGGCTTGCACACATTTTCATGTATTCCTCTACGGAAAATGATTCACCATCATCACGGATCACCCGGCATTACTTACAATTTTTGGAAACCGAAATGCCAAAATGCTCCATCGCATAGAGAGGTGGAGGTTAAGACTGCAAGAGTATGACCATGGGATTCTGCAGAAACAAGGGAAGGATCAAAACCCAGCAGATTATTTTTCTCAAGTGCTGCTACATAGTCACAGTTCGACATCCAAGACAGCTGAAGCATATCTCAACTTTATTGTGAGATCCAGCACACCAGTGGCTCGGCCTGTGGAACTAATCATTGCTGCCACCAATGCAGATAAAGACATGACCATAATCAAAGAACTTATTACCATGCAATCATGGAGGAGAAGTACCGGGCCCCTCACTGATGATGTTGAATTCCAAAAGTTCAAAAATGTACAGGATGAGTTAGCAATCACCCAAGAAGCTGTAACACTGCGAGGCTCCAGAATCGTCATTCTTGAAAGTCTAAGACAGTGAGTCATTGAGCTGGCCCATGAAGGACACCGTAGTGTTATACCCACTAAAGCAGCCTTAAGAGATCGAGTATAGTTCCCCCGGCTAGATGACTGAGTCGAGAAGGAACTGAAGGTATGGCACATTTGCAATTGTTTGTCCCCCAAGGTGACGAAGCACCCAGTGGCAATTTATTCTTATTATTTTATTAGCGAGCCACATATAGCGCACAGCTACCCGCACTGGGTTCCCTGGCACTCAAGCGGCAGGTCCGATATATGCAGGCCCCACTAGCTCAGAACAACCAACTCTTCAGCTGTGTGCGAAAGGTGGGCAGTGAGGTACAACTTCTAAAAGGGTTCCAGTACGGAATTCCACAACCTAGGACCCAGGTATGCAAATGAAAGGCCTCCTATGCTTGTACGTTTGACTCTGGGTTCAGTGCACAGTGACATTTCGTTAGAAGAAGGGACGGGCCTGCTGATGTGATTTCACCAGATCGTGAATGTTGGGTGGTCCTGCCCCTGATCTAGGTCTGTACACATAGCACAAGGCTTTGAAGTAACTACGTTTCTCCACCGCGTGCCAATAAATCTCTCAGGGGAGAAGTGAGGCCGAGGCGGCTTTGTGGACTCTATATAACATCCTTGCAGCCGAGTACTGAACCTCTTGCAGCCGTCTGATGGATGCTTTATCTGCCCCCAGATAAAGAATGTTGCCGTAGTCCAGTCTTGTCATAATGAGTTCCTGAATAACTGTCCTTTGAGCTGGGAATAACCAAATGATTTTCCGCAACCATTTCAAGACGGCGAAACAGGTAGCAGCCACCTTCACTACCCGGAGCTTCATGGACAACTTATCGTCCAACAGAAAGCCAAGATTTTTGACCTAAGGAGCTGGGTTTGGAATAGTGCCCAAAGTATCTGGCCAATGCTGTGGATCCCAAAGTGCAGAGTTCTTTCCCAGCACCAATACATCGGTCATGTCTCCATTAAGTTTGAATGAGTTGTTGTTTATCCACATGGCGACCGGTCCCAAAAAGAAGTTCAAGACCTCAGGATTGTGATCTTGACCAGATGACAAGAAGATGATTTGCGTGTCATCGGCCTAAGAAAATAAGGTGAGACCGCAGCTTTCCGCCAAGCCAGCTAATGGGTGTACATACATGTTGAATAATGCTGGGCTTAGGACTGAATCTTGGGGAACCCCTGAGGTAACGGCATGCTGTTTGCAAGAGGCACTGGCTGAGGTAACTTGTAAGGAGCTATCTTTTAAGAAGAATGTCATCCAGGCTTGGGCTGTCCCTTGGAGACCTAGATCAGCCAACCTCTGTAAGAGAATAGCGCGCAGTCTCACCTTCATCCAGGTGCTGTCTGTGGTTTTCTATGACTCCTAGAGAGGCGGATTCGGTACTGTGTCCAGCTCTGAATGCAGATTCAGATGGGGGAAGGTAGTTTTGGGTCTCCCAAAAAATGGCGAGTTGTTTATTGACATGTTTCTCCATGATTTTGGACATGATGGCACGTGTATCACATTTTAAGCTCCTACTGTGACACTTGTCGAGTCCTGAAACCACACGAGGTGACCCCGCCAGCAGGTCGCCCGAGCCTATATTACTGTTGCCCGATCAAGGTGGACTTCGATTACCTTAAATCACCCGAGCTGGCAGATAATTTCGAGCGCCTCGCCGACTAATCAAAGAAATGTGATGTTAATGATGTCTGACACTTTTTATTTAACAACAGGGGAGATGTGGCATATTGATACTATGCGCACTAGGACCCTCATGGTTGTGAGCGGACTGTGAAGAGGAAATATGCAATATGAAGGGAGGTGTTAGGGTGTGGTTGATTGTGAAGTATTATGTAATGTGCAGTGCGTGAGTGGATGCTGAAGACTAAAGTAATGTTTGACCACAGCTCCCATGTGGCACAATTCATCTGCATGCTCCTAAGCTGGGGAAGACGCTACACAGTGTATCAATGATTTCCGCCGGCAAAGCACTGATGTACTACGGGGATCCAAAAGAGGGTGTTAACACCTTTGCACAGTGGATGTTGAATCTATATGAGCCAGTTTAAAAAAACAATTGTCATGCAGTGAATGCCAGAGCAGAAGTGGAGGTCTCTTGCTCCTCGTAGGCCTCCATCCCTCTATTTGCAGCTTTTCGAAGTGAGTCATAAAATGCCTTCTTTCTTGGCTCTGTTCTCTGTAAAATCCCTTAGGGTTTAAATGTTTTCTTTAAGGTTTATATTATGAAAAACATACATTTCCTGTTCACTTATATATTCTTTATTTTTCCAAAACATCCTCTTTTTTCCCAAGATGGTTGACAGTTACTGCTCTCTATTGTGAAAGAACACAATTACATAACTACAGGAAATTAAATACACAGTGTTTTTCACTATGCATCAATGCAGATGGCCTTTTTGTGCTTAGAGACAAAATCAGATGGAGATTTGTCCACCTTATGGTAAAGGGAGGTAGACAAGTATAATGCTTTCAATCTTCCTATGACATTAATAGTAGCTACTTGAAACAGAACCAATTAAAAGAAACTACCTGTCCAAGGATCAAGGATAAAAAGTCAAATATCAGCATTAGTTATTGTGAATTGGCCAATCACAATCAAAAATACTAACTATAAACAGAGATGGCTTCTTCATGAGGGTATTAGGGCTCTGTCCTCTCCCCCACAGTTATGTGTGACTGTAAACACGAATGTCCTGCACGCCTATGTATCTGTACCATGCCCACCATTATTTCTTTATTCTTAAAACGTTATCTGTATTTTTAAGTTCTTACAAGTTTGTAAGGTCCTTGATCATGTGTTATCCCTCAAACTCCAAATCTGGTGCTCCTTGGTGACACTTTAGGTAGTCTCAAGGTGGTAGCCTTGATTCTCTCTGCTCAGGCTCTGGCTGGTGGCAGTGCTTACGGAGGCTTGACGTGCAGTAGCTGCACCAAGGGTAATAGTTATCTGTGTCCCCACTTAAATGTTTTTTTGGTATTCGGAAATAGTTGCAAACAATATGTGCAGTGTGTTAGAAATGTGGTTATTACTACCATCTTAATAAACATAATCTATTTCTACCAACCCCATTTATTTACTCCCAACATAATAAACATCAACTATTTAGATCACAACACAGTTCTAAAAAAGTTGCTGGTCAATGCCTGGTAAATAGAAGGGGTCTGGGGTCAAGCTGTCTCAGCCTTACTTCGACATATACAATAGTGTTACTAACAAGACAATACAGACAGAGAGGTTTAAGAGTATCCTGGAAAGAATCATTGCAGCTAGGCTGGTAGGTCAGAAGGCTAGTGTTTCCACTGCTGTAGAGAATGCTTCCTGTTCACTCTAGTCCCTCCTTCACGGTCAAAGTAGATTCAATTGCAAAAGAAGACGTAATAGTCACTTGTTCGGTACCAGGCCCCTGAGCATATAGCTTTGGCTTTTCACTGCCACTTTAGTATGTTATCAGAGAGGGCAGTGTAGGGCCCTGAATACTGTATTACACTGCCCATTTCTGTTGACAATGTAACCAAGACAAATACTCTAGTTACACCTTCTAATTCAAAGGCCTTCCTTAACGAGGTGCTACTTCTCCACTAGAATCCAGGAGTATAAATCATATATAACCGTGTTTTACCAAACTTGGTCTGTCTCCTACAATGGTGGAAAGCACACAGCTTTGTTAAAATACCCCTCACACACCAAAAGGGCCCTTGGTGTCATGCTTCATCATAGGGGTCTTCTGTTGGTTAAGCCAGATCATAAAGGCTTCAGTAAATGGAATGTCCCCTTCCCATACCACCAAAACGTCATCAATGTAACGTTTCCAAGTCTTTATATTGGAAAAAAAGGGGTTGTTGGGGTGTAAGATCTTCTTCACCTCCAAATGATGCACATAGAGACCAGCTATGCTGGGAGCAAAAGTGCTCCCCATGCTGGTCCCGTGCTTTTGTATGAAGATGGTGCCTCGTATGCAAAAAAGATTTTGGTGAGTGCCAGGGAAACACACTCCATAACCACATTGCGTGGTGTTTGATACTCCCAAAGAGTGGTAAACAGGACCTCCTCAATAATGTTTAATGTCTCATCGTGGGGTAGGCTCGTATAAAGACTTTCAACGTCCAGTCCCATGAGAAGATGTTTCTCCGGATCGAAAGCCATGCCCTGCAGGAGCTGTAGGACTGCCTTGGTGTCCTTCAAGTAGGTCCCGGTATTTTGGACCAACGGGCGTAGGAAGGCGTCCGAAAAGTTTGATAAAGGTTCCAGAATGGAATCTATGCCTGACACTATTGGGCGGCCTGGTGGTTGGACAAGACTCTTGTGAATCTTGGGAATGGTGTAAAAGTATGGGGTTCTTGGAGACCCCTTGGTGAGGAACTCCGCTTCCTTCTTAGAAACCCAGTCGTGAGAGATTGCTTCTTCCACCATAGAGGCTATCTGAATTCCGATGGATTCTGTAGGGTCCTCACGTAGGATCCCATAGTTCCTTCGATCTTCGAGGAGTCTTCTACATTTGTTGTCGTAGGCAGTGGTGGACTGGATAACAATAGCCCCGCCTTTGTCTGCTGGCTTGATGACAATATCGCTGTTTGTTGAAAGCTGGTGTATTGCCTCCTCCTCCTTTGAAGTATTTTGAAAAGTGTTGTTCTCCTGTATCGAGATGCTCTCTATTTCTTTCATGACCGCCTTCTCAAAGGCTAAAAGTTCCACCGGTAGTGTTGAGTCTGGGGGGGTAAACGTGGATTTGACCCTTAGTCCTGTGTCCTCTCTGTCTCCTTCAGGGGGTCCCTTCTCTTTGAAGAATGCCTGCAGTTTAAGTTTCCGGATGAACTCCTTCACCTCAGCGCATAGTTTGAATTTATCCAATTTGTTTGTGGGTACAAATCCTAGTCCTCGTTCCAAAACACGTTCCTGTGCTGGTGTCAATTCATAGTTGGTAAGGTTTACCACTAGGTTCCCCTCCTGCTGGTTGACGGCTGGTTGTTCGATGCACCCGTCATGCTCCTCTTGGAAACACGTGGTATCTCGTCCTCCGGGGTTGATCAGTGGACATTGTTGCCCCTCCGGTTCCTGCCCCTCCGTGGTCCAGGGTGTACCCCTAAAAAAGGCGGTGGTCCATAGTAGTTGTAGTCGTACTCTTGTGGTGGAGGTACCCAATGTTGGTAAGGTCCCCCCATTTGCGGTGGGCCATAAGTGTAGGGGGGGAAATTTGGTGGTCCTTGATAGTTCCCCCATCCTCTCCGTCCTCTACCGTATGGTCGTTGGTATTGGCCTGCCCTTTGATGGTATCGTGGGCCGCTCCCTCTGCTGGAGTTGGAGCTGTTGGATCCTGTATCTGATGAGTCGCCATCTGAACTCTGATCTGAATTCTGATTTCTGGATACATAGTTGTCCTTTATATATGGGTACACCTTCTCATGGCTGAAGCGTGCAGTGTCTTTCTTGAGTTTGTTATACTTACTCTGCTTCAAGGTGATCTCAAATTCGCTTATCTGTTGGTTCAATTCCTCCAGGCGTTTCTTAAGGATGCTTGGAGATTGGAAGCTTTTCAGTTGAACTTCCAGTTGTTGGATCTCGATCTTGAGTTCCTGGGTTAATCGTGTGGCCGTTTTTATGATGAGGATCAACCAATCACGGGTACAATGCCACGATATCAGTGACCAATCTTTCTTGAACACCTTGTCATTCTGGAAAATAAAGGGTTCATTGCGAACGATCAGGCCCTGTGGTGCCGCATTCGCCCTGAGGTATTCCGTCATCAGTGACCCATGGAGAGCTGTCTTAATCTGAGTCCTTCTCAGATTTGCCAGTTCATCCCAATCAACATTGTTGGGACTAGGGTCGGTGCTACTCAACCCTTCAAAGGGATTGATAGCTGCTAGGATGTTGTCCACTTCCTCCTCCGAGAAAGTGAGCCCTGTTGTTTCTGCCATCATGGAGTTTGGATCAGGATATCAGATGATAGACGTGTGTGTATGTATAGTGGTGTCTAAAGAATCAAGTGGTCACTGACCTCTCTAGGGTGACGGCACTATCGCTGATGTTTTTTAACCAGAATTCCTGGAATACTCCCACAGCTGAGCTCTGTCGTTACAAATAAATAATCAAAAAAGGGAGTGAAGAGGTAATGCTCAGAGAGCAAAAGAGGTGGATATGCCCTCCTCTAGACAGTATTTTAGAAACAAAAGGGATCCACCCTTGAATAGATATGTAACCGTGTTTTCCCAAACTTGGTGTGTCTCCTACAATGGTGGAAAGCACACAGCTTTGTTAAAATACCCCTCACACCAAAAGGGCCCTTGGTGTCATGCTTCATCATAGGGGTCTTCCCGCCCCGCTGTGGGACGGGGCGTGCTACAACCTACGACTACGCGGGAGCACTGGTTTTAGAACAAGACTATGTGTAGTGTAGGAAAGTGAGTGGAAGGGTCAGGAGTGAGTGAAGGAGTGAAAAATGTATTAAAAAATACCTGGCTCTATGGAAAGAAAACTTTAATATTCCGTTGAGCTGGTATTATTAAAAGTGGGGACTGAATTGGAGATACAATGCTGTAATGAGCTGTTGCTCCTATGTCTGTCAACATGTTTCGAAGCCCTCCCCTAGCTTCTTCATCAGGACCAAAGGATCCCTTCTACACTCAATACTGTAATATAAATGAAAAGTAAAAAAGGTGTATGTACATGTAGATAATACTACGTGGTGGACATGTCAAAATAAACATGCACGGTATACAATACCTCAATAGGTATGCTACTTAATGTATATCTGGAAGAGAAAACACAGCATTAAAAACATAACACATGAATCATCCATCATGATTGTTGGTGACCTGTAAAAAAGTGATAGATACTGTGATATAATACCATTATCACTATCAGTGATGATAAGCCCATGTTATGTATGCTGGTGGAGAAAAAGACAATACAAGGGACAGACACACACTTAACAAAAATCACACACTCTATGTCTCAAGGACCGCTGAACGCGTGTCCAGAGTGATAATTCCAAGACTATAGTAGTTCGGAATAGCTGTAAATGCTTCGTGCCATTAGAGAAAAAGAGCACGTACTTTTTCTAAAAAGGAATGATACCCCATGAGCCTCTGAACGGGGTGGGAAGGAGTGTCTATAGTCAAACGCTGGATGTAAATGAGAAAAAGGAAAAGGTTTGTTATTCAAAAATGTCCTGCCAATCATGACTCCTTCACTCACTCCTGACCCTTCCACTCACTTTCCTACACTACACATAGTCTTGTTCTAAAACCAGTGCTCCCGCGTAGTCGTAGGTTGTAGCACACCCCGTCCCGCAGCGGGGCGGGGCGGGAAGACCCCTATGATGAAGCATGACACCAAGGGCCCTTTTGGTGTGTGAGGGGTATTTTAACAAAGCTGTGTGCTTTCCACCATTGTAGGAGACACACCAAGTTTGGGAAAACACGGTTACATATCTATTCAAGGGTGGATCCCTTTTGTTTCTAAAATACTGTCTAGAGAAGGGCGTATCCACCTCTTTTGCTCTCTGAGCATTACCTCTTCACTTTATATGTATAAATCATATGGCTGTGGCCTGTTTTATGAAATTCTAAGACTAGCAATGTCTATTGATTAAGCACTGCTCATAAGTGGACTTATGACAGCTTTTTTTTTTGTTTCATTAGTTTTACTGCTTTTAAAGTTTTTATGTCAATTTTATTTATGTGAACTTTTATGTTACCCTCATGTTTATTGCAATTATGCTTCTTTGGTTCCTCAGTTTCTCGCCCTCCTATCCTGACCTATTGAAGGCTTTCTTGTTTCGTGCAGTCTATGCTTTATCCATCTGCAGGATGTGGTGGGTTTTGCGGCCTCTATCACCATATGGTTGCTTGAAATGTTTTCCAGTCTTTCTCAGCTTTCATCACAGACTCATTATAGAGAGTATCGGTAAACTTAAAACCAATTAAGGAATATGTCCTCCTTACCCTTTGTTTACTCACCTTACGGATATTTAATTACTGTCAATATCTGGTTTTAGAGATGATGGAGTTCCTATCTAGCTTAAAAGCCATGACACACTAGGATGTGTCTCTGATGATACTGAGATGCTTGCCGAGACTACAAGAGCCATGTTTCTTGTCTTTTTCCCATTCCCTATGTCTCCTGTGCTGCCTACCATGTTTATTCGTACCTTGGGAACAGTTAAGCCAGTGATGGCAGGGTTGGGTTCACATTGGATTTGCTTTGGCTCTAATTCCTTATACTGGTAGCTGACAATTCCCCAGGGAGCTATGTATTCATTTTAAACAGTGCTAAACCTTTTAATAATCAAGAAAACAAATGTGCCAGTAGGAAGTAACTACTCGCCCTGAACCCGGATTTAGGGGCAATTTCAGTCCTCACTGCGAAGGAGAAGAGGCCAGGTAGGCGAGTTAGGGTCATACCGATCAAAGTTTTTTTCCTTCTGACTTTGTTTATTGTTAGGAGCTTCAAGCCCTCTAGCATGGCAAGGCAAGAAACTGAAGCCAGCGAGGGCCTCTTAGGGTTATGTTCGTTGTCACAGATCCAGCTGAAGCCCTCAGTTTTGGCACCTGCAGGTGCTAGTGATAGTCTTCGAGCCTCCAGGTCTATTGATTCAGGCCTCAAAGCATGGTGTCCAGGTCCTGTCCACAATAGTCAGCTGAGCCTTCCTGGAGTCAGGAGTCTTATTTTTTGTATCACTGTGGCAGGTAACTGGCCAACCACTTGACCCTAGAGGAGCTGTTCCAGTATTTGGGTGCCAGATTGATTCAGAAGTTCTTAAGCTCTTTCTTCCACCTTCCAGGCACAGCCTATTTTCTTCAGTTGTTGTCTTCACAGGTCCAGGAATGTTCTGAGGAGATGGGGTGAGATGTCAGTCTCAGCCTGTGCACTAGACATGTGGGAGAATGTCCTACACCTGATACTGGTTACTTTCTATCAGAATTCCCATCAACTTTTTCAGCACTTTCTTATTCAAAAACCAAGATGACCCTTGCCTTCTTCCAGCAGCAGCACCTTGTCCATCCAAGCTATTACTCTATTTTGATGAAGTGTCCGCCCATCTGCCAGGGCTAGAACAGATTTTACCTCCTACAAGGGACACAGGTCAAACATCTGGTGTGGCTGTGGGAACCCATGGTTGCAGTTCTTGCAGCCCATTTGGACTCTCTACTTGAAAAGAAGAGCTATTAAAGGTGTCATTTATGATGTCAATTGTTTCTGTCTCCCTCCCAAATAGCCAAGACCTGTTAAGTGGCCACTGTTAACATCATTCCTGTCTTACTGCTGCCGGAAGCCAAGTCCTTGTCTTCCCAGGGAAGGTTCATTAGCAACTAGCCAGAGATGTGAATTCAGTCTCTGGAACAGGGCTGCGAGGAAAACAATTCTAAATCAGGCAGCACTCTACCATTTTCTAAAATTACTTTCTCACTAAAGTTATCAATAGCCTACTTTCAGCATTAAATTAGATTTGTAAAACTGAGTGGAAAACAACTTTAAATGGTCTCTCTAGAATTTTCCCAGACCAAGGTGCAATAAAGTGAATGTGTAGTTTGCCTTAAAAAAGGACAAATTACTTTTTGTAACTGTTCACCGTGGGGAGCATACTTCTTCTTATTATCTATTAAGCCCACATTTATGTATTTATCAGGCAGCATTGTAGCTTACAAGACACTCTTTAGGGGTTACTTAGCTAATATATAAAAGTAGTTGTTTTTACATGCAAAGGAAGCTCCCCTCAAGTTTATTAAACACTTTCTTTGAGCCAGAGCTGTTTGGTCTCCCCTGCTGTGTTGCTTCCAGAACATGTAAACGACTGCTGTCAATTTCCTTTTGGCTGAGAATGTTAGAAATGGGGGTCTCTAGCTGACAGTGGCTTGCACCCTGTCCAAGTAGGGATCCTTTTTCTAGGCAGGGTAAAGGAGGTACATACCCAAGACAAACCTTGCTCACCCTCTTGGTAGCTTGGCACGAGCAGTCAATCTTATCTCAGAGGCAATGTGTAAAGCATTTGTACATACACACACAGTAACACAGTGAAAACACTAGAAAGGGACACCACACCAGCTTAGAAAAATAACCAATATTTATCCGAATAAAGACCAAAACGACAAAAATCCAACATACACAAGCAAAGATATCACTTTTAAAAGGTTCAAAATAGTTCAGTCCATAGGAAACTATGGATGCATCACTTTTATCACAAAGTACCTGGGATGCGTCAAAATCAAAGATGAAAACAGGGGCTGGGGAGATGAGGCACCGGTAAAGCAAAGCTATGAGTTGATTCCTTACCCCCTGGAGAGGTCATGTGTCGATTCCTTACTGCCAGGGGAGGTGATGCGTCGACTCCTTACTGCAGCGCAGGGGAGGTGATGCGTCGATTCCTTACTGCCAGGGGAGGTGATGCGTCGATTCCTCACTGTGAGGGAGGTGATGCATCAATCTCCGGGCACGCGGCCGTGGTTCCTTACTGCTGGGCAACGTCAATGAAGAACTTGGTGCACAGGGACGATACGTCAAAAATCCAGACACGGTGGGTCGATGCGGCGACAGTACAGGCGCAACTTTAATTTCCCAGCTGCGAAGCAGGTGATGCGTCGATTTTTTTCAGCTGCACAGCAGGCCCAGAGTCGGAGTGGGTGCCACGGACATCAGTGACACGGTGCTCGGACTCGGGCTGCAGCGATCTTTCAGCCACACATGCATTTATTTTTTAACCGCATGGTGGTGCTGCGTCAGGAAAAACAGGTACTGGAGGTCGATGCATGGATTTTCTTATTCCCTTGCAACAAAAACTACCTTCAAGGGTCCAGAACTGGAATTGGTATCACTTGGCAGGTCAGAACTTCCAGCAGAGGAGTTCAGGGGCTGGTGTGAAGTCTTTGATGGCCCTGAGACTTCTCAACAGGAGGCAAGCACACACAAGCCCTTGTAGAACCTTGTCAAGCAGGATATAGAAAGCAAAGCCCAGTCCTTTCACTGCCCAAGTCAGAAGCAGCAGGCCAACACAGTAAATAACACAGCAAAGCACACAGCAAAGTGGTAGTCCCTCATGACAGCTTCTCCAGCTCTTCTTTTTGGCAGAATGTCCTCTCCAGAAGTGTTCTGAAGTTATGGTGTCACAGCTCCAGTACTTATACCGGTTTCTGTCTTTGAAGTAGGCAGACTTCAAAGGAAAGTTTTGTAGTGCGCAAGACCCTGCCTTTCCCTGACCTGGCACAGCCCTATTCAGGGCGGATACAGTGGTGCCAGTGGCAATATTGCTTGATATTGAAAAAGCTTTCGATACTCTGGGCTAGGACTACTTGTTCACGACGTTAGAAAAGATGCATGTGGGTCTGGGGTACCTGAGCTGGATCCGAGCCCTTTGTGGGCATCTGTGTGCGAGAGCTAAGATGGCGCAGCTGATATCTGACAGGTTTGATATTCACCGGGGCACCAGACAAGGCTGCCCTCTGTTGCCGTTAATCAAAGGAGTTGCGCATGCGGGCGAGACGGGGGAAAGAGGTGCATGGGGTTTATCATATGGTCTCCTTATATGGTCTCCTTATATGGCGATGACTCTCTGATCTACTTACGTGATGTTGGTGACTCCCTCCTGGTGGTCATGGCCCTGTTGGAGGATTTTGGGGTGATGTCGGGCCTAAAGATGAACTGGGCCAAGTCTTGCCCGTTCCCTATCCTTCCAATCCCTGAGCCTGACAAGAGTGGACTGCCCCAGTCTCTGCACATTCAAATATCTGGGCATACAAATATATCACACTGACGGCGACCTCTTGGAGGGGAATGTGTATAGGGTGCTAGGCTCAGTGTGTCAATCTATACCATTCTAGATGTCCCTCCCACTGTCTTCGGTGGGCCAGGTTGCAATATCAAAAATGCTGGTATTACTGCGGCTGTTATATTATTTTTAGCCCTCCCACTCCCTCTTCCCACACGTTTCTTTGTTGATCTCAACCAGCTTTTACTACAACTGATCTGGGATACTGGTAGGCAGCGAGTTGCTCTTGACAAATTATATAGCCTGCTTCATGAGGGTGGCCTTGGTGCGCCCAATTATGAACTGTACTAAGTGGCCGCTAAGTTACTGTGGCCACTGTCCTGGCTCAGGTGGCTTTGTGTGCTGAGAGGGTGGATGTACAGCGTCTGCTGGACGGGTTACACATCTACACCTGGTTGTCGACCCCTCGGCTCCACTTCCCGGGGCAGGACCCTCCTGATGTGGATCACCAGGTGCAGCTGGCAAAAATATATTCATGGTAAGACAGAGCACTCCCCATACCCACCCCTGTTTGGCATATGAAGGCTTTGCACGAGGTTATCAGACACCATGACGTACCGTGCTGGGGGCAGGCAGGTATAACACATGTAGGGGACTTTTATGCGGAGGGTACTCTTCGGTCTTTCCAGGAGCTCAGTGATGCAGTCATCATACCGGCAGGGCAACGCCTGACATATAACGCTGTACACCAGACACTCACCTTGCACTGGGGATGGGTTTGCACAGAACCCCCTAACGTGCTGCCTCTCCATATGATGTTGTCCTATGGCACCACATGTAAAGTTATAACTGCCCTTTATCTAGCTCTACTGACCCATAAACAAGCACCGGACGTTCGGTCTCGTGACCTATAGCGTTAGCTCTTCAAACGTTTTTTTTTTACAACCAGTGGGCTCAAGCCCTGCGGCAGGTTATAGAGGTCTCCCGAAATCCCCACTTTAGCTTTACTCAATTTAAGTACCTGCATAAACATATCTTATGCCACACTGAATAGCAAGCATGTACCCACCACCAATTTGGGGTGTCCTAGATGCGGGGTTCTTGATGCAGGTTTTCTTCATATGGTGTGGGAGTGTCTGGTGTTTGGGTGGGCGTTGGAGGAGATAGTGAGGACTAACTCTACCTTGGTCGGCAGCATTGTCTTGGCTACCCCTGAATCTTGTTTGCTGGGCAGCAGACCAAGGGATAAATATCTTCATAGGTTCCCTGACCTCGCGTTTATCTTATATAAGCAACAAATTGCAATGGCGTGGAAGTCTCTGGCAGCTCCAGATGTGAAGACACAAGACACCCAGGGCTGTGCCTTTTCATGTCTTCCTACTGTGCTCTTAGGAAAGGGGACTCCTTACATGGGGCTGCTGAGACCTGGGCTGGGTTCAGGCAGAGATGTCATAGCAAAATATACTGTTGTGGAGCACTTGTGCATGGGGTTGGGTTGCTGACTGGGGGGGAGGGGTTTGTGTAGCTTCAAAAAATGGATGCCTCTTTTATGGAGCGTTACTGGTTCCGAGGGGGATGATGCCTGGAAGGGTGTGTAGAAATGCATAATGCTCTTACTGCTGTAATTGTGATTGTGGGCATGCGACAGGGGTGTTACTGGGTCTCCAACTAAATGTTCTTGCGTTGTTTGATGTGAAACTAATAAAAAAAAATGGGGGGGGGGAGTATTTATTCAGCACTAATGCCTTATAAAGTGAAAACCCAATACCAGAAGAATCCAAACCAATTTAGGAAAATAAAGTTAATTGTCATAAACAGAATGTCACCAAAATGAGAAAAATCCAATCAGTAAAACCAAAGATATGAATTTTAAAAATTTCAGGTCAAAATAGCACTCAGAAGCACAAAGCACCAATTGCTGTTATCTGGTCGCATAAAGTCGGGGTAAAGTAACAAGTTCAGGCCAACTATGATGGAGCATGGGTTGGATACAGGGACCAGGTTAATCCTGTTGAAGAGTTTATCTTCTCGAGTCCAAGTGAGGAGCTGCAGGTGGAGGTTCGCATTGGCAGAGGCTACAAGGAGACCGTTGTCAGCAGAAGGAGCAGGTCAGGCATCGGGGACAGTTGCTGTTTGACATGAAGAGTCAGTTGTCACTGGAGCTTCGTGCTGGTGGGCATCGCGGATGTTTGTTGTTTGGCGTGAAGAGTCTACTTTGTGGTCATGAGGAGCCCAAAACGTTTGGATTTTCACCATTAGTTCAGGAGGAGTGCACTCTGATGTCAGCCAAGGGTCCAGGACCTTGGGGGCACCTCTTGGTGATCAGGATGTACTCCAGCAGAGACCAGCAGCAGGGCTAGGAAGGTCCAGGCATGTCCAGGTGGTACTGGTCAGCTGAGCAGTTGCAGGGAGGCTTCTGGAAGCATGTTGTATCCTTGTAGCACAAACAGGAGGTCAGCCAACTGACCCTTGGAGTCACTTCTGGGGAGCCTGGTTCAAGGCAAGCAGGTCCAGTCCTCATTCATCAGACAGGTGGGCAGTCATTCTTCTGAACCCTGCACAGGTCCAGGAGTGTTCTGATGAGAGGTTCTGAAGGTGCCACTTTTATCCCCAGTGCCAGCCTGTGGGTGGGCGATGCCCACTTTGTCTAACCTTTCCTCTTTACTGGGTTTGACTCCATACTTTCTAGGGTACAAAGGGCATGTAGGCCTGGGTGTGAGCTGCTTTTGTCAGTGACAGAGAAAGCAGGCAGTCCGTAGAAGTCAGGAAGGGGTGGGCATATCACTGAGGCTACCCTGTAAAGCTCAAAAAGGCTGAGTACAACTCCATCAGGACATCCGGCGCAGGAGAGGAATATCCTGCCCCACACCCAAGGGCCTTTGTCCCCATGTCTGGAAGAAGTACACAAAACACCACAGGAGGGCCAATCATAGCCATATGACCCTGGAGACTGGCAGAAAAGCACATTTGGTTTGGGCAGAAAAATGGCAACTTTCTAAAATTGATGTTTGAAGAATAGTAACTTAAACTAAATTCAGAGTGTTGGCATCTGGTTGCCGATATGAAGATCACAAAAAGAATTGAAAGTGACGACCCAATACTAGCCTATTTTAGATCTTTTCTTCACAGGATCGACTTATAAGTATTAAAAAGGAACATTTAGGCCCGGCAAAAGGTCAAAATGGCAGTTTAAAACTGCACCACAGGCTGCATTGGCAGGCCCGAGAAATGTTTTATAGTGCTTCTTTAGAGAGTGGCACAATTGTTGCTGCAGCCAACTAGTAGCATCAGCAGGCCCTAGGTAGTTCATTTACTGGGGACTTATAAGTAAAAATATATCTACCAATCAAGAGTGGGCCAATCTTACCATGTTTAAGGTAGAGAACACAAGCACTTTACCACTGGTTATCAGGGTTAAAGTGTGCAGAGTCCTAAAGCCAATAAAAATGGGCTCGGCAAAAAGTCTGAGGGGAAAACCACAGCAAGGATGTCAGGTCTAACAATACTCTATTGTTCTGGTTTTCACCCATAAGGCAAGGTCTATTGACACAATCAAATGCTGAACTGAAATAAGTGTAGCGTATGTTCAATGTTGTGGATAATCCCTTCTTTACTTTAGTCTCTAACAATCATAGATTCATAAATTCATATTTTTATTGTCTCCACCACTAAGGTAATTGGGTTCTAATGCACCTATACTCAATCCTACTCACTCCCTTTGGGCTAGGGATAAGTTTAGTCTATGTTTCATCCCAGTATCCTTCTTTATAGGCAGTGCACTGGCCTGACGCATGTGCCCAGAATTAGGCTATGGGTCCACTCCTGTACTGTGGTTCAATCTCTCTTCTCAACACTCGGACCTACTGCACCAGTTTCCATCTGTTTTGAGGTGAAGCACTTCAAAGTCAGGGCATGGGGCAAGGGGAAATTCAAGCCATTGATCCAGACCCTGCCCCAGCCACTGCTTGTTGATAGGAAAAGTTGTGGTCGGAAGACCAATCTAATGTCAGAGGTTGAACAGGCTACACCTGTGGGAAGTTTGCTCTGTACTCATGTTGCCTAGTGCGAATCCTGTCCTGACTTGCAGTTAAACTAAAAAAAGAAAGTAATTAGATGACAGCTCATAATCTGCATTTTTCAACAAAAATCACTAGCAGCAAAGAGTTTTTAGGTCGAGCCTGGGCAGCGGGTGCTCTGCTCAGTGAGGCATACTGTATTGAGGTAGGGACTTGAAGCTACGCCCACTCTCCGCCCACATTTTTTAGTGGCTTGTGTCATTGTCCACTGTAAACTGTGGCTGTTCATTGGTAAAAAGGCTTAGTAATCCCTCCTTAGTACCGCCTTGTCTCATTTTGTAACCTCCCATGGAGACACCCCCTGTTACGTGTGTTGTTGCTCGGTAGGCTTTAAGTACAGCCTCCAAGCACTATTTTCTCAAATAGCTTTGTCCTGCCTGCGGTTATAGGCAGGACACGTTCTCTCCTAATGCTTTTGTTTAATTTTTATAGCACGCATTTGCAATGCAATAGGTCTCGCATGTAAGCTATTGGCATTGTAAATTACAATGCATTTTATTTATCTCTTTTAAAAACAACACATAAATAAAAGGCATTGTCATTTACAATGCCAATAGCTCAAACTCTCATAAATGCGAGACCTATTGCATTGCAAATGCTTGTTTCTTATTGTTATACATTACAATATGTGAATATAATGATAATGTAATACTTTGTTCCCTGCTGTGTTTCCCAAAGCACTTAAATGCAGTCAATTAGTATGGGGACCACTCCTTAGCGAGGGAGAGAATATGTTTGCTCATTGTGGGGTCTCTTGAACAGCTGTTCCCCTTGTGGCTATGAATAAGACTTGCAGTGCTGCTATCCGTGCAGTACCTGTTCTGTGTGCTTATGCTCATGCTTTTTTGAATGGAGCTTGCACTGCTGCTGCTCATTGTCTACCTATTGTTTGTGAGAGAAGCTTGCACTGCTTGTGCTCGGGCTAAAACTCTTCCTAGGGCCTAATTATGAGTTTAGGTGCTATTTACCGCAACTGTTAAATAACGGTACCACGGGGTATGGTATATATCTGGTGCGATAAATTACACCTATTACAAGTTGGTGGGGAATAACATGAGGATTTTGGTGTTTAACACATCCAAATCTGTATCATATGGTAAATATGTTATGCTTTTCCACTGTTAAATTTCGGCTGGTTTGACCTGCCAAAATTTAACGAAGGTTGAGACATTTAACGCATCCAATATTTATAAATTACCTACCTACTTGTAATTCCAACCAGTGCCTAAACAGCGGTTTACGCACAGGTTGGATTATAACAACCAACTTGCAATCAGGGCCCAAGTGAGGGAAGCTTGTACTGTATGCATGTGGTTGAAGCTTGTACTGTTGCTCTAAACGTTGTGAGTTTTTAGCTTCCTTATTGTCATGTACCTGTTCTGGGTGAGAGATGCTTGACATACCACTTACTGTGCTGTACGTATGAGGGATCTCTCTGCATATTAGTTCAGATCAGTGGGACATCAAACTTTAAGATCAGGAGTTTTAAATTAATTAATTCCATTAATTCCATTATCATTAAGACTGTGACACAGCTGCTTAACCTTCCACCTTGGCCATTTTAATTTGTTAATTATACTTTTCTAATACATGGGATTCTGTAATCCCTGTATAAACGCCAGTCTCGAATTTCTTTATAATTGGCAACTTGTGAAGCACTCAGTCACTGATCATAAAGTAAAGACGTCAGAACTCGACTTTTATAAGTTATTACAGCCGAGTTCTGATGTCACAATGACTCCTGCCAGATCCAGCAGCCAGACGAAAGGTAGGTCAGGTCACGGAGCATAATTGGAGCAGCTGTTTAATGCAACAAATATGGAACGTTGCTTTTCTTTCTTCTGCTCTATTTCTTAGTTTACTGTGAAAAGCAGAGAGAACATGTTTTTGTTTGCACTCCTTAGATAGTTAGAGAAAAGATAGAATCTTTCCGCATGTTTCTACACATTATTGCTATTACAGCTTTTTATTTTTTTTAAATGACATTGAATTGTTTCTCATATCTGTTTGCACCAAATAACTAGCAAGTTTTTATTGTGTATAATTTTGCGCTAGAGATTTTATTTTTATATTCATTTTTGAAACATGCTCACTCTTTCATATGAAAGAGCTGTGCATCAAGGTTTTGAGTGGTTTGTGGGAAATGTGATGGTGTGTATTATATAGGATAAACTAACCCCTGGTGTACATGATAAGGATATTGTAAGTCACCTCGAAGTTCCATAACCTTATAAAGGAACTCCTCAGTGACTTGCAATATCCTTTCAATGTACGGCCGGGGGTACTTTATCCCTTATAGGTAACCTCAGTATGTGCCACTAGTACATTGTTGTCACACTTAAAAAAGATTAATATTTTGGATAATAAAATGGTAGTTACCTGCCACTATATTGTGCTCTAAATATCGACCTACAAAAACATCACCACTTAGGGCCTAATTTACAAAGGATAAACTTACACTTTTGTGTAAGTTTACGGTTGTTTGCTATTCACAAAGGTATTTTACTAAGAGTATCTTTATGACTGCGAATTGTCCACACATTTGAAGATAGAACAGTTCTATTTTGTTAGGTGCGGCGACTCTGCAGTCATGATATACTGCTAGTAAACAGCGGCGGCTCCTCTGCTTTGGCGGAGGAGTGTCGCCTCACCTGCCAGCAGCCAAACAATTGAAAAATAAAAGCATAATAAACTCTGGTTTATTATCGTTTTTTTTGGTCTCAGAGCCAAGGCTTGGGGGTGGGGCCAGGGTGATGATAGGTTGATGGAGGAGCAGTTGCACTGCTATTCAGTTCGCATGGCGGTCTGGCCGCCCGTCTCAGGATGGCCAAACCGTCATGCGCATTGAAGCTCGCTCCAACCCGAGCTGCGTTGACAGGTTGGAGAGAGCAGGCACAGGCTCCCAGTCTAACTGGGAGCACAAATCATCGGCGCTCAGGCCAATCCTGATGCTGCTTTCAGGAGCATGAAAGCAGCGTCGGGATTGGCCGCAGTGGACTCTGGGAGCCTGCAGCGGAGAGGAGCGCGATGCGGCGATGCAGCAGTTAAGTGTTTTTTTTTGTCTCATCATCCGTCTATCCGTCTCCCCCGTTCCCCTCAGCCCCGCCCTGCCACTCTATCGACACACCAGCCGCTGCTGCTAGTAAAATACCTTTGTGAATAGCAAACAATCATAAACAAAAGTGTAAGTTTACCTTTGTGAATCAGGCCCTACATCGCAAGAGAATTGTGTTTTTACTATTCTTAACTGCACATCCACTTACCTAGAAGCACCTTGCAATGTAGTGGGAAGGTTGATTTTCTGGACGCGCTATTAATGCAGGTCAAAATTTCGATCATGATATAGTAATAGACCGTCTAAAAGGCCATCGCTATTTATTTTTGCCTAATCTCCTCCCTGCTTTTAAAAATGTCCAGCTAAGAGTTTGTGGGTTGTACAAGAGTTTTAAGACCACTGCTGCTGCTCTAGGTCTACCATTCTGCTGTAATCTGGAGATACATTGAATGAGTAAAGATGTTTAAAGGCGGAACTGCACAAAACAGTAGAGAAACAGGAAATTTAAAGGGTATTCCTGCATGGATGTCAATTGGGGTAGCCATGGGTAGCAGTTATTAACCACGATTTACCTTTTCGTTGTGGATCTGCCCTTGCTGTCCCTGCTCCAAGCTTTTATGAATGCAGTGGCAGCAACAAAATATAAGCCTTGGTTATTTTCTCAATTTTACACTGATTGTTCTTCCCAAGCCCTTCATTAGCAAATAAGTGGCACTTTTGGAGCCAAGAGTGGGGCAAGGAGTCAACGCTGTGATGTCATCTTGGGTCAAAGGTACTGTGTTGTTACTGTCACTAGTACAGACATTTTGGTGTCTCAGGGCCTGAATTAGATCTTGGCTGACGGGTTACTCGGTTACAACGGTGACAGAAATCCTGTCCGACGAAATATAAATCCCACTATGTCCTATGAGATTTATATTTTGGTGGACAGTATTTCCATCACCGTTGTCTTTCCTTTTACGTATTATTGTTGTCATCAGTGTTTGGTCAGTTAGTTTAATTGAAGCAAACAAAGACTAAAAACCCCAGAATGCACTGTTTTGTTGAACGAAAGCTCAGAATTGGACACACCATGTTGTGATCATGACAGGAAGTGGTATGGCACTAACCACATCTCCTAAACAATTCTTTTCAAAGAAAGATGGAAAAAGACATACATTTTGAGGTGAAGAATGCAGTTAAAATAAAACATCTGTGTTCTTTGTGTACTGTTATATTCCCCAGGTAGGTACATGTAGCGAAGCAGCTTATTACTTACATTGTCCTCACAAATAAAATTTTCAGCAGTGACCTTTTGCACATATTTGCATGCACGACAATATTTGATTAGTTTCCCTGAAACTAAACTTGTTTTCACATCTAGCTTCGCACAAAATTATCACAACGCCCTGAACATCATGTACAAGGTCTCATTTCGTACTATGTACAAATGTCATCACTATCTTCATGCATGTGGCGACCAGGCTATCTACATATCCATTACATAGCTAATCTATACACACATTGCAAGGCTGATTTCTATTATAAAAGGTGATCATCCCCGATAGATTAGCAGAGGAGGCCCTTCTGCTGACACCAAGGTCCTTGCTTGCTGAGAAATCACCACGCAGCGGTCTGACATCTCGTGAGGGGTGTCCAGTCCGTGACCAAGACGGGGTCCTTCACTCTATCCCATCAGGTAATGTGGTTGGTTCGTCCCTTGGGGGATTCTTGGCTTTACACCTAGGTACACTTAGAGTAGGGTTCGTGTAGAGAAAGAAAACTCCAGGCTGTAACGTGATCCAGAGAAGAAGAAACAAGGACTCCAAAGTTTGAAGAGCGTTTTTAATCCGGACAGCCAAGTCACAGGTACAGTTACGAATGCCTCAACCGCCACCCGCTATCGCCATCGCACTGCGCACATTTTCGAAAGATCACAATCCCCACGCGATGACATTTGAAGTAGACACGAGCGCGGCAGCACTCGTGCCAACTTCAAATGACATCAATAACCACATAACACACCTCCCCCCTTTTATTTAACACAAAAAAAACCCCCAAAAAAAAAAAAAATTAAGAAAGAACAAAATCTTTGAATTTAGAGGGTAATCTACAAATTCTTGGATTCCTGGTCAAACATGGAGGAGCAGTTACACATTGTTCTTCAACAGGTAATTCTGTGCACGAGTTGCTCACTGGATTTTCATTCACATCCAAAAATACATTGGAAGCAATGTTATCAGTAGGATCCATTTTACCTTTATAAACTGAGACTCTATTAAAATTCCAAACACTTCCGTCCTTCACTCGTACAGCATTCCTTAACTTTTCCACTACTCGTACAGGATCCGACCAGTTGGACAATCCTTTACGTATAGGACCACCTTTCTTCAACCGAACTAAGTCCCCAACCTGAACAGAAACATTCTTGACAATTCTATTTTTTAGCAAGTTATCTTTCATTTTGGTTTTGTAAGCATCCATTTTACTGACGAATTTCTTTGAAATCTATCTCAGCTATTTCAGTTTGTGCTTTGTTCTTGTTTTTTAACCACCATGGGACCAGTTTTGTGCTGGGTTTGCGGCCTCTCAATAATTCAAAAGGACTTATCAAAGTTACGGCATTGGGTGATGTTCTGTAAGATAGCAACATGGATTGTAAAGCTTTGTCCCATCCCAGTCCACCTTTGACTGCTAACTGAATAGCCTCTTTGACAACCCTATTGAATCTCTCAATTTGACCATTAGCCTCTGGATGGAAAACTGCAATCCTTTTGTGAGTAATACCACATCTAGTCAAATAGTTTTCCATCTGTTTGCTAACAAACTGTGGCCCATTGTCAGTAACAAGCTCCTGAGGAATACCTTCCCTACAGAAAATATCATCTAAAAATTGTATAATGGCTTCTGAGGTAACTTCTCTGACCATCTTAATCTCAGGCCATTTTGAAAAGTAATCTATTAGCACAATCCCAAAAGAGTGTTGGTGTGGTAAAATACTAAACGGACCAATTATGTCAATGCCCAATTTACACCAGGGCGAAGCAGGTAGATCCACAGGTTGTGGAGTAGCGGTTAAAACTTTAGCTGACTTATCACTATTAGCACACAAATCACAAGATCTTACATGATGCTCAACATATGAATCAATGCCTGGCCACCAAAAGCTATCCTTCAACCGTCTCCTGGTGATGGAGATACCAAAATGCCCTTCATGGGCAATGTCAACAAACATTTTCCTGAGACCAAAAGGTGGAATAAATTTATCCCCCTCAAAATTATATCATTCTCTATAGCCAATTCATCACGAACCTTAAAGTAACTAACAAGACTCCCTATGAGTTCTTTTTCTTCTGGCCAACCTTCTAGTATGAATTTTTTTACTCCTTTAAGTTCTTAATCCTTCCCCATTTCTTCATTCCACAATTGCTCTTGAATAATGGAACTGTCATTAGACAACAAATTCACATCACGCACAACATGTGCAACCTCACATTCATCAGAATCAACGCAATCCGATTCCATACACGGAAGAGGCAATCTTGACATGCAATCCGCATGGACATTTGCTTTACCAGGAACATACTCTAGAGAATATTGGAAGTTTTGTAGTCTAGAGGAAAGTCTGGCCAACCTTGATGACAATGTGCGCCCACCACCAGGTGATAATATATGAACCAATGGCTTATGGTCAGACTTAATGGTGAATTTTGTTCCCCATAGGAAAGGTCTAAAATGTTCTGCCCCCCACACACATGCTAATAGTTCTCTTTCAATTACAGAATAATGTCGTTCTGATTCTCGCATTGTTCTTGAACCATATGCTACAATCCATTCTTTACCCCACTCTTCTTGAATCAATACCGCACCTAATCCACAATTGCTTGCATCTACCATTACAACACAATGTTTACCAATTACAAAAGGTTTAAGACATGGAGCCCCAACAATTATCTTCTTAACAGTGGAAAAAGTGGCAGTCATAACATCAGTCCAAGTGAATTTCACATTTTTCTTTAACAGATTCCTAAATGGTTCAATCACAGTAGCATAATTAGGGATGAATTTTGCGTAGAACTCCACAAGTCCCAAAAAGGCAACTAACTGTTCTTTGTTTTCAGGAATAGGAGCCTTACTGATGTTTTCCAAATGTGACATTTTAGGTTTAATCCCATCTCCACTGATACTGTGTCCTAAGTATTCCACTTCATGTCTTTTGAATCTGCACTTGTCTGCACGGAGCGTTAAACCTTTGTTTGCTAATGCATTTAAGACCTTGAGTAAGTTATGGTCATGTTCCTCCTCATTTTTGCCAAAAACTAAAATGTCATCTTGAAATGCTATGGCCCCAGTGAGACCATCCAGAGTTTCTTTCATCAGTCTTTGGAATACGGAAGCGGCACTGGCTAAGCCAAAAGGCATCCTGCAGAATCTGTAGAGACCCTCTGGTGTTATAAAGGAAGTTAAGTCTTTCGATTCTTCATGGAGAACTACTTGATGATAAGCGCTAGCTAGATCAAGACAAGAAAACACAAGTGCCTCAGCTAACGTGGAAACCATTTCATGTAGATTGGGAAGAGGATGAGCATCTACACAAATGGCATTGTTAAGACTGCGTAAGTCTATGCATAAACGAAGTTCCCCACCAGATTTAACTGAAATAACAACTGGAGAAACCCATGGAGATGACTCTATTGGTTCAATTATCTTCTTCATACACATGTCATGGAGCATTTCTTTCAATTTGTTCCTATAGGACAAAGGGACATTCCTTACCTTATGACGTACAGGAATGGCATTAGCATGTACTTTTATGCGATGTCTAAAACCTTTGTATTCACCAAGTTTGTCACTAAATAATGTAGGAAAATCATTTTTTATTTTAGCAACTAGTACCCAGTCATTAGATTTCTTGATAGAATCACATTTTGTAGAATTTGTATCAACAGAATAAACCGGAGGATCAGCATTAGGATCTAATCTGATTCCTAGTTTTTCCTGATGTGGCCAGCCTAAGAGAGATTGCCCAACTTTTGTAACATAAATTTTTGCACACGTGCAGCGTTCATGAAAGACTAGATCAGCAATGAAATACCCTAGAAGTTGTAATTTGTGACCAGTGTAGCCGCTAGGAGAAATATCAGGATGTGTAAGTTCTATATCAGGCCAATTAGAACAAAAAAGAGCGTGAGGCAGAATAGTATACCAGGAGCATGAATCTACTAGTACTTGGGTAGAGATTCCATTGATAGTGACTTCACATGAAGGAAATTTGGTAGCACTTATCTCTTTACTCACACAAAGTATAGTATTTACATCGTAATCGTTATCACACAACTCCTCATGTTCTTGTATAAAATTCACTCTTCTAGGAGCTGATCTACATACTCTGGGAAAATGTCCCTTTTTGTTACACCTGGCACATACTTTATCTAGGGCAGGACACTGCTTTGAATTCCCTAGGTGATAACCACTGCCACATCTAAAGCAGTAAACATTGTTCCACCTGGTATCAGGTTTTTGCCATCTGTTCCTGGTTTCAAGTTTTTGAAAATTTTCATTCCTTTGGGTTATACATTTTTTTTGTTTGTCATTTTCCTTGTTGACAACATGTACATCACTTTTATCACAAGATCTTATCTCATCAACAAACTTTTCTGAATGCTCAATGGCCTTTGCTATTTCAATTGCAGCATTAAGAGACATGTCTGAACTCGTCCACAACCTTTCTTGTATTTTTTTGTTGTTAGTACGCATGAGAATTTGATCTCTTAAAACTTGATCATAGTTAATATGTTCAAAGTCACAAGTAACCGCTAAAGATCTCAAGGTTGATACATAAGTCTCAATGGACTCATCTGTTTTTTGCTTCCTTGAATAGAATTTAAATCTTTCCATTACCACATTTATTTTTTTTCCATAGCGAATAGAAAGTTGTTTAGATGCAATTTGGTACACATTTAAATCAGTCGTGATAGCCAAAGGAGGTAAGTTTTTATATTCCTTGAGACCAATCCCTCCAAGACAATGTTTTAATAAGGCTAGTTTCCTGTCAGCTTTGCATTCTTCACCCTCCAAAACATCAACATACGCCAAAAACATTGCTTCCCAAATATCCCATTCAATATTGGGTTCACCAGGCAGTGCCAGGAAAGAAGGAGGAGGTAAAATGCCAGTCATTGTGAACAATTAACAAAAAAAAAACTGCACCAGAATGAAGTAGAAGTCAATAAAATGAAGTTCATGCACCAAAAACACAAAAGTTAATGTGTGCGTGTCACAGAAGATTAACTTGAATAACACAAAACAGTTGAAAACATAAAGCTCTTTTGGACACGCGTGTAGAAATGTGTGCGTGTCACAGAAGTAAAAAGCAAACCTGAAATGGAGCTCCTCAAACACCGTAAGGTAAATCTTGTAATAATGAGCAGCTGGGTAGCTCTTGGGTGCTAGCAATACTCCTGTTGCTCCACTAGAGGGTGCCAAATAGCCAATAGTGGAACAGCTTGAAGACGTAGAAGACGAGACAGCGTCGAGACGTAAAAGGCAAAACCGGAAGAAAAAATTGTAGAAATTCCTTGGGTATTACACGCGGAAACGTTTCCTGTTCGTCGCCAGTGTAGAGAAAGAAAACTCCAGGCTGTAACGTGATCCGGAGAAGAAGAAACAAGGACTCCAAAGTTTGAAGAGCGTTTTTAATCCGGACAGCCAAGTCACAGGTACAGTTACGAATGCCTCAACCGCCACCCGCTATCGCCATCGCACTGCGCACATTTTCGAAAGATCACAATCCCCACGCGATGACATTTGAAGTAGACACGAGCGCGGCAGCACTCGTGCCAACTTCAAATGACATCAATAACCACATAACAGTTCGCATCGTGGGAGTACCCTAGATTACTGCCTTGTGTTATATGCCTGCATATATACATTGTTTCAGCACCATGATAGAACTATATCTACTATTTACGCTTTGGTGCTTGTAATCCCGTTTATCTGCTTCTGTCTACTAATCATTGCAGCACACGTATTTTAAGCATGAATAACGTTGGTTCAACAAATATAATTGAAAACGTCCCACTGTGTATTCTCTGTATATTTCTCTGAGAATAAGTAAGCAAAAATGACTGAGCGAAAGTTTTGGTACTGTTTCCACGATCCCTGAGGGATCACGGTTGTCATGTTCAGTGCCTGCCAGAAAACCATTCGCTCCCTGATAGTTTAGGGGGCTTATGGTGGCACTGTGAGCTAGCTGGTCTATAGCAAACATATTCTGCGGGGGTGTCCGAAATCAATCGGTCTTGGCACCAAGCCCCTAGTTTATGTTGTCCAAACAATGCGCAGATCCTACGGATTGTTAGGAACTACACAGTAGTACCAAGTAGCGAATGATATGGAAAACGTTAAGAAAGAATTGATGCTCAGTAGTGGAGCTGTGTGTATTCTCACTGTTGGAATAGCAGGGGATGCTGTTGGGGTGACGTCATTTTCACCTGCAGAGAGATTGTTCACTGTTATATGCAGGGATTTTTTTGTGCACATCATGTGGCATTATAAAAACAGCCACATTTCTTGGCAACTTGTATTTAATATGATGAGAGAGACTAATTACTGGCACATAAAACAATAACGGGGTTGTTTAACGTGTGGGAGCTTTTGTGTGATTAAATTAAAATGTCTCAATGTTAGTTGCTTTACACTTGACTTTATACATCCAGAGCTATTGCAATTGAAACAAAATTACTAGATGTGTTTAAGTGTGTTTCCTGCCTTAGGCTAACTAGGCCTCAATGCAATTTTTCTTAAAATAGATGCCTCATCATGATGTTAATTCTGTTTAAATTTCTTGTTGACATTACATGCAGCAAGATGTGAATTGTTTATTTCTGTAAGACATATTGTTTTCTGAGAACACGCTGAAGGAAGCCTTCTGCTACATCTCCAAGGTTCATTCATAATGGTTCTCTATTATTTATGTAACTAGTTTGTTCTAACACCTCCGGACAACATTAGGTCAGATGGGGCAATCATTCCATATAGTAGACTAGTGCTAATTAGGGTGATACAGTAATGTGGCACGAAAATATGATTTGTTAGAGCAATGGTCATACCATGCTGACTTTGCAGTTTTATAACTTTCTATGCAAGACAGCTGTATAAAAACTCTTGAATTTGGGGGTGAGTCAGAGACCTTTCTGAACCTACAGTGATGCTGTCTGATTTCTTATTGATTTGCTGCACACATGAGACTGAATAATTCCCTGATTTTGACAATTATTGCATTATTCAGTATTTATATCCTTTATGGCAAATGACTTCTATATAATTCAATTTGATTACTACTGCATCTGGATTCTACTACTTCTGCACTGTACCTTTGACTGTTTGTAATAGACCTTCATGGTGTTTCTACATTTTGGATCTCAAACTCCCTTTTTGAGTCATTCCTTTCTTATTGACTGTATTTTGAAATTTTGAATCTTGTCTCTGGGGACATATTACCTCATAGACTTTGCGGCTAACACTGTTCCCGATCCACCCAATATTGGGTGTGCCACTGTCATGCAGAATTTCTGGAGGTAGAGTTCGCCTACAGCGGTTTCTTGGTGAAGGCGCCACACCAATCTCATGGCATACACATCGTCAAGGTACATAGATGGGGATTTAAAAATAGTCAATCTATACTTACCTAAACATACGTTTCTTCACAATATTCTGGTAGTTGATACTTTGCTATGATATTTTGGGAGGCATATATTTTTCAAAATGTGATCAGGAGCATGTCTGTGCTGTTGATTGCTGGTAACGCTTAGTTTACTGAATGCTGCTGCTACAAAATCCTTTTGAATATTTAGTTTAAAGAGCAATATCACCACAGACAGTAGGAGTGAGTCTACCTGTAATCTGTTTTAGGTAAATTATATTGAATAATCCTCCATTTAGTGCTTCCAAGCTAAGGTCGAGCTGTTGAAATGCCACAACATTCATACAAATATGGATCAATACGCCCCATAATTTGCTTTTGTTTGTACTTTTTTGTTTGTACTGTTAATCTTTAATTCACTCTGGTTCTTCCTCTAGAGGCCGACACCTAAGAATGCCCATTACCCTGGATTCCACCATTTTCAGAAGGAGGCTATGAGGGTATGTGGGCAACTGACAGCTTATGAGGCTTCTGTCTTTACTCACTATGTGCACCTGCTTCAGTGCCCCTTCTGGGCTTAATTTGTGCCCTTGTTTGTCGGTGCTCAATACTTACTCCTGACAGTCTACCACCTGGTAGCTCTGTCTTTCTATTTTAGAACAGAACACATCGCAACAATGTGTAATAGTTCATTTTATAGTAAAAAATATATTGACACCAACTCACCCAGGCCATTCTCGCAGCTTTGGGTGACATGGACTAGTCACAATTGTCACATTTTTGGAGTGTGCTGGATGGATGGATAATTGTTGGACTTGCCCTTTCTGCAGGGTCATCCCCAAACCTTTTGCTTTCACCTCTCCTATTTTTGCTGAATTTGTTCTTGTTGGTTTTAGGACTTTGTACAAGTTCCCACTACTAACCAGTTCTAAAGTGCTTGTGCTCTCTCCCTAAAACATGGTGGAATTGGGTTATACACAATTGGCATATGTAATTTACTTTTGCCAGGTCCAAACCTTCCTACATATATATAACTCCTAGGGTAGGCTCCTGGACAGCCCAGAGGGCAGGGTGCAAATATATTTAAAAGTAGGATATGGACTTTTAAGTTTTACATGTACTGGTAGTGAAAAACTCTTAAATTCAAGGCCTACCTCTCCCATAGGATAACATTGAAATGACCTTATAACATTTTATAAGTGTCATTTCCAAATGGGAACAGGTAACCCCTTCATGTTTGGTGTCTCTGGAGTCGCAATTTAAAATCTTCACTTATGGTGAAGTCGGATTTTAAATTTCAATTCAGGAAATGCCACTTTTTGAAAGTTGCCACTTTCTTATCTTAGCCATTTAGTGCCTGTCGCCTGTCTCTGGTCACATGACTGAGTGCAGCTGACAGTTGAGCTTTGTGTATTCCTAGACAACCGCACACAATAGGGAGCTTAGGTGTGCCTGGATGGGCCATCGCTGGCAGGATGGGAGGGTGGAGCAGGGCACAGCTGTGTCCTGCCTCCTCACAAAGGGCTGCATACCCCCTGTAGTTAGTCTGGAGCCAGGGCAAGGAGGGTAGGATGCCTGGGAACTTCAAAGGGAAACCTCTAGACGCTTCTCCCCACTTCAAAGGCACAACTGGGTTTAAATACTGGATCTCAGACACCAACTCTTGAGCACTTCTGAACCTGTGTATACTCTGCCAGGAAGAAGGACTGCTGTGCTGCTACAAGGACTGCTGCTCCAAAAAAACAGCTCCCCTGCTGTGTGGCCCTGCTGCTGTCTTACCTCAGGAAGAAGAACTGGATCTGCAACATCATCTTGAACCCAGGCCCCCTGAGTGACTCAAAGGGCTAGTCTGCTGGTCTCCCGATCCGAGCCTCAGTGACATAAAAGGCTCCCCAACCAGCTCCTGGGCCCAGCTGCAACGAGTTCCTGAACCCCCATCATGCCTCTCAGGTTCTGAACCCTTGATGTGGCTCACAGGCATTTTAAATCAAGATTTGGGCTCTTTGCAACCTCAAATGGGCCTTTTCATACCAGAACCGGTCCACTCGCGCAGAAGTTCAGTGTGAGCCGCCTCTTTGCACAGCAAGCATCTGTCACCCATGGAGGACCACCACCGTGAAGCACCGGCCTGCCCATCCACGACGCCTGGTCTTCGCGCTACACCGGCCACCGCCAGTGACGCGCGCCTTGTTCCTGGCGACCATCTCCAACACGAATGGGACTCTTGGCATGAAACTTGAGCATGTAGGCGTTCAGCCGGACTAATCAGAGACTGGCTCCATCGTGGTCAGCCTGAGCATTTGACTTTGTTCCGATCCAGCGCTTCTACATGGCAGCAGTTGGCGCTTTCTATTTTGTGCCACTATTTTACAGGTTACTCTGTAAAAATTCATAACTCCGGTTCTACTGATTGAATTTTTGTCGTTTTGCTCTTGTTTTATTTATTAAATTCAGCTCTGTTTCTCAAAATTGGTGTAGGATCTGTTTGTGCGGTATTTTCACTGTTTTACTGTTTGAAGGGTTGCACAAATACTTTACGCATTACCTTTAAGTGAAGACTGACTGCTCTGTGCCAAGCTACCAGGGGGTTAAGCACAAGTTAATTTGGGGTATGCTTGTGCCTTACCCTGACTAGGATTGTGGTTGCTGCTTGACCAAGGCTCACACCCCAGTCAACCAGTAACTCAGTTTCTAACAATAACAGATAATGTTGGCACTAGCATTTGACATCGCTGCCTAGTGCAGTGTGGGTGGTGCAAGCTGCAGTGTTTTCCCATAAAATACCTTAGGCACTGCACTTGTGTTTTAATTTTACACGTTAAGCACTGGCCCCTTTAAACTTTTAGGTGCCCTGTTGTTTAACTAAAAAAAAGTTATGTTGTCACTTATTTACTCTTCTTTACTTAATAAAATTAACTTGGTTTCCTATCCGAGCCCCCGCACCCTTGCTGCTATACATGAACACATCATTAACTTTAATGACGTTGCCAATCAGGAAATCTGCTACCTGTCTAGGCTTCATGTGGCCAGAGCGTATGGGGAGGGTGGGTGCCCGGGGCTGCTAAGCAGAAGACACCCTGGGCTCATGCGCATATTGTTAAGATTATATCCACGGAGGGCACTGAATACTATGATAGCCCTGCTATCCTGGCCAGCTTTACTCGTTTTTATGCACATCTCTCTGACAAACGCATGACCGATTTGGCAGATGTCACAGCAGATTACCTAGAGGCTTGGCTGTCAGCTGGCCAAAGGAAATACCTATCCCAACTTATTACAGTGGACGGAATTAGGGAAGCCACCATAAAGCTACCCAATGGAAGGACACCAGGCCTGGATGGCTTAACAAGTAAATTTTATAAAGAATATTCCTATATCCTTGCACCTCACCTGCATGCCCTGTATGAGGAAGCATAAACTAAGCCTGTATTACAACCCTCCCTTAGGGAAGCACTGATCATTGTGCTACTTAAACCCGACATGGCCACAGAGAGCTGTGAGTCATATCGACCATTGTCTCTAATCAATAATGATGTTAAAATCCTGACTAAAATATTAGCGACTTGTCTGCAACCATTCCTCCCTAGCTTAGTGCTGCCCGATCAATTGGGTTTTATTCCAGCATGCTCCAACATGCACAACCAGCGTACGATCTTTGCGCTGCTGCAACCCTTCCTAGAATCAGCGATGAACCTCTGTATGCCGCTAAGGCTTTCGATTCCATTGCATGGGAATACATCCATACTATTTTATGACATATGGGAATCCCAGCGTGCTTCCTGCAATGGATTCAATTACTGACCCAGTAGCCCAGGTGCGAATCAATGGGACGGTATCCGATGAGCTGCGTATCCATAGCGGCAACCAGCAGGGCTGCCCCTTATCCCAGTTGCTATTTGCGCTCGCACTGGAGCTGTTCGCTTGCATCCCCCGGCAACGACATGCAGCCTCAGCATTAAAATTCACATTGTGACCCCTGGGCATCTCTTTATACGCAGATGATATGGTGATATGGTGATATATGTGAGAGACCTAGGGCCCATAATAAGTGAATTCATAACTTTCGGACGCTATTCAGGCCTGGGTATTAATTGGTCCAAGTCTATTGTCTTCCTTCTGAACCCAGCTCTAAGCACCACACGCTTGAATTCCCATTACAGTGGAGTACAGGCCCTGAAAAATACCTGGGGATCTAGATTCATAAAGACCTGGAACTGGTGCTCCAATATAACTATGTCCGGGGCAGTGTCATGACTTGAGGATCCGGTCACTAGGTAGTCCAGATTACCGCAGTCCTGGGCAGACAGGGTGGCCATTATGGAAATGGTGATATTACCTAAATTTCTCTATCTGTTCATAAATATTCTACTCATGTTGACGCTACACTTCATTAAAACACTTAAGACAAACTTAACAACGCTAACATGGGTGGGAAAGCAACCTAGGGGCAGATTTACAAGGACTGGCGCATCTCTGCATATTAGCAGGTATGCGCCAGTAAAGATGCGACACGCAAAAATACCCTTGCGCCACCACGGATGTGTTGCATTTACAATGCGGCGCACTGTGGCGCAAGGATAGACAGATGTGTGTCGCATCTTTTGTCGTAAGGGCAGCGCATTGCTGGAGTCGTGTCGCAAGCGCGACGCAACTCCAGCAATGCTCAGGGGCGGCCTATACTTATTGTGCTGCGTCACTCCGTTAAGGTTTTGACGCAGCGGCATCGTAAAAGTGACTCAGTGAAATCTTGTAGATTTCACTACGTCACTTTTCCGAGGCTTTCTTGTGACGGAACGCCCACCCTGCATACATTATACCTGACGCAGGTATAATGTAGCGCAGGGCTTTACAACGTGACGCATCTCCCTAGATGCATCACGTTGTAAATATGTCGCAACGTGGCGCATTGTTTACGACGCTGCTGCGTCACAGAAGTGACGCAACAGCGGCGCAAATGTGTCGCAAGGGGCTTGTAAATCTGCCCCCTAGAATTTAGTGAGAAACGCTTACTGTACCATATATTCAGGGTCGATTCGGAGCACTGGACAAGGAACTTCATTACCTATGTGCGCAAACTCATTTTGTACATTGCTGGTACCGCCATCACAACTATATCCCGCATTTAGCAATTGAACACAATGATGCCCGCCCATTCCCAATGACTGCTCTCCTGCCACATTCACCCACCCATATTGATCGATCTGAATTAAACACCATTCATTGCACCACAAGAGCATGGCACCTACTTGGGGTGTGCACCAACAGGGTCCCTCTATATGTGCCTGCACTTCCTTTGGTGTTTCACCTGGCCATCTCAGTTATACAGGACCCGCACGCACTCGAGATCCTTAACAGGGTGGGTCTGAAGACTATGGGAGACATCTACGCTAGGAGGGACAGCCATTGCCCTAGATGGCATCTCTTGCACACAGCGCCATACCCCCTTACTGACTTTCATATATTTCCATCTCCCAGCTGCAATACGTGTATTATTCCCCAGTTACCCGGAAGAACCTCCCACCCTACAAGCACTACATGCACTGCTATCTAATACCACACTTAAGGGATTCATCACTAAGTTTTACGTCTCAGTGCAAAGGGTTAGGCCCATAGTCTCGGATTCAGCATTGGAGAAATGGAACGTGTTATTGGATCAGCCACTGGAGCTGGCTGACTGGACATTCTGTTGTTCACAAACCAGTATGCTTACATCTAAGTGTAACTTACGTATAATACATTTCAAATACCTTCATCAAATGGATCATACACCTGCCAAGCTATACCAGTTTGGCCTGCGAACAGATGCTAACTGTTTAAGGTGCAGGGCACCCAAGGCCGAATTCCTACATCTGGCTGGGTTATGCCCCCCAATACAACAATTCTGGGTGCAGGTCACTGATGCCCTTACTGGTGCCAACCGCACATGTGTTCGCTTGGTCTGGTTAAAGACTTGCAACCAGCAATATGTAGACTGCTGGCATTCAGCCATGGTCCATGCAGGTAACAGCGATGGGGCGGTGAGGACGGGTGGGGGGTTTCCAACGGACGATGACGAGGGAAAATTGATTATTTATTTCATTTTCCCTCTGCATCGTCCCTCGAAATCCCCCCCCCCACCCGGCCCCAACACTGTTACCTACACGGGCCGCGGCTGGTGGCATTATTGTTGGCCAAAAAGCGGGTTGCGATAAACTAGGGAAGCCGTGCAACACCCACTAAACGCCAATGGTGTCTGATATATCTTACTGCAAAGAATAATTGGAACTGGGGAACTGCTGGCAACCTCCCCACCCAAGGACATTCGTGGTTCCCTCACTGCATGTTTGTTGACACTCCCGGATCCCGCCTAAGGGTGGGAGCACGCACGCTACTATTTACACTGGTTGCAGTGAATCTAAAGACCGTCAAGTGGATATCTGTAACTGTGGCTGCTTTACTATATCTCTTATAATGTGGCACTGTTTGGTTCTGTTGTAGTTTGTGCACATATTGCATAAATACCAATAAAAACAATTTAAAAAAAACAAATGCTTCTGTTGGTTTACGAGCTCTGTTTCAATACAATTTGTTTGTGTTTCTGTTTTTACGTTGTCTCTTGTAACTCGCTAAAGACGTAAGTTCTTGGAATTTAAAATGTTTGTTTCTTCTTTCACTTTTTCATGTGCATGCGGACAGTCATACTTATTCTATTTGTACACATTTACCAGGTTTACCGTATGTGCACCCCTGGTCTCCCCCTTGTAGGCTGCTGACAGTTCAGCCTCTCGTCTGTCACTAGAGCTGCTGACTCAGTTAGACTGGTGGAGAAAAGAAATTCTGGGTTTCTGTGAGCTGCTCCCTCAACTGGGCCCACTGGTGGTTCACTCACTAGAGCTATCTGTGGTGGACTCTGAGGCAGGGTCTACTTAGAAGCTTCCAAGTGTGATCAAGAGAACTTAGCAAGTCTCCTGCTGATTACCAATTGGTCTCCATATGAGTGAGCTAGGGTTGTTTTATTAAGTCATTATTATGACTTAATAAAACAATCTTACCATCTTGACATTTAACAGGTGTTAGACCTGACTTTTACAGCGGGTTTATCCCCAGATTTTTGTTGGTTTTATGACTCTGGGCACTTTACCACTGCTGATCAGTGCTAAAGTGCATATGCTCTCCCTGTAAATTGTATGTATGGATTGGTGTTTCCATAATTGGCTGATTTGATTTACTAGTCAGTCCCTAGTACAGTGCACTGTGTGTGCTCAGGGCCTGTAAATCAAATGCTGCTAGTGGGCCTGCAGCACTGATTGTGCCACCCACATAAGCAGCCTGTAAATGTAACCCAGGCCTGCACTGCAGAGCCTGTGTGCAGTCTTGTACTGCCATATTGACTTGGCAAGTGCACACACTTGCCAGTCCCTAACCTTCCCTTTTCTTACATGCTAGTCACCCCTAAGGTAGGCCCTAGGTACCCCTGTGGGCAGGGTGCAGTGTATGTGAAAGGTACAACATACCCTGGTGTGTGTGGCATGTCCTGATAGTGAAATACTGCCAATTTCGTTTTTCACTATTGCAAGGCTACCTATTTCCATGGGATAGAAAGGGGAGTTTGCTTATAACATCTTATAAGCATAACTGCCCCTAGGAACTCAATAGGAAAAAAAGTTTAGTATGCCTGAACTCAGAATGTTAAAATACATCTTTTAGTGAGTGTGATTTTTACATTCAGTTTTTGAAAATACCACTTTTAGAAAGTAGGTATTTTCTTGCTTAGCCATCCAGTGTGCCTCTGCTAGGATGTGTATTGACTGTCTGGCTTTGGAGTGACAGGGGCTGGGGATGTGCAGTGGCTCCAGAGAGTCTGGATGAGTCAGCGCTAGGCTGAATAGGCCTGGTCTGCATTTGGAGTGGTGGGAGAAGTAGCACCTGCACCTGAATAGGTCTGTGCCTGCCATCCACAATGGTGGCTCCGCCCCCCTATGGTGTGTCTGGAGCCAGGGCTCATACTGACAATGGAGGTTGTTGTTCACTTGTAAAGTGCCCCCCAGAACTGGTTTGGACGGGGCTCAGCGCCCTGGGCCAGGAGAGAACAAAGAGATTTACTGTACAAAAAGAGGGGCCCAGACCCCAGACTTTTAGATCACTGATGGGAATCAAGAGGAACCTTTGCCAAGGAGAAGAGCCGGAGAAGCTGAGGAGGAATACTGCTCCTGTGCTGTTTGCTGTCTGGGGTTGGCCTGCAGTGGCTACTTCCTGCCAAGGAAAGGGAAAAGGACTTTGCTGTTTGCTGTGTCCCCTGCTTGAGGAAGATCTCCAAAGGCTTGAAGAAGGGCTTGCCTCCTGTACTGAAGTCTCAGGGACACAAAGACTTCACCCCCAGCTCCCCTGAACTTTCTTGGTGGGAGTTCTGACCTGCCAAGAGGCACCTGTAGCTGTTCTGGGCCTCTGGAGGTTGTTCTGGCCGTTGGGAGCTGGAAAAGCAATGCAACAACGTGAAGCGTGACGCATTCGCACCTGTTTCCGATGTATCGCCGAAGAAACCGATGCAGCGCCTGCCCGCGGCTCGAGAAATCGCCGCACGCAGCATCTGGTGCACTGGTCTCTACAGTCTGAGATCACCACAGCGATTCCGATGCAAGCCCTGCTGTGCGGCTGCAAGAACCCACGCATCGTCCCGGATCATCTCATCGCATTGAGGCGCCAAGTCTGTCGCATTGTTGGGGGACGCAGTAAGAAACCGACGCATTACCTCCCCACGCAGTAAGAAACCGATGCATCACCTCCACTCCGGTAAGGAACCAACGCATCACCTCCCATGCGCAGCAGTAAGGAACCGACGCATCACCTCCCCCGGAGCAAGGAACCAACGCATCACCTTCCATGAGAGTAAGGAACCGACACATCACTTTCCCTGCGGCCCTTTTTGTTTGTGTGCTCGACGCATCCAAGGTACTTTGTGTGAAAAGTGTTGCATCTGCAATTTGCTTTGAACTGAACTATTTCTACCATTTGAAAGTCATATTTTTATTACTGTATTGTGGATTTTTGTCGTCTTGGGTCCTGTTTGGTTTAGATAAAGATTACTTATTTTTCTAAACTGGTGTGGTGTCCATTTGTAGTGTTTTCACTGTATTACTGTATGTGTTCACAAATGCTTTACACACTGCCTCTGAGATAAGCCTGTCTGCTCATGCCAAGCTACCAAGGAGGTGAGCAGGGGTTATTTTAGAAGTGTATCCCCCTTGCCCTGACTAGAAGCAAGGGTCCCTATTTGGACAAAGGTACCTACCTCTGCCAACTAGAGACCCCCATTTCTAATAACAGGGATTTGACCTTATGATTAATCGTGTCCTTATTTGAAAAAAGCTATTCCTCTTAGTTATTAATTTATCTGTCAAGTCAAAAGAAATAAAAAAATTCCCGTTTTGCTTTCCTCATCTGATGTGCTTCTTGGTACGAACTTTATTGTAAAGTGTCCTTTCTCTATGTTGCTCACATTAATAGTTGTTTACAGCTAACCAGAATACAACACTAATCTTATGTAGCTGTCTAAGTTCATCACTGACATGAGGACATTCATTTGCTCAGGATATTTTGCTTTCTTTAATCTTTGAGTAGAAGATGGTTCTCCCACTATCCTCCATGTGACACATTTGAATGATAGTTTAGAAATTTGGGGAAAAACCCAGGTAGTGATAGGTTCTACCCATTCGACCTATGGCATGGAGAACAGCCATGTGCTTATTTACCTCTTACTTGGTGTAATTGTATTGGTATAAAATTCTGTTTTTGGCAATGGTGCAGCTTTGAAGATCGTCAAACCACATAAAAAGTATGTTAAAGACTAGTAAAAGAGAAGCCCTGATGTTTTGACAGTAATAATAAATCATTCAAAACTGAATTTGCCTGGTTAAGGTGCTTCCTCTAAATATATGGATGTATCAAGTGCTAGCTTGAAATGATGGCCCCCTTTATTTAATTCTTTTATTCATTTTTTAATTTTTGTAAATGATAAAACTTCTCAAACAAGACAGGGTACAACAAAACAGCAAACAGAATCATGACAGTAACATTGTAACGATGGAGGAAGGTTACACTTAGGGGTCGATTCCGATCTCGGTCGGAGACGCACCCAACGCCATTCGGTCGGGAAAAAAGCCATGCGAATGCCTGTTTCCCGACCGATCCGCACATTAATCCGAACGAACAAGTACGATGCGCACAACAGCACAGATTCCGACCCAGTCGTACTCACCCAATCCAGGTCCTGATCCCCGACCGAGCCGGATCCGTAAACGCAGATTCGAGTCGCCCGGAAGCCAAAAAGCAGCCTTGTCCGGCCGGACAAGTACGATGCGCTTCCCGTACGCACCGAACCCGTCGCTACGCACGGCACGTCAAAGCATCCGGGAGAGGCGCACATAAGCTCCGATTCGCGCCAGAACACGATCCACGGCTACGAGACGAACACGCAAGCGACGAGGACGAGGCGAAGCAACGACAAAGACGAACGAGACGAACCAACAATGAATCCCATCGTTCCGATCCTACCAATATTCTACATCTACTACCGGAACAGGCACGGACGCGTACGGCGCAGAAGGTAGGTCAGACACCAACCACAAACACAAACTACACGTACCCGACATATCACACACACACAGAGGGATGCAGAAATTACTTACTCCAGAAACAGCAGCACCATAGGGGTGGGACGCCCATCACCAATGCCACATATACACATAGGGGCCCGGATGCCTGTCACTACTACCACCTCTACCCATGGGGGTGCCAGGTGCCTACCACTACTACCACCTCTACCCATGGGGGCTGGATGCCTGTCACTACTACCACCCCTACCCAGGGGTGCCAGGTGCCTACCACTACTGCCACCTCTACCCATGGGGGTGCCAGGTGCCTACCACTACTACCACCTCTACCCATGGGGGGCTGGATGCCTGTCACTACTACCACCTCTACCCAGGGGGTGCCAGGTGCCTACCACTACTGCCACCCCTACCCAGGGGTGCCAGATGCCCACCACTACTACCACCTCTACCCAGGGGTGCCAGGTGCCTACCACTACTACCACCCCTACCCAGGGGGTGCCAGGTGCCTACCACTACTACCACCTCTACCCATGGGGTGCCAGGTGCCTACCACTACTACCACCTCTACCCATGGGGGCTGGATGCCTGTCACTACTACCACCTCTACCCAGGGGGCTGGATGCCTGTCACTACTACCACCCTTACCCAGGGGTGCCAGGTGCCTACCACTACTACCACCTCTACCCATGGGGGTGCCAGGTGCCTACCACTACTACCACCTCTACCCATGGGGGCTGGATGCCTGTCACTACTACCACCTCTACCCATGGGGGCTGGATGCCTACCACCACCAACACCCCCACTCACAGGATGGCAAATACATGCCACAAGAAGCACACACCAGCAGAAAGAATGCAACACAAAGACATCCCCCAACACCATGACAAGCGTGTGTAGACTGTGTCAAATGCCTACAACACTGAACAGGACTGTGGACATACAATGTGACCCCCTATCACAAGTGCCACACATAAATGTGTGTGGCACCCACAATGCAAGCAGGCCATGACCATTGTGGCAATGGGGTCCAAACCCCCATCATCACAGTGCCCAAAATGTAAGTGTGGGGTCCATAGCTGAAGCACATATTGAACATTGTGGCAATGGGGTCCAAACCCCCATCATCACAGTGACCAAAATGTGAGTGTGGGGTCCATAGCTGAAGCACATATTGAACATTGTGGCAATGGGGTCCAAACCCCCATCATCACAGTGACCAAAATGTGAGTGTGGGGTCCATAGCTGAAGCACATATTGAACATTGTGGCAATGGGGTCCAAACCCCCATCATCACAGTGACCAAAATGTGAGTGTGGGGTCCATAGCTGAAGCACATATTGAACATTGTGGCTATGGGGTCCAAACCCCCATCATCACAGTGCCCAAAATGTAAGTGTGGGGTCCATAGCTGAAGCACATATTGAACATTGTGGCAATGGGGTCCAAACCCCCATCATCACAGTGACCAAAATAAATGTGAGTGTGGGGTCCATAGCTGAAGCACATATTGAACATTGTGGCAATAGGGTCCAAACCCCCATCATCACAGTGACCAAAATGTGAGTGTGAGGTCCATAGCTGAAGCACATATTGAACATTGTGGCAATGGGGTCCAAACGCCCATCATCACAGTGACCAAAATGTGAGTGTGGGGTCCATAGCTGAAGCACATATTGAACATTGTGGCAATGGGGTCCAAACCCCCATCATCACAGTGACCAAAATGTATGTGTTGACAAAGAAAAAGCTGCAACTGCCAAACTGCATGGATGATTCCTGGTCACAGAACAACAAACACATCAGTGGCAAAGTAGTGCTTGTGTCCCATAGCAACATAGAATGGGGGAGGCAAACAGTGCAGTGCAAACAAGACATACCTTTGGCCATGTGCAGACAAACATCACCCATGGGGGCTGACACTGTCAACATTCATCAATGACACAATGACAGAAGTGACCATCAGAATGCAGACCCACATATTTGCACCAATGGGCACACAAATTCAGATACCCAGTGGAGACTGTAGAAGGGAGGTGAACAGATACCATACCATGGCAGCAATGGGACACACACACAATGATCATTGTGCTGACTGATGACCTAGGAGTCCCAGGGACAGCAGGGCAAACACACCAAACAACATACAGCCAATGGCACACCTAAGATATGCCAATGCAGTGGTGCCGATGCACATACACAAACAGGCAGACCCACACTGCACATCAAACACAACAGGTGAGGGGGGTACCAGTGTCCCCAGGCAACCACACAACACATGAGGAGGCCTGAATACCAATTACACAGATGTGCATACAGTGCCACACAAAGGTAACTCATGGATCCAAATCCCCTATGTGGGCAATCAGGCATTGTCAGATGAGAGGGAGCAGAAATCACACATGTCACACAAGCATGTAGGAACAGCAACTGACACAGCAAGACACACAGACACCACAGCACCACACCCAGGGCCCCCACAATGTGGTGACCCTGGGCTGCATTACAATCCCACTGTGATGACAAAGCTAGATGTCGTTCACACTGTGAACCACAGTCATGTGTCCTGAGCAACAAACTACCATCACACCTACACAAGCACAAATCAATCAGCACGGCCTGTCAGCCAAGGCCAACATGGAGGCAGGGGTCTAGCCGGGCAACAACTCTCATCTGCACACACTCAACACCACACACCTCGACCTCCAACAATGTGCAGCAGTGAAGCTCACATGCACTGGTGACATTGCACATGCACCCATGACAATCCCAGGGGGTGGTGGGAACCAAGGTGCAGAAACACATCACACATGGCCACTCAACCAGACTCCTGAATGTCTGACACACTGCACACTACGCTGTACATGGACATGACGGCAATACCACACCAACCAATGGGATCCCAGCCACAGTCACACACCTATGAAGAAGCCAAGGTCACCCACAAAGAACACACATAGACAACTACCAACATTGCAGCCCTGAGGAGTGCCAGCAGTCACACACACAACGTGTCACAACCAATGAAAGCTAACACAAACCAGAAATCACATGACAGGTGTAAACAACAAGTGCAAAGGGGAATCCTGACTGTGACACATCAGCGTCTGCCCACAAACTCAGCCCTGACAGCAAACACACCTATGGGTGACACCCTGATGACCAGTAATGTGCCATGCACCCACATCACAGAGAACCCAGGGAGAAGACTTTGGGGAACATAGCTCAACTCAGCAAGCATCACAAACAGGAACATCACTAGGGATCCCAGCATGCACAGCAACATGGAAGTGAACACACACACATGCTCATACAACACACACCTTGGGCGCACGAGATGTCACAGGAGTACACACTGCCATGAGGGGACTCCACTCCTGTGTGAGGAAAGCTATGCCATATGTCGCATCAGTAGGGCTCCATCATGTCAGCAGAACACTTGGTCACACAGTCAACAATTAGCACCAAATGAAGGCTCCCGTCACATCAGCCTGGTCATGGGAATGTCAACGAAATCAACAGCACAGATCCAACACACATGTATAGCAAGTTGCACTGACAACACAGATGAGTCCTTCCCCATTGATGCCCAAACCTGCATGTCCAGTGGAGATGGCCACACGGTCAGGGAACTAGACTAATTGAACAATGGCAAACACAACAGATGTGCATGGGTGGAACCCACAGATGTGACATTGCTAATGTAAGTAGGAAATCCCATTGCCAAATATTGAAAACATGACACCCTCAGATGCTGCTAAGGATGACATGGATACACCACAGGATAGGACACTGTCCCCTGGAACACATGGGTTCCTGCACAGTAACACTTCATTTTCATGAGTCCAAATATCACCATCACTGCAGCAAGGGCATGGTTAGCGTCATCAACATCATGTACATCAGAAGTAAAAGCACTAGAGAACAGAAAGTTGCTTTATTCAGCATGTGGGTTCAAAACTTGGAAGAACTGTAAGGTATCAACAAAGGCCAATGGCCAGTCCATCAAGGAAGTCTATACAGGGTGACAGTGGCAGATGTCACCCTACGCATGCCTGCACTGATCACAACCGGGGACAATCCCCTAGGAGGGGCATACGGGGGGCAGGCCAGGCACCGCAGGGACAGGATCAGGGCTCACCAGGAGGAGGCAGGGAAGGGGTGGTGGGTGCTGGAGAGCCACTGACAACTGCAGTGGAGGTGTCTGACATGGTGTGTGCCGGCACAACTGGGGGCATGACTCAGATGTTGTGGGTGCCGGCACAACTGCAGTGGACCCTGCAGATGGAGTGGACAGGTCCGCCACTGCAGCGCCCAAGTCAGACAGGGTGATAGTGGACTCCACTGCAGTGCCCACCTCCAGGGGAGGAGAATGGGGATCAGGTAAGGTGGGCAGGACAGAGGGAGAGGACACCCTCACCACATCAGTGGTACAGACAAGCGCAGCGGGGGTGTGGGGCCGGAAGAGCAAGTGGCAGGGGAGAAGGCCTGACCCTTCTGGGGATGGTGTATCTGTGGGTGGGGGAACCTGGGGCAGGGTGTGGTGGGGGCACCTGTGGAGTGGGGGCCTGAGGGATGGAGGAAGGAGACTTGGTGCCTGAGCTGCAGGGCAGTGGCGGGGTCTTGCTCTTCCGGGACCGGGGGACTTGCGAGTGGGGGCATCAGTCGGTCTGCGCCTGGGGGATGGGGGCCAGGGGCCAGGGGCACTCCGCTCCGTGTGGGTGGGCTTCCTCTTCCCCCTGAATGCTGGATCAGCTGGATCGGAGGGGAAGAGGCCAAGGTCACAGAGGAAAAGCCGCTGTGTCTTTGGGGTTGCAGGTGAGGCAAGGGAGGGGTCTTTGGAGGGAGAGGCAACTGAGGACTGCGCAGTGCTTGTGGATGCGTGTGTTTGTGCCTGTGCCCCATCCCCTGTGAGTGTGGTTGCAGTCCCTGACGGTGCGTGCGTAGCGTCTTGTTTGTGGCGTGTGTGTCTGTGTGCTGCATGTGTCTGTGCTGGTGTGTGCCTGTGCCAGTGTGTGTGTGCTTGGGACGGGTAAGGTGCTGGGGAGTGTGGATGGGGCAGAGGCAGGAGGGGTGAGGGACTGTCGGAGGAGGGACACTGCTGCCATCAGGGAGGAGTCCATGGACCTATTGCCCCTCTGTAGGTCAGACATGCCCGATGAGATGCCCTCCATGAATGACACCAGCTGAGTCAACAGACTGGTGTGTGCATGGAGGACACTCAGCATCGCTGTCTGTCCTACATGGAGCTGGCGGAGGAGGTACACAGACTCCTCACTCAGGGCAGCAGGGGACACAGGGGCAGGGGTGCGGTGCCTGGCCCGAAGGAGACACGCTCCCGAACATGGGAGCCTCCACGGACCTCGGGAATGGGAGCCGACGGGAGGGCGGTGGTGGTGGTGGTGGTGGCGGGGACAGCAACACTAGCTGGGGTGTGGTGGCTGCTGACACCCGCCTCCATAAGGGAGTCATCGTCCGAGTTGCTCTGGTCCTCAGCTGAGGTGGATGGTGCTGAGGACTCCTCGGTGTGGCTCCCCTTGCCCTCCGTGCCACTGGGTCCCTCCGACCACTCCTCGGCTGCTGACCCAGTGTGGCTCTGCGGCTCCTCCTGGTCCGTGGAGCTGTCCCCTCCTGTGGCCGTGGATGTATCTGCAATCAATAGGGAAACAGACAGACATCAGTCACCTGCACCGAACGCACACACCACAGTAAGTACAGCACATTACAGAGCAAGCCCTGGCATCCTTAGTTGAACATTGCTAAAACTGCACAAACAGAACAGGAGAAGTCAATTGTCAGTCTGATGGTCAACCATGGCACTCACATCCCACCTGGCCTTGCACCCATCTGTCTGGTGTCTGTTGGATGGCAATACCCCAGTGTGGACACATGCACCACCTACACAGTATTTGGACAGTGCAGAGAACCCGGTGAAGCATGTGGACATGCACCCATCACAACTCTTGCCACTGAGTCAGTGCAGGTGTCCGGATGAAAGGGATGCCCAGAGTCAAATAGGAAATGCATGTGATGCATACCAGCGACAGACACCATGATGCACCCATGTCCTGATAGCCATTGCCACAATGGTGTGCATGTAGCACATGTCACTCCCCTGCAGGATCACTAATAGGAAGTCACATGCCATGGCACAGCCATGCCTGCTAAGTCATACATCACTGTCTCCAGTCACATGGGCAGGGCAGCCAGACAACAACACTCTGCACTGTGTCACAATAGTAGATCATGGGGAATGCAAGTCCTGGAGCTGAACAAGTGCACATGTACATCCCCCACACACCACATCATCTGTACCCTCATCTGTCCAGGTCATACCCATTGGACATATGGGAGACCTGTAACACTACCCTCTGCACCTGAGCACATCACAATCTGCTGTGAATGGGAAACAGCTGCCTGAACCTCATATTCGCATACCCCAGTCTGCACGGTCAGGTGATCAAACACCTATGTGTCACACAAGTATCATCTCCTATGGTCACATCTCCGGTGGCATGCGGAGCCCCAACCGAGGAACACCCCAGCAGACCTGACAACGAAGCCACAGCACACTGACACAGAGGCAGACACCTGAGGGGACAAATCACTGAGCAAAACGTGTCAGCTGATACACGGCAGTGGGAGTACAGAGTGTATTGTATGGCCTGGAGTAGGCATGACTGTCCTGTCCCACATGAATGAGGGATGAGCCCTGGACAGTAGGCAGCTGGCTAAGTATGTGTGACACACGTTATATACACACTCCTGGGGCACAAACATTGTTCCCACCCGCAGCATGGGTGTGTGCCAGATACCCCAGGCACATGTGGTGGATCAGCTCAGCAATTGGGCCACATATCAAAGTGACACGCAGAACACATGTCAGAACACAGGCAATGTGTAAGCAATGGACCCACCCATGATGCCCACCACAGAGTCAGGAAACAGATGCTGTCCCCCACCTTGAGTCAAGCAAACTGCAAGGACACAGTACCCAAGTGACACAATACCCTGACTGTAAGGGCCACACCTGGGTATCAGATGAGGAGTGGGCAGTGCACAATAGAGGGACATGGGTCCTGGACCACAAGACTGATGTACTGTGGAAGTTTAACCAGGCCAGAGGAGGGCACATAGCATGGCAGACATAGTTCACAATGCAGACATGGACTCACCCCCTCCTTGCTGCTCTCTGGCCTTCAGCTGCCCATCCAGATCAGGGAAGACCACCGCCAGGATCCTCAGCATGTGGGGGTCAGGGTCCGGTGTCCGCCCCTCCTGCGAGGAGGCGACAGCTTCAGCTGGACCCGTGCGATCCTCCGGGTCCAGCCCCGAAGGTCCTGCCACCTCTTCTGGCAGTTGCGGATCCGGCGCTTGTAGACCCCACGGATCTCACTGCCCGGGCGATGGTCAGCCATATCTTCTGCTTCTGGTGGGCATCAACCTGTGAGGATGACAAAGTGGGAATGCCATCACTACACGTGCAACAGAACCGTGCATTACACAGTTGGATATACATGTCTCAATCACAGGGGCATATGATGTACACAGGCAGTGCAACGATGGCCATGGACAGTATGCCAGCAGTTACTACATGGTATCATTGCCTGGGCAGTAAATCCTTGTTTAAATGCACTGTCACTGCACTATACCTGTCCAGTGCATGTAACTACACACTATGGGGGTGACAACTACTCAGTGAGCCTGCTAGCCAGTGGCGTGCAGACTGTTAGCCTTGCTAGTCAGACAACATGCACATTTAGAAAGGCAGTGGACAGAACACTCACCTGCTCCCCTGCTTTCCCATACAGCTTGCTGTACTGTGGAAGGAGGCCATCCAGCAGGGCCTGGTTCTCCTCAGTGCTGAAGGCTGGGGCTCTCTCCACAGTACGTGCCATTGCAGGGTCCAGAGGGTGCAGAAACAGCAGCAGTGTAGTGGCAGATGTCGTCCTGGAGCATGTAGTGCAGGCAAGTGAGCTCTCAGGGGAACAGCCAGCATTATATGTGTGCTGCAGAGGCAGATACTGTCCCATGTGTCCAAAGTGATAGGTCCAAGTCGTTTGCATCATCTGAATCTGGCCAATCCATGGAATTGCACCACTTACACACGCCCCCAGCATCCTTCAAATGTTCAACTTCATGACACCCATGAAATTGCAACATTGTTGTGGGTGACCAACTGAATTTACAGCATCAGACTCGTTCAAATTTTGAAAACGCGTCCGTTGCCAGGCCAGGCCATAGCCAATGGGTGCGCACCGATCGGACCATTGCTGTTCAACGCGTACATAGGATACAACGCGTACCCGCACACATTGAATGCAATGGGCCGGCCGGGAACATCGATCGGACCATTGCTGTTCAACGCGTACATAGGATACAACGCGTACCCGCACACATTGAATGCAATGGGCCGGCCGGGAACACCGATCGGACCATTGCTGTTCAACGCGTACATAGGATACAACGCGTACCCACGCACATTGAATGCAATGGGCCGGCCGGGAACACCGATCGGACCATTGCTGTTCAACGCGTACATAGGATACAACGCGTACCCGCACACATTGAATGCAATGTGCCGGCCGGGCACACCGATCGGACCATTGCTGTTCAACGCGTACATAGGATACAACGCTGCACTCGCACACATTGAATGCAATGGGCCGGCCGGGAACACCGATCGGACCATTGCTGTTCAACGCGTACATAGGATACAACGCGTACCCGCACACATTGAATGCAATGGGCCGGCCGGGCACACCGATCGGACCATTGCTGTTCAACGCGTACATAGGATACAACGCGTACCCGCACACATTGAATGCAATGGGCCGGCCGGGAACACCGATCGGACCATTGCTGTTCAACGCGTACATAGGATACAACGCGTGCCAGCGCACATTGAATGCAATGGGTCGGCCGGGCACACCGATCGGACCATTGCTGTTCAACGCGTACATAGGATACAACGCGTACCCGCACACATTGAATGCAATGGCCGGCCGGGCACACCGATCGGACCATTGCTGTTCAACGCGTACATGGGATACAACGCGTGCCAGCGCACATTGAATGCAATGGCCAATGTGTGCGCACTGATCGGTCCATTGCTGTCCAACGCGTATTGCCAATACAACGCGTACCAGCGCACATTGAATGCAATGGCCAATGTGTGCGCACTGATCGGTCCATTGCTGTCCAACGCGTATTGCGGGTACAACGCGTGCCAGCGCACATTGAATGCAATGGCCAATGTGTGCGCACTGATCGGTCCATTGCTGTCCAACGCATCCCTGTACAAGTCACTGGCATATGTCACCATGCCTGTCACAGGTGAACATATGCCAGCCACATATACTTCCCAGGGAGTGAGGGGCACACCTACAACACCACAGCCTGTCCAAACTGTATCCTAGGGCATGTAAGGCTGCATTACCTATTCCGTGTATGGGGGTGAACATGTTGTTCTGTGGGTGTCACTTGGGGGCAGCCACCCCCAGGCTGTGCACGTGTTTATGGGGACAGAATCCTTGGTGTTTCGTGTACATGACCACTGTGATGTGCAACTGTTCATATCTGAGCATGTGGCATGGTCACAGTTCACGGTGGTGTATGTGTATGTCATGTTACATACCCACTGAGTCCCATGTGGGACGTTATGTTCAACCCAGGGTGACCCATTGGCACAATGATGATGGTCCTCCACAGTCTGTGTGCATGTTGTGTTTACAATGTCTCTGATTTCATGTGCACAATGGGAGGCAGTCTCCACATCCACGTTGTTTGTGCATGGACTTTGATGTTGTGCGTGTGTGTGTGTCACAGACGTCCATGTCTGTCCTGCCGAGGCAACAGGGACCACTACCTGTGGGGGTCATGGTTATTTTTCTGTGGAGTATACATGATACACCATGTCATGCCAGTGTCCATGTGGCAATACAGGGTCCCTGGGAATCTACCTGTCGTTGAGCTGTGATGCCTGGGGCACATCAGTCCTCACATGTCACTGTGGGGTGTGTTTGTTATTTGGCAGCAGGAGATGGGAACTGGGACACGGCCTCATGGTATCCAATGGCACGACCTGGGACTTATTGATGCCACTTGTTGAACTGTGATGTTAGATGTTGGCCATGTATGTGCCATACATATCCGTACCGAACTGCACACATCATGTACTTGTGCCTCATTATGATGTATCATGTGATGTTGAGTGTGTTCAATGCCACATATGTGGGGTGACTGACAATCTTGCTTTCTTCACCTATGCACTGCAGGGCACCAGCTGTCCATAGACCATTCCCTGACCTGGCAACGATGGTGGAACGTGACAGCATCCGACGGTACCGCTTCACCAGGCAGCTGATTGAGGATTTGGCAGTGCGCTTGGCACCACATTTGCAACCTGGCCGTCCGTACCCTACAGCGCTGACCCCCAAGGTGAAGGTGATGGCAGCCCTACACTTCTTTGCCACCGGTACCTTTCAACACACTCTGGCGACTGCTGGTGGGATGTCACAGACCATGTTCAGCCGTGTGCTCCGGGATGTTTTGGAGGCTATGTTGATATACCTGAACAGTACATCTATTTCCCTAGACTCCAACAACTCACTGGCGTGAAGAGTGACTTCTATGCCCTGGGGAGGATGCCGCATGTCATTGGCTCCATTGATGGGACACATGTGGCTTTGGTACCACCACAGGCCCAGGAGCAGGCCTACCGTAACCGCAAGCACTACCACTCGGTCAATGCACTGGTGGTGTGTCTTGCAGATATGAGCATCACACACGTGTGTGCCCATTTCCCTGGTTCTGCACACGATGCCTACGTGATGAGGAGTAGTCGCATCCCGAGGATGATGGAACAGATGAGGAACCAGCGTGCCTGGCTTGTTGGTGTGTACTGACTTTGTACCATTGTGTGTGTTCTGCTATGTAGTGTTCCACCCTCTTTTCCAACTCTGCTAATGTGCAATTGTCTGTATGTAGGTGACTCCGGATACCCCAACATGCCGTGGTTGCTGACGCCCTCAGGAACCCTGTGACACCAGCCCAGATGCGCTACAATGAGGCACATGGTAGGACGAGGAGAGTGATTGAGCGGACATTTGGTCTCCTGAAGAGCCGCTTCCGCTGCCTCGACAAGACAGGAGGGTCCCTCCCATATGCCCCAGCAAAGGTGTGCAAGATTATCATCGTCTGCTGCATGCTCCACAACCTGGCAGTGCGGAAGGAGTTGCCTCTCATCCTGGATGACGATGACCAACGTCCGCCACCTGTGGAGGATCCTGGCCTGGACCACGATGCCAGTGATGATGATGATGATGATGGTGATGTCCGCACACAGCTCATCACCAACTTCTTCAGCTGAATGTGAGTATCCAGAGATGGCATGTCAATGATGTGAGTTTGCATTATATGTGTTGGTGGTGCTCTGGTGCTGTTTGAGTGTGTCCATGGGCTACATGTCTGTATGCGTGTAGCGATGTGTCCTTGCAGGTAGTCTGTACTCCCCAACAGTGTTGACATGCTAACTTGAATCTGGGTGGGTATCTTGTAACATGTATTGTGCATGAGTATTGCAGTTCTGTCCTGTTCTTCCGTGCTTTTGACTGTGTGTCATTTCTGTCCTTCACAGGGTACTTTCAGAGTCGTTTGGTCAACTGTGATCCCCAACACCGTGATTCGACTTCCCGGGTGGTAGCTGTTGTGTCCCTACAGGTGATGTGCACCACACCCATGGACTTCCTTCCTTCTACACTTGTTGACTGTGTGCCCGCTGCCAGGTGGGATTACCTTGCATCTGTGGTGGTTACAACATGTTGCAAATGTGTAATAAACCTGTGCTTCACTTTGTGATGTGCGTTGTCTGTGGTCACACATCTGACTGACATTTGCTTACTGCACCAGTGGGCTAGTTAACACAGACTGTGAATAGGTGTTGGGTCTGTGCAATGCAACATATTTCCTGGCAACATCAGTGTAGGCGATGAGTCAGATGGACATGGTGTGTATGTGTTGTGTAGCCCTGGTGGTGTGCCTCCCCCATATGTGTGACGTCGCCATGACTCACATGCCGGTGTTGTACTTGCTGTAGCAGTTAGCATGCACAGTGTCATTTCCCCGATCATCATCGCAACTTCTGAGACAACATAGGAATCACAACAGAGGCAAGTATGGTGTATAAGTGAGTTTATTGACATACATGTGTGAGTATAGTGCACAGGTTGTTGGGTGCTGTACATTGTGATTGTGATCCAAAGTTCCTAGATAATTTGGAAGTCCTGGTAGCAGAAATGTCCAGAGTAAAGTCCACAGTAATCAGAGACATTGGTCCAACTTGAGCTCCCCATGTCATGTGGGAGAGTTGTGTTGCAGTCAACAGGGTGAACAGTTTGCGCACAAAGGTGATTATCCAAAACAGGTTTTGGCTTCCTGGGGGTTGCACATGGCCATCGGCCTCTCACTTGCCCCTCCTCGGACGGCCCCTCTTCTTTGGGGGGACCCTCAAGTGCAGGCTGCTGCAGTGCAGGGGACTCTCCGCCAGAGTCATCCGCCCTCCCTGTGGCATTGCAGTTGTTTCAGCACCAGATGTTGTGGGCACACAGGGAGGTGTTGACTGGTTGCTGCTCATCTGGCGGAGGCATTGTAATATGTCCCTATGCACCGCCGTCATCTCTTGCAGTGTGTCCCACTTGGACTCCACGCGGGACATGTGTGAGTCCAAGCGGGCATGATGGGCAGCCTGCTGCTGTTTAATGTCCCTGAGGAGCCCCACTACCTGGCTGAACTCTCCGGTGCTGGACTGGTACGCATCGGCTATGCGTGCCAGTTGTGGGTCATCATGCAGTCCAGACCCCTCTGTGAGCAGCGACCTATGTCTCCCACCCTCCCACCACCCCTGGCGACACGTGCAGTACCTGAGGTGGCAGGCACAGGTGACCCTGGGCCACCTTGTGGGTTGTTGGTGGTGGTGGTGTCCATGGCCCCACGTTGGTCCAGGGTCCCTGTGCTGGTGGTGGTGCTGCTCCTTGGTCTGTCCATGTCGGCAGGGGTGGTATGTGTGTTGACAGTCATTGGAGGGGTGGGTGCAGGGGTGCAGCTGGTGGTCCTGCTGGTGCTGCATGATGACTTGCTCCGGAGTCTTCTTCATCTGAGGAGGGCAGAGGCTGTTCCACACCAGTGAGCTCTGTATCCTCTTGAGCCTGGGACGAGGACTCCTCAGCATCTGCTGCTGTGTCCCCATCATCACCTGTTTTTGGGAGACACACACAATGTATGTTATGTTTCTGCAGGCATCAATGGTTGACACACCTGACAGTTGTGACTGTGCCTCTGGATGCGGGCCTGTACATTGCATTGTCCTAAGTTGTCACAGTCAGGGGTTGATATTGGTGTAGCACATTGTCCTGCATTATTTGGGCATTTCTATGTGAATGTTGGGGTGTGTACATGGTCTGCATTGGTTGTATTTGGTTGTCATCCGCTCCTCCTTCCCACCCAGCCAGATATTCCACCATGGAAGGTGCTTCCATTGCAGGGAGTGCAGGTTGTCTTTCAGGATGTCAGTCAGTGGTGTCCTGCTGTTGGTTGTTGCACAGTTGCCAGCAGGGCCTTGTGCTCCCCACAGCAGTGCCCAGTGTCAGCCATCTTGTCAGTTGTTTTCCACTCCCTGTGATGTGCGCATGGTTGAGGGTGGTGTTGATGGGACAGTTGTGGGGGTGACCAATATCTGTGGCTACCACTCCCATCATGCTATTGCCTCCACCCCACTTCCCAGCATGCCCATACTTACTTGCTTTTGGGTGGACTTCAGTGTGTGTGAGTGTGAGAGCAATGGCAAGATGGCTGACAGTGGTGTCCTGCTGTTGGTTGTTGCATAGTTGCCAGCAGGGCCTTGTGCTCCCCACAGCAGTGCCCAGTGTCAGCCATCTTGTGAGTTGTTTTCCACTCCCTGTGATGTGCGCATGGTTCAGGGTGGTGTTGATGGGACAGTTGTGGGGGTGACCAATATCTGTGGCTACCACTCCCATCATGCTATTGCCTCCACCCCACTTCCCAGCATGCCCATACTTACTTGCTTTTAGGTGGACTTCAGTGTGTGTGAGTGTGAGAGCAATGGCAAGGTGGCTGACAGTGGTGTCCTGCTGTTGGTTGTTGCACAGTTGCCAGCAGGGCCTTGTGCTCCCCACAGCAGTGCCCAGTGTCAGCCATCTTGTCAGTTGTTTTCCACTCCCTGTGATGTGCGCATGGTTCAGGGTGGTGTTGATGGGACAGTTGTGGGGGTGACCAATATCTGTGGCTACCACTCCCATCATGCTATTGCCTCCACCCCACTTCCCAGCATGCCCATACTTACTTGCTTTTGGGTGGACTTCAGTGTGTGTGAGTGTGAGAGCAATGGCAAGATGGCTGACAGTGGTGTCCTGCTGTTGGTTGTTGCACAGTTGCCAGCAGGGCCTTGTGCTCCCCACAGGTGTAGCCAGTGTCAGCCATCTTGTGAGTCCTTTTCCACTCCCTGTGATGTGAGCATGTTTGAGAGTGGTGTTGATGGGCCAATTGTGAGGGTGAGCAATATCTGTGCCTACAACTCCCATCATGCTATTGCCTCCACCCCCTTCCCAGCATGCCCATACTTCCTTCCTTTTGACTCTGCTTCCCTGTGGGGTGGGCTGCCTGTGCTGACAGGATGGCTGGGAGTGTTGTCCGGGCAGTTGTTTGGCTAAATGTCCCAGGAGTGTCCCTGTGCTTCACACAGCATGACCCAGGGTGGTGGTTCTTTGTGGGACCTTGAGTTAGGATGTGAGGCATTGCATTCCGCCAGGTGGGTTCTGTGGAGTATGTGTTGAGGGGGTGTGTGAGGGGAGGTGCTTGTGACTATGGTCAGTGCTGTGAGTCCTCCTTCCCACCCAGCCAGATATCCCACCATGGACCGTGCTTCCATTGCAGGGAGTGCAAGTTGTCTTTCAGGATGTCAGTCAGTGGTGTCCTGCTGTTGGTTGTTGCACAGTTGCCAGCAGGGCCTTGTGCTCCCCACAGCAGTAGCCAGTGTCAGCCATCTTGTGAGTCCTTTTCCACTCCCTGTGATGTGAGCATGGTTGAGAGTGGTGTTGATGGGCCAATTGTGAGGGTGAGCAATATCTGTGCCTACAACTCCCATCATGCTATTGGCTACACTGACTTGCCCAGCATACACATATTTCCTTTCTTTCAGTGGGCTTCACTGTGTGGTGGTGTTGTAGTGGTGGCTACTTGTCTGGATGTGTTTGTCAGTTATATTTGTGCCACTGCCTAGCTGTAGTTGTAGTTGTGTTTGTACATGTGATGACACAGTTAAATGTCACTTTGTGATGGCATGTGTTGTGTTTCTCTGAGTGACATACACATTTTGGGATGATTCTGTTCTGGTTGCTGTGTATTTGCTAAGAGTGCATGGTTTGACTCTCCCCTTGACAGTGATGTGTGTGTGTAGTCGCAGAATATTGTGTACATTTGTTGTGTACTCACCAGGCTCTGGGATGTTTTCTAGTCCATAGACGCTCACTGGTGGTAGGATGGCCCGCACCTTCTCCTCCCAGGGCCTGAGGTATACTGGTTTGGCAGGAGGGCCACTGCCGGTGTGTTGGCTCAAGATGTAGTCCTTCTTCAACAGCTCCTTGACCCTCCTGCGCACGTCATACCACCTGTTCTGGATGTCTGTCTTTGTGCGCAAACATGGTGATTGTGCGTTCACCCTGTCGACGATCCTCTCCCACATCTTTGTTTTCTGTGACATGGGTGTCTGTTGGACCAGTGTACCAAAGAGCTGTGGCTCTACCCTGAGAATCTCATCTACCAGGACTTCCAATTCACTATCTAGGAACTTGTGATTCTTCTTTGGGGGCATGGTGATGGGTGGTGATGGTGAGTGATGTGTGTGTTGGTGTGCAGGTGAAGGTGTGTGAGTGTGTGTTTTGCTAGGTGTATGTGAGGTTTCTATTTGTTGTGGTGCTGATGGTTTGTGGCTTGTGTGATGGATGAGCTGTGGGTGTGTGGTTGCTGTCTGTTGAGTGCTGGCAGGTAATTTGAATTTGCAAAGGATCATGGTAGGGATTTGTGTCCTTTATATGGGTGGAGTTGTGGGTGTGTCTTTGTTCCCTGCCCCTCCCCCCAGTATTTATTGGCTTTGTAATTGCTTGTTTGGCCTTTTTTGTGTATTTTCCCTTTGTACTTTTCGTGCATGTAGGAGACGTTCTTGTGACCGAGTCGGACCCTGCAGTTGTCTCGTACGGGCTTGTCCGTTTCGTTCACGCTGTGTTTGTGCTGTTTTCTATGCTGCGTACGCGTCGGTCGCGGTGTTTTGGGTTGCTTCGGCTCGCAGTTTTGTATGCGGGTCGGTCGTACGGCTTGTCCTCCGTGCGACTCGGTCGTGTTTTCCACGCCTTGCATCGTACTTGGCGGGTGGGAGTCCGCGGGTACGTCTCGTTCGGTATTGTTCCGGGTGCGAGTCGGTCGGTTCGAATCGCGTATTTTTCCGGCCGGATTGCTGTTTTCCGCGCTGCTCGGTCGTTCGGCTTGTGTTCCGTACGAGTCGGTCGGGTTTTGCTCGCTTCTCATCGTACTTGGTGGGTCGGGCTGCACCGGTACGTGTCGGTCGGAATGTATTCCGGCTCCGAGTCGGTCGGTACGTTTTCCGGCCGGAATAGGCCCCTAAGTGTCTCATTTCGAGACACCCCTCGCGTAGGAAGCTGGCTCTGTATATGGTATACCACTAGGTGGTTATAGCAAGCTCAGAGTCCAGAGATTCCCCCAGAAATGTACAGGGCTCAATGCAAACCCAAAGTGCTCTATTTGTGGCAGTGTGGGTGAGCAGCCTTAGGCCTGACACAAGGAGTGTAAGACATTTTTTGTGCACACAATGACCAATAAAGGACACACGATACAGAAAGGAGATCCACACCAATTTTATAAAAATAAGCTTTGCTTAATATTTATTTTAAGACCAAAATCTTCGCAAAAAGGTAAGTATATTTTTAAATAGAAATCCTTTTCAGTTTCAAAAGTGGACACTGCATTTTTCAATCTTTGCAATGTTAACCTATGGAGGAAAACAACAATACAGTTTTGCAGGTAACCAACTTACAGTTCCAGTCTTTGGGTTGCAGGATCAGCAGAGGGCAAGGTTCAGGTAACCACAGACACTGCACCACAAGCAGCACTGGGGCGGCCGGGTGCAGAGGTCAAAGTTGAAGATCAGGCACAATGTTACCCAATGGTGACTGAGGGTGCATGAAGACACCCTGCTTGCCGTAAGTAAATCGGTTGAAGGGGTCAAGCTTCGGAGGTTAATGCAAGCACCGGAGGCTTCACGAGGAACACCAGCAACAGCAGAGGTAAGTTGAGATGTTGTAGGTCACAGGGACACCATCAGTCAAGCTCCTCAAGGCCCAGAGGCTTCGGGTGCAGGGTGTCCTTTGACGTCAGGTTTCTCTCACCGGAGCCGGTCGCGGTCGGGGGGTGCCTTTGGATTCACACTGCAGGCGTCGTCGTGAAGTCCAGGAGGGGTCAGCCAACGCCGAACTTGGACTCAGGATCGCTGAGGAACCATTTCTGGATTGTGGGCCACCTGGACAAAGGCTGGAGGCGTCGGGTGCTGAGTAGTCAGGGATCACGGATCCGGAGGCCACCAGAGTCCTTTGTGTTGGTTTCTTGTGGACAGAGCCGCTGTCCTCATGAGTTCAGATCTTTTGCAAAGGCAGGCAGTCCTCCCAGGAGTTGTGGTTGTTGCGGGCTGCAGGACAGGCGCCGTTCTCTTTGCAGGGTCTTTGAAGCTGCAGACAGGCCGGTAGGGCTGGGGCCAAGTCAGTGGTGGTCATCAGTCTTCTCTGCATGGCATCTTCTTTGTCCTTCTTCTTCTTAGGTTGGCAGAAACTAGTTTCGGGGTCTGGAGGAGCCATCTAAATACTAGATTTTGGGGCGTTTTAAGGGAGTGACAGGTAGGGCCAATGGGCACCTTACCTGGGGTGTCTACGCCCTCAATTATGCCACCCTCCTGTCGGAAGGGAATAGTCCTGACCCAGATTGGAGGAGTCTCACCATCTTCAAGATGGCAGGGACTGAAAGATGTACTTCACCTCGGCTCCTTCACCTTAGGGGTGGAGTTGGCAGAAGTGGGCACACCTCCTATTCTTCCTAGTTTTTACCGCCGGCTTTCCCGCCCAAAGTGGTGTCTAAACGAGAGCTGCCATCTGCTGCTAGCAGAAGAGGCTGGGGGGTCGCATTACAAAGGCGGCAGGCCTTTCCCTCTCGAGCACTGTGCCCATCCTGGGGGAGGAGGTGTAACACCTCTTTCCAGTATGTGTTTAGTTTCTGGCCCCAGAGAGCAGAGGCTCTCGACCAAGGGGTCCAGGAACATGTCTGGTGGTGGTAGGCTGCCTAAAACCAGTCTGTGACCACATCAGGGTTAGTAGGTTTTCAGAGGGCACCTCTGAGGTGCCCTTTGAATACATGTTTCAATAAATCCCACACTGGCATCAGTGTGGCTTTATTGAGAGGAGTAATTTGGTACCAGAGGCGCCTGTGTTCAGAGAAGCCATTGTGGTGCTGTGGAACTCAAGTTTTTGAGTTTCCAGCCCATGTACTCTCTATGGTTTCCCTGGCACCTACAGTATTAGAGATTTTTTTTTTTATAAATCTGTTTATTAAACATACATCGGATCAAGAAAACATTACAGAGGAATCAAAACATCCACGCACCGCAATGACATAGAAGGGATTATGGTACATCCTTACATGGAAAGGGAATGTTATGGGGAGAGTGGATCCTCGTGTTCGAGACAACGAGGCGGCGAACATATTTCTCCCCGGTAGGCATTCCAAGGGCCCCAAACACGGGACCCCTTTTTGGGGCAGCCCCTGGCCAAGTACACCGTCTTTTCCCTATACATACACCACTCGAGATCGTTCTCCCAAGCTTCTATTGTGGGTGGGTGAGCTGCGCCCCATAGCTGTGCAATATTCCTTTTCGCAAGCATAAATCCTAATGTAGCCCATTGTGTCTGGTAAGTGTTCAGGTCGGTTGGTTCCCAAATGTTTAGTAGGCATCTTCGCGCCTCCGGATGGAGACCAACAGAGAGCACTGTGTTGATGATATCGTGTACCCTGCTCCAGAAGGAGCTTATGGAAGCACACTCCCAGATTATGTGTATGAATGTTCCCATGTGCCCACAACACCTCCTGCATTCCCCACCGTCCGCTCTCCTCATATGTATCAGACGGGGACCCGTGATATACAGCCTGTGAAGGATTTTGAGCTGTACTAATCTAAGTTGTGCTGGAATGGCGACCACTCTAGGGGAGGACACTGCCTCTCGCCAGTCCTCATCAACCAGCTCAATCCCGTCCCTCATCCATTTCTCCCGCAATGCTTGGAGGGGGTCCTCCATGTTGTTTATTAGTTTCTTATATATTAGGGAAATAGTCTTTTCGGGTAGGTGACCGTCCAGTATTCTGTCTTCCAGTGGTGAGGAGTCAGGAGGAGCAGAACCCCGTGGTAGATGAGAATAAAGTATGTGTCGAACCTGTGCATACCGTAAATATTCAGTGCCTGCTAACTCGTTCTCCCTCTGCAGCTCGACAAAGGGCCTGACCTCACCCTTCCCCCAAATGTCTTTGATGCGTGAAATTCCAATGAGGTCCCACTTATCAAACCCTTTTGACCTCCATAGACTGCCTAGCCTCTCAGAGTCCCAAAGTGGAGTAGCTAACGTCAACCTGTTACCCCACCCAAGCGAGTTAGTAGCGTCGTGCTAAATTTGGACGGAGTGTTTGGTGGGGCCTGTTAGTGTGCATCGTTTAGGCCGCGAGTATAGTGCCCTGCCATAGTTCCCCCCGGGGAGGATCCATCTATCCATGGCATAGCCAGGGTCATCAGGGCTACTGTAGGTGCCATGATTGACGGCTGCTAGGTGAGCAGCCCAGTAGTATTTTTTGATATCGAGAAGGCTGATGCCCCCGTCGTACCAGTTTAGCGTCAGCTTATGAAGTGCAATACGAGGCCTTCCTTCCCAAAGCAGGTCTCTCTGGAGGCCCTCTACTTCCTTAAAGTATTGCGCGGGGACAAGGTACAGGGTGTTCTGTAGGGCGTAAAGGAATCTGGGTAATGACATCATTTTAAACAGGGCTGCTCTACCCAATAAAGAGAGGGGGAGTGATTTCCAATTGGCGATGTCCCTTCTGAGCCTATGCAAGGGTGGGAGAAGATTTTGAGCATATCGGAGCGAGGGGTCAAGGGAGATAAAAATCCCTAAATACTTGAAACCGACAGTGGTAATCTGTATTCGACAGTTCCTCGGTGGGATGGGTGGGTCCCCCCTGAGGACGTACAAAAGGGATTTACCCCAGTTGACAGTAAAGCCAGAAAATCTGCCAAATACAGCCAGGATGTCTAGAACCACTATCAGGGATTTCCTAGGTGAGGCCAGGTTGAGCAGTATATCGTCCGCATAGAGTGAGATGCGGTCTTCCCAATCAGGGGACCATCTCAACCCTCGTATCCTAGGGTCTCTGCGGATCCAGGCCGCTAGTGGTTCTAGAGCGAGGGAAAAGAGGAGTGGCGAAAGCGGGCATCCCTGGTGGGTACCCCGACTGAGTTGAAACGTGGCTGACAGTTTATTGTTGACCACTACCTGAGCCAAAGGTTCACTATACAAAAGACAAATCCACTGGATATATTTTGCGCCGAATCCCATCTTAGTCAACACTGCCCAAAGATAGGGCCATTCAATGGTATCGAATGCCATGGTTGCGTCTAAGGACACAATCACAGCTGGCTCTTGGATGGTAGGCACTCTACTCACCACTCCATGTACTCTGCGCAAGTTCAGGGCCGTGTTTCTGTGAGGCATAAAGCCGGATTGATCCGGGTGGACCAGAGTATGGACTACTTTAACCAGGCAAGTAGCTAAATGTTTGGCCAAAATTTTGGGTTCAGCATTTAGGAGGGAAATGGGCCTGTACGAGGCACATTCAGTCTTGGGTTTGCCTTCTTTGTGTATTGTGACTATGGTGGCAATCCTCTGTTCCCTGGGCAACATCCCGCCCTTCCCTGGATTCCTCAAACATAGATTTCAAATATGGTGCCAATTTATCCGGTCGAAGTTTGCACAGCTCAATGGGAAGTCCGTTGGGGCCAAGGGCCTTCCCGGAGTTTAAGGATCGGATTGCTTGCGCTATCTCATCCGTTGTCAAGTCACTATCCATATATGTACGGTCTGCTAATGTGAGTTGGGGGAGCCTAATGTCTCGTAACAAGTCCCGGGAGTCCTCTTCGGTGTGTGAGGAGACAGTCTTATAAACAGTCCAAAAATGGTTGGCGAATCTATCCACTATTTCCTGCGGCTCTGTGAGCGAGGTGCCCCCTCAACTTTAAGTTCCGGAACCAGCCTGCTCGCCCATTCCTTTTTGTCAAGCCACGCTATAAGTTTCCCTGCCTTGTCTCCCAGGTCGTAGATTCTGCCCATTCGCTCCCTACCCAGAGCCTTGGCCCTATCCGTCACTAAGGCCTTGTAGTCGTGTTGTTTCAGGTTCAGCAAATGGAACTTCTCTGGCGTCACTCCCGACTCCAAATCGCCCTCTAATCTGTGAATTTCAGCATCAATGTCTAAGACTTCTTTATGTTTCTCTTTCTTCGTTCCAGCAATCAAAGACAAGGCTTGACCCCGAATTACAGTCTTAAACGCTTCCCATAATGATTGGGACGAGGACACAGACCCCTCATTGTCCGAAAAGTAGTTATCTATGGTTTTAATGAGGTCTTTGTGGATTTTCGGATCTCGGAGATACCATGGGTTAATGGGGGCTAGTCTCCCCACTGCATTCTGATTGAGGACTATGTGTATCCATACCGGCGAATGATCAGATATGCTCCTTGCTAAGTGCCGAATTTCGTGTATGTAGGAGACTTGTGCTGCGGGGACTAGGCAGTAATCTAAGCGGGAGAGACTTTGGTGAGCCCCGGAGTGGAAGGTGTATTGTGCTTGATCTGGATGATACGTTTTCCACCCATCCACCAACCCCATGGCGTCGAGAAAGACAGGTAGCCAGCGTGAAGAAGTTCCCACCTCTCGCGGAGGATATCGGTCCAGTGAGCCTGAAACCACTGCATTAAAGTCACCCCCAAGGATTAATAGGCCGTCCGGAATGGTGAGTAGGACAGAGCCCAGGTCTGCTAAGGTGGTGTTCTGCAGTCCTGGTGGTACGTATATAGACATAAGTGTGATGAGGTGTCCCTCCCACATGCCCGACACCTCAATGTACCTGCCCCGATCATCTGTCCACGTGGCGCTCACAGCAAGGGGAAATGATTTCTTCATCATGATACCCACACCCCGCGAACCGGAAGTGAATCCCGCATGTGCCACCATATTGTACCCCCATCTGTGCATTGCCTTACATGAATTTCTGATTAGATGTGTCTCTTGTATTAGGACAATATCTGGGGCCTGCAGTTTAATATATTGGAGCACCACACTACGTTTAATCTTGTCCCCAAGACCATTAACATTCCAATTCAATATCTTAAGAGTTTTGTCTCCCTGTGTACCCATTGGTTAGTGCAAAGATATCAGCCTCCTCTGATATACAATCAACTACAGTTACCGATGTAAAAACCTTGACAACATATGAACATGAACCCCCAACCCAACAACCCCCCACCCTGCTGCCCTGCACTCTGGGCGTGGAACTGCCCATGTAAAACTCTGCTGAGTGCCTGTCGCCCTGTATTCGAACTAAAAGTAGAAAATGTAGGGACGTGACGTGCCGCCTCCCTGTCCTCCCCCCCGGCATAATAACTATAAAGTTCCCTAAGAAAGTCTCGCGACACAGTTCTGGGTGACGGCCATTGGCAGGGGATAACCCCTTAAAGGATCGGCCACCACACTCCCCGTTACCTGTCCCGGTCTACCACAGGGATGCATCCTCTCAGTAGAGCCGCTGTGTGTACCCCAGTCTCATCAGCCATGGGGCTTGGAGGCAGTGTCTTCTGCCGCAGAGCGATCACGCGTGGCACGGTCAGTGTGGAGTTCAAGCCAGTTCGCTGCTTCTTCCGGGTGTTCGAAGAACCAGGTTCTTCCCTCCGCTTCCACACGCAGGCGTGCTGGGAATAACATGGAGTATTTAAGCCCCTTGTCTCTGAGCTTCTGTTTCACAGCGATGAAAGACCTTCTCTGTTTTTGTACGCGTTGTGTAAAGTCCGGAAAGAAAGAGATGTCTGCATTCTCGTAGCGGAGGGCAGCCCACGTCCTGGCATTTTGGAGAATTACATCCCTATCCCTGAAGTTTAACACTCTCGCCAGTATCGGGCACGGGGGAGCCCCCGGCTTGGGGCGACCTCCAGGTACCCTGTGCGCCCTCTCGATAATGAAAAACTTGCTGAGGCCCTTGGGCCGTAGGTGTTGCAGGATGAGATCTTCCATGAAAAGATCGGGCGACTGCCCATCAGCCCCTTCCGGTACTCCTAATATACGTAGGTTATTACGACGTAGACATCCTTCATAATCATCCAGTTTGAGTTCAGTAAATTTGCGAAAAGAGCGTATGTCCTGAATTTCCCCTTGGAGCTGGGCAACGTCTCCCACCAGGCTAGAGGTAGTAATTTCCACCTGTTTGACTTTCTCTTTAAGTGTGGTGAGGTCAGCTCGGATAAGGTTAACGTCAATAGCAATTGTGTCCATTTTATGTTCCAGAGAAGTCTTAACGCTGGAGATTGCGTCCATAACATCTTTAAGTGACAGCTCTTGATCTTCTCCTCCTGGATCACCAGTAGAGCTACCCCTCGATTGACGGCTCTGGAGCATGTCTTTAGGGAGGGCATAACGGTCAAGTTTATTCGATTGCACCGTCTTGGGCCCTTTCGCACCCGCTGATTTGCCCTTCTCCATTGCTGCCTCAAGCGGACTTCGGGACCCCTTGATACGTTTGCCCCCAATTCAAGTCCCAGCCACAATTCACTCCAGGGCAGTGTCAAGCCCCAGTTCCCGGCTCTCAGACACCAACAGAACCAATGCAGGGAAGCGATGAGGGGCGGCACCACCACAGTGCGGGCAACCGGCGTCAAATCTGTTCCGTAGAAGCACTTCAGGCAACGGGATCCGGCCAAATATAATCCAGCAGAACCCGGCTCACTACCCTCCGGGGATCGATTGTTGTTGAGGATACACGGGCCGTTATTCAGCCGCCCTCAGAGCCCCAGGTTGCACAGGAGTATGTCACAAAAGTTGGGCACTGCGTGCACACGCCACTTCTGTGTCCTCGGGAAAATGGGGGAGGAGCGGGCCCCGCGCCTCCAACCGGTCACCCACGAGGCGGGCAGGCCAGCATGAGCGTGACGGACACCGGGGGGGGGAGGGCCCCGCAACTACGCTCACTGCCCCGGGGACCCCCCGCCACCTCACCTCGCTCCCGGTGCACCGTGCTGATCCAAGAGAGGCCGAGGCCGATCGCGCCTCCCCGTCAGGCCGCCGACCCGAATGGTGCGTGTGGGCTGCACCGGGCCTCCAGCATCGTCCTCGGCGAGTTGCCGGGTGCCGCAAATCTTCAGGAGCTCTACCGCAGGTCTGGTCTGTGATCCGGACGGTCCCGGCGGGCGCTCAGGTCCCAGTGCGCATGTGTGGCCAAGGCCGGCTCCGCAGGGCTCCACAGCGGCTGGATGTAGAAATTGAGTCCCCGGCTTCGCCTTCCCAGTAGGCCGTCACTGTGCAGGACTCGCGATTGTTCGTTCAGGCAGGCTTTAGCGGCGGGAAGCGGCGCAAGTCGTCCCGCTTGTCTTCTCATGAGTTTTCTAACCTCAGGGAACCGTATACATGTGGCGGATCAACGTGGGAAGGACAGATACTACGGAGCTAGAGGTTTAGGCAGCCATCTCGTTCCGGGTCTTGGCCATGCCCCCAGTATTAGAGATTTGACCCCAATATTGTAGGGGCATATCTGCTCATGCCGATATGTTCATACCTGAGATATAGTGCACCCTGCCTTAGGGCTTGTAGGGCCTGCAAGAGGGGTGACTTACCTATACCTTAGGAACTGCTAGTTGGCATGGCACACAGGTAGTGTGCCATGTTGTTGTTTTTGTCTACACCAGGGCATGTATGCTGCAGTGACAGTCTGCATTGCCTAGGTGAGGGGTTCATAGGGGACCCTCTTCAGTCCCAATGCCCTAGGCACCAAAGTACAATTTACTAGGGACTTACAAGAGGCCTGAAGGGCCAACTGTGGAATAGTTTTAGGGAAGAAGCACTGGCACCGGGGACCTGGTTGGCAGGGACCCTGTGCACTACAATCGAAACCACATCATTTTCCAGGCAAAAAGTGGGGGGCTAACCATGTCAAAAGAGGCACCTGTAAGAAGTAGGCAAAGTTTCTGGCTAAAATACAGGTGGAAAATTAGGAATTTACTGGGGATATCTGGACTGAATTTACCAATTCTCCCAGGTATTCCTCATTTCTCAGGAGAATCTAATTGGCTACCTATTCCCTCAGACTTACTGGAATTCCTGGTACCAAGTCCCCCTAGGCTGAATTACTGGCTGCAGTACCGTGACACTTGTACTGAGGCCTTTAAAGGAAAAGTGTTCCAAAAAGGAGAGGGTACAACTGAGAAACCGGTGAAAAGTTTGGTGCTTTGAAAAGCCTTAGTATTTTGGAGTGCAAAAAGAAGCTCTTTCCTTCACCAAAACCATTTTAGCGGCCAGAATGTTTGGTTGTCTCCTGATGAAAGCTTTAAAGATCTAAATTAAATTAAAGAGCTCTATAGTTAAGCCTAGGTAAACAAAGGAAAGAAGTAACCAATGTAGATTGTGAGTAAACCTATCATATTTAAATATTGCTCCTGCAAGGAAGCAAGCCTGAAGTTGAAAAAACCTTACAGTAACATCTAAGAAGCCAAGCAAAATTTATTTTTGAGTAGGAAGGTTCCAGGACCTGAAATACAGATGGTAAACTCTTGAATGCAAGAAATAATTTGATCTGTTTTAAGGTCAGAGCTGGAATTAGGCAAATTATACAGTCTTGACATTAACACTATTTACTTTCTACTGTGGTGAAGAATTGCACCAAGCGTGAATATACAAAACAAAGTGTGGCCACATACTGAAAGCAATCAACATGCCGATGCCATCACCAACAGAACCACCGACATTCATTACTGTGCACCACCAGTGACAGAAAAATGTATAGTGCATCTGGAAACAATGCTTATGGCTCTATAAGTCCATCAGGTATACAACGTTATATCTCAGGCGCCCTCATGCCACCACCCTCAGAATTTCGTCCCGTAAAGTCTCCTCACGTTCGATTCTGTAAAAGACACAAGAAGGAAACAAACTTCAAACCACAAATCAATCAATAGAATACAATTTGTAAACAAAAATGCAGTAAGCAACTAATTCCACTTACGACGAGCGGGAGAACCCTCCGCTCCTCTCTGCACCTCCTCTCATGTGCTGCTCTCTCCGAGTTATAGGCTTGGCAAAAGGTTTATTTTGCCAGCTCAAATTGGCAGTAAAACACCACACCGGCTGCCCCTGCAGGCCTGAGACATGTGTTGGGGGCTTACTTCAGTGAATGGCACAGTAAGTGGTGCAGGCCCACTAGTAGCATTTAATTTACTGGCCCTGGGTATATGGTTTACCACTTTACTAGGGACTTATAAGTACTTTAAATATGCCAATCCGGTAAATGCCAATTTTACCCTGTTTTAGGGAGTGAGCACAAGCACTGGTTAGCAGTGGTACAGTGCACACAGTCCTAAGACCAACAAAAACAAATTAAGCAAAACATGAGGGGAGAAGCCAAAAGGTTTGGGGAAAGACCACCCTAAGGCTGACAGGTCTACCATCTTTGGGGGTTCTTGGCATACCTGCAGCCAGTACAGAATCAAACTGCAGTCTAAGAAATAGAAAATAGAAAAACAAGACAGCAGGCCATTTCCATCCTTGCAGCTGGGATCTGGAACAACATCGCAGTATCCATCATGGCCGTGCCAAAGCTCCTCCACTTCAGGAAATGGTTGAAGACGCACCTCTTTAAAGAACACTACATCACCATGCATTAATAGTCCAGACGCAATATACCTCCCTTGTCACTCATTAGCTTTATACTTGTCTTTGGCACTCAACTGCCTTTTGGCTAGATTCGCACTATAGAAATACCACATGCACGCATACATGCATAAAGCAGAAAGAGAACAGTCACACGGTCAGATGTTTCGGCTCTCACGACCCTCACATGACCATATGAGGCCAGTACTGGTTCGCAGTGACAGCCCAAAGGATGCAGAGCCTGCTAATACCATGCCACCCAGTATTCTTAGCAGCAAAACAGTATATACATTTATATATTTATGCATACAGAATTGTCCTACAAAGATACATATGCACTATAAACCTATTTTAATTTCTTCGCAGGGAAATAGTTATCCTTGAGGAGAACTCCCTTCCTCTACAATCTCACCAATTCCCGGCGTTCCCTCTTTTTATCACCCTGAAACAAATGTACTCCTGCTCTTGGCAGAAGTAAATCTCTCATTGTTTTCAGAGTGGCATAGTATCCGCCACAGGTTACTCAGTTCCCTAACATATCCACTAATATTGGCAGATGGAACACTCACAAACCCACAACTGTGAACAGATCTGATCACGGTTACAGTTCCACCATAGTGGTGACATTTTCTGTGTGAAGAAATACTTTTGTGAGTGGAATTGTATATTCTGCGAGTCAGCTGAATAGATTTGCATCTCTAAATGACAGTGTTTCCTCACCTGGCAGTCTAGTCAGTTAAGTGAGCAACTACCTTTGAGAATTAGGCGCAAAAAACTAAACCGCCATGTGACACTTGTTTCATGCTTCCGCCAGAATATCCAATATCTTTATGCATTTTTATGCGGGGCATGGCATTTAATGTGGCTGCAGGTTAGCCCATTATGTTCTCTAGCTTTAATCTGCAAAGAAAAATTGCTGTTGAATAACGTGGACAGACGCACTGGCCTCCCTGACAGTATCTAAAATAAGCCACAGGTGATTCGAAATAGAAATGCCAAGCACTGGCACTGACATTTGTTTTCTCTTTTGTATAAAATATGTTTTTTTTTTAATAGCTCTGTATTGTAATCTTGAATTTTTAATATTATGTCTTTGATATTCATTCATCGCATCATTGAGTACTTTTTCTCACATTGACGCAATATACCCGAGTCAATAAAATGCAGGGCACAAGTCCTAAAAAAAGAAGTGGGGGGACGCTCCAAGTTAGATGGTGTCACAGGAAGTGACGTCACGACAGGAAGTGACGTCACGAAAGGTAGTCCCCAGCACAGTGAGCTGATATGTAACTTTCACTGTTCCAGGTGACTTTTTGTACCATGATTGTTTGGCATTCTTGCGTGTGGCTGCATGCATATATACGTCTTTGTTCTCTTTATATTTAAATAAAGAATGATTGCCAAAAATTGCTTCAGACTTGGAAAATATTCTCACCAAATGAACAGTACGGAATCGAAACTCACTCAAATGTTTAGTCGAATTATTGGCAATATTCGAACAACTTTAAATAATGTTGCAGATTGAAGAGAGACTTGAATTGACAGATGTCGTTTTTAGAACGGGTACACTTTATAGTCTTTGTAATTTTTTATTTTTGAAATGATGGCTTCAGCTTGAATTCTGTTTTTGGGGTTATGCTTTATTCCCACACTGCCAGTCCTTTCACAAAAATAGCCCCGCTGTTTGGCTTTCCACGTGATTTAGGCCACCATGACTACTCCAGAACTAACATAAAGGGCAAAGCAGAATTTTGATAGGTAGCGCATTCGCGCGCTACACAAGATTGACAGACAGCCAGGAGATCGACGGGGCGGCCGTGCGGGCAAGTAACGCCATCATTGAAAGTCCAGCTTTTGGGCAGGGTGGACGGCGTCCACCCGGTAAAATAAGTGGGGGGACGCCGTCCACCCGCGTGGTACCCCGACTCGAGCCCTGATTAAATGCTTTAAATAATATTAACCAATAAAGAAGATAACAATGCTAAAACATCCCTCATATTGTCATGTTCAGTGCCCTGGGTCCTTGGTTTACAGTTCCTTTGTTTCCTTGGCACATCTAGCTTGGCGAATGTGCACGGGCGTTGTTCGGTCGTCCCGCTGGTGCTTTCCGGTGGCTTCTTTGGGTGTGTTCCATATAGGTCCACACAGCTGCGTAGATACACTTGAGCCCTCGGTTTAGGTGAAGAGGGTATTCACGGAGGTCTGATGTCTGATTTACCCACTAGTTTAAACCATAATTCATCCCAGTCTGAGTTGTTATTGTTCCACGCGCATGCGTTCTGTCTGATTCTATAGCAGAACTGTTCGCCTTGGTCCGTTGGATTCCGCCTTCCTGCCTTGATTTCAGCCTCGGTGGTCCAGCTACAGTAGCCTTCCAGCTCAGGGCTATATTTATTCATTTTGGCTATTGCTAAAGCAAGGTCAACGAATCTGTACATCCGTGTATTCTTGTTTTGACATTAGACTAGGAAAACATTTAAAATATATTTCCAATTTTGAATAATGAAGCGGAGAGGAGAGTGGGAGTAGCAGATGGGTGTATCCCACAGACTGGGAATCGCTCTTTATTGGTGTACATGTTGTACTTGTTCTTTTAGTGTGTGATGAACCACTCACTACTGCCAAAACCCATCTCAAGACTGTAAACTCGCCAGAGCCAGGCAGCCAGGATGGGGAACAGCCATCACAACGCGGATTTTACTCCGCGTACCATTACATCGCATGCGTTACAACGCATGCGATGTAACTACGCGTAGCCATTACTACGCGTACCATTACATCGCATGCGCTTTTACAACGCATGCGATGTAGTAGCTATCCACGTCGTTGTGAGGAAACTGAGGCTGTTTCCTCACAACGGCGTGCACCGCCCTGGAAGCAGGAAGCAGGAACCGGGAGCAGAGACGGCGACGCTGGAACCACGAGGAAAGAGGTAAGGCTGATTGTGCTTGGTGTAGTAGTGTAGTGTTTTAGGGTAGTGTTGTAGTGTTTTAGGGTTTAGGGTAGTGTTGTAGTGTTTGTGTAGTGTTTTAGGGTAGTGTTGTAGTGTTTGTGTAGTGTAGTGTTTTAGGGTTTAGGGTAGTGTTGTAGTGTTTGTGTAGTGTAGTGTTTTAGGGTTTAGGGTAGTGTTGTAGTGTTTGTGTAGTGTTTTAGGGTTTAGGGTAGTGTTGTAGTGTTTGTGTAGTGTAGTGTTTTAGGGTAGTGTTTTAGGGTTTAGGGTAGTGTTGTAGTGTTTGTGTAGTGTAGTGGTTTAGGGTAGTGTTGTAGTGTTTGTGTAGTGTTTTAGGCTTTAGGGTAGTGTAGTAGTGTAGTGTTTTAGGGTAGTGTTGTAGTGTTTGTGTAGTGTTGTGTTTTAGGGTAGTGTTGTAGCGTTTGAGTAGTGTAGTGCATTAGGGTTTAGAGTAGTGTAGTGTTTGTGTAGTGTAGTGTTTTAGAGTTTAGGGTAGTGTTGTAGTGTTTGTGTAGTGTAGTGTTTTAGGGTTTAGGGTAGTGTTGTAGTGTAGTGTTTTAGGGTAGTGTCGGGGGGGGTCATGCAGGGTAGTGTAGTGTTATTGTAGGGAGAGGACTGGGGGTCGGGGGAGGGTTGTGTAGGGGTAGGGTTGTCACTTACCTTGCAAAATTTAACCACAAGTATAGCTTTACCACGCATGCCTTTGCGTTGTAATGGCATGCGTGGTAAAGGCATACTCGTGGTAAAATTTTGCGATGTAATGGCATGTCATTGTCATTGACATCGCGTAGTAATACCCGCGTTGTAATGGCATGCGTGGTATTAGTATGCGATGTAATGACATACAACCAGCCAGGATATGACTTAACCTTCGTAAGCAGCACCACATCAAACCATTAAAGCTGGTCGTTGGCTGCCAATGAATGCCAGGATTACATTTAAGGATATGTGCACCAGCACAAGGCATACTGAGAAAACACTACTTGCTTAAGGGGAGTGAGAGTGGAAATGGCTAAACCATCCTTCCCAGGTATATACACGATGCAAAAATGTATAGACAACCATAAATATGTAATCTCTTCTGGACTGGAGATGTTCATCCATAATATGTGGCATATTTCATCTTTGGGTTTCGCCCACATTCAAGGGGAGTCCTTGCCTGAATGGGCTGAACTGATCTCGTGAGTTGTATTTTAGATAGAGGATTCAGAATGAAAAGAGAAGAGAATATTATGTAGTAGGTCACCCAAACCAAATTTATTCAAGGTGCCGATTATAAGATTAAAAGCATGTGAAAGAAAGATGCTCTTGAATGCCTATTATTCCTGCATCCTATGAATAGTTGGCACTCTTCAATCAACAATAAGGTATATTCGGACCAGTGGACTTTCTCAGAACTTGGATACCAAATACCTAACCTCTCTACCTATTGTGTGTAATGTGTGTGGTAAGAGGGGCTCAGTATAACACTCAACAAACACAACATACAAGAATACTCACTGTTTTCTTGCTAACAGTGTCTGGAGTTATACTAATAATGGGGAGTTATGGCCCCATAGCGGACAGGAGGAAGCAGTTCCCTGTAGGCAAATATTCATCAACAGAGTTTGCCCATGGTCCACCTGTGGTCCTCTTGGGAAATGAAGGGGCTAAAAGACCAACAATTGACAATGAAAAGGAAGAGCAGAGAGTGTACATGGAGAGGGTTCATGGAGCACAGAGTGCAAAAAGAGGGCAGTTTGCATTGAGGGGTAGATGCAAGATCTCAGGGGTGCAAGGGAGAAGTGGCCAGGGTGCAAGGTGGAATATACTATGCAAGAGGGACAAAACATGGTGCAAGCATTGAGCATGCATGGTGCAAATAGGTAGACAGAAGGGTCCTTGGGAGGGGGAGCAGGATGGAAGGCTGAACAAAGGATGCAAGAGGAGCACTCAGAGAATGTGGGAGGGCAGGATGCGTTGGGTTGCAGGATGGAAGATAGACTGCAGGGCCCAAGGGAACGACTGTTCAAAAAGGGGGACTGCAGAGTGAAAAATGGGCAATGCATGATACAAAGATAAGTGCAGTCTGTAAGAGGAGCAGAGAGGTGCGAGTGTAGGATGCAGGCGGTACCACAAAGTGAAACTGGGAAACTGCTTAGTCATCAAGAATGCAGACTAAGCTTGTAGACAAAAGAACAGGTCCCACATTGTCTTCAACAGTAACACGCAGAGAAAACATACAGTGGTTTGTCAAGAGCATCCTGCGTGCCAGTCAGAGAGCTGAAGGTAGCTGTTTCCCGGGATAGCAGATAACCGCCATCAATGAACGGATGCTAGGGCTGCAATCTACTTAAAGCGGTCTGAAGTTGTCAAAACTTGAAGGATCATGGCATGGCTGTGTTGTCTAAAGCTCACAAATACATAAAAGGTATTCAAAGAAAAAATTCCACTTGTTTAATTATTTTACCTCTGAGCTGAAGTTTGCCGTGTTGGTCCTGCATGAAGACAGCGCCAAAAAGGCCAGGCAGAGCAGAGAGCGCAGCGCTGTCTGTATTTTTGTAGCATCTTGAAACCTGTTCTATTGATTTTTGGGTGCTTTTTTGTGGTGGGACAGGAGGGGGCAAGCAACAAAGAAGGAGGTGGGAGGCGGTGGAGGCAAACATGGCAAGCAAGAACGGGGGTGGTGGTGTACCGGACAAGCAACAATGCAGGAGGAGGGTGGGGGAGCAGGGCAAACAACAATGTGGGAGGGGTGGGGAGGAAGGGGTGCAAGTAAAACGGAAAAAAGTACCCCTGAAAGTGGTTAGCAGTGGCATGACATTTAGTAAGGGAAGCAGTACTTGGGCCATGCTCTAGTGTTAAGAACAAACACATGAAGAGGGAGTGAAGCTGGCACTCGCTGAACAAGGAGAAGCAAGGGTTGGGTAGAGGTAAAGGGAAGTAAGGGTGATTTTAGGGTTTGTTGGTGGGTAGAGGTCAAGGAAGATAACGTTGATTTTAGGGTTTAGAGTGGTTAAAGGTAAAGGGAGGTAAGGGTGATTTATTTTAGGGTTCTAGGATAAGTAGAGGTAAAGGGAGTTATGGGTGGAATCAATCAATCAATCAATCAATCAATCATGTCACTTATAAAGCGCACTACATACCCGCGAGGGTCTCAAGGCGCTGGGGGAAGAGAGGGGTGGTGCTGCTACTGATCGAAGAGCCAGGTCTTGAGGAGTCTTCTGAAGGCCAGTAGGTCTTGGGTCTGTCGGAGGTTGGTGGGGAGGGTGTTCCAGGTCTTGGCGGCGAGGTGGGAGAAGGATCTGCCGCCGGCGGTCGTTTTCCGGATGCGGGGGACTGTGGCGAGGGCGAGGCTGGTCGAGCGGAGCTGGCGGGTGGGGGTGTAGAAGCTGAGTCGTCTGTTGAGGTAGGCTGGTCCGGAGTTGTGGAGTGCTTTGTGTGCGTGGGTGAGGGTGGAATTAGGGTGAGGGGTGTGTAGAGGAAAAGGGAGGTAAGGGTGAGTTTAGGCTTCAAGGGTAGGTAGAGGTTAAAGGGAACTAAGGTTGATTTTAGGTTTCAGGATAGGTAAGGGAGGTATGGGTGAATTTAGAATTCAGGGGTGGGTGGAGGTAAAGGGAGGCAAGGGTGGATTTAGTGTCCGGGGATGGGTAGAGGGAAAGGGGGGTAAGGGTGATTTTAGGGTTTGGGATTTGCTTGAGGTAAAGGGAGTTAGGGTGCTTTTAATATTCTGGACTGGGTAGAGGGAAATGGAGGTAAGGGTGATTTGGGGGTTAAGGGGTGGGTAGAGGTCAAGGGACGTAAGGATGATTTTGGGGTTCAGGGCTGGGTAGAGATAAAGGAGGTTAAAAGTAATTTTGGTGTTCGGGGTGGGTAGAGGTAAAGGGAGGTCAGGATGAATCTAGGACTCAGGGGTGGGTAGAGGTAAAGTGAGGTAAGGTTCAATTTATGGTTCAGGGTGGGTAGAGATAACGGGTGGTAAGGGTGATTTTAGGGTTTAGGGGTGGGTGGAGGTAAACCTACAATATAAACCTTTTGAAATCACCTTGTTTTTGATAATGCATAAAATACCCTCTAAATTATAAAAGAGATAACTAGTTTATAAGTAGATGTGACACAGCGGCAGATGTTAATTTTGGAAAATACATACTGTATGGGAACAGTCTTAAATGAAGGGAGTAAGTTACAGATTCATTCTCAATAAAAGAGACAGGCGGCCGAAATGTATGTTTCGAACTTTGGTCAAATGCCACAATGTTTTGTTATTGCTAGTTACTTATGTTCAGCTCTTGGAAATACCAGGAAGCACAAGCTTCAACTCTGATGGTTTCATGCTGCCTTGCAAGCAAAAGCAAAAAAAAAATAGTGCAGTCCAAGCACAAGCAGCACGGAAGAACAGTAATCAAGGAATCAATCAGTACTAGGTCCATGCTCCAGGGAAGACAACAAGCACATGCAAACAGAGTGAAGGCGACAGGCAGGGATTGAAATGTACTCACCAATGAAAAGGAAGAAAATAAGGTTGACAATGAAGCCAACCAATGGTAAGTAATGGGTGGGCTAAAAGTCTTTTTATTTTTTATTTTTTTAAAGAAACAATAGATAGCTGCAAGTGGCAGCACATGCGCTGTCTCAGGCAAGACCTAAAAATATCCTCCACAAGATGTATTAAAATGTTTTTATTTACGATTACTTGATAAGTAAGGTCTAGCACACTCTTGCTCAATCTTGGCATCTTGGAAAAGTGAAAAAAACCCACAGATAGTTCCTTCACAGTTAAATACCCCACGATTCAATGTTTTTCCAGTCAGTGGGCCTCCTAGGTGCTCTATGTAGGATATGTGCAAATCAGCTAATGTTTATTGATACTGTAGGTGGTGTATTTTTAGAATTAAAAATATTATATATGAAGGAACCACTTTTTACACTTTTGTAATATCAGCTTGCAATCAGTTTTGGGTCTGGCCTTCTTTGGGTGGGATTTCAGCGATTCAGAGGAGTTTGGAGCAGTAAACAGGAAACCTCAGCCTGCATCACCGTGCACATTTTCATAGCTGCAAAGTGACCCTGACTCATGTGTAGCACATTAAACTGGTCCCGTTATGTTATTCATCACTAACTACTACGTATTGTGAAACTTATAGTTGCACTTTTTCTTTTAAGGCCTTGATCTGAGTTTGGAGGTAAACATATAAATTCTGATCTCTGCTCAAACAGGCCTTTTTACAGTGATCAGAATTCTAAGTTGTTAGTTGATTTTTGCATGACTGCTTTCCGCTGATTGGCAAAAAGTGTGTATTTCACTGTGATAGATATTGCACCTACATGCAGTGCCAGATTAGAAGGTAAATCAAAATTTTCATAACTAAATGTTTTGCACACATAACAATATTAACAGGCATTTACTGTGCGTTTTTCATGTTTTAACTGACTGTACTTAGCACAGGCTGGACTTAACCGCTTCGGTGCTCGGGACGGCCGGGGGCCGTCCGATGTCACAGTGGGCGTGTGCGGAGGACGGCCATGGGCCGTCCTAAACACGCCCACTCAATAAATCACCCGCACAGCGGCGGAATTCGCGCCGCGGTCAACGGGTTAAAATGGCCAACGTGAGACTGCCATATTTCTTCTTGCTGTGTATCTTCTGTTTTTCAGCAGTGAGGGTTGGGGCAGAGAGTCCGCATAAAGCTCCGCCAGCCCCACACATAACATCCAGGGCCACATGTACGAAGCATTTTTGCCGATCGGCCATTTCTGACAGCAAAAATGCATTTACATATGTAGAAAACACAAATTGCGATTCGGCAGCACGTTACTGAATCGCAATTTGTGTTTGCGAATTGATATTTGGAAGGGGCGTGTTTAGGGCGACCCTTCCAAATACCGAATCTGATTGGCATGTATGAATGTTTTGTGACCAAATTACGGTTGCAAAACATTCATATTTTATCGACTTCTTGAAGGAGATGGTAGCCCATTCGCAAATGGGAAGGGGTCCCATATACATGAGGTTTGTCTATTTGAGACCCACTAGGAATCACAAATGAAACTCAAAAGAGTTTCATAGATTTGAAATAGCGATTTGCTAATTGCGATTCGCAGGAAATTGCAATTAGGAATTAGGAAATCGCAATTTAAAATCTTTGTACATGTAGCCCCATGACTTTTAGCCAATGTTTTAATTGGGGTTTGCCTTTACCTCCCCACTTCCATTGCCACTCTGCGACTTTCCAACAATGTTGTCATGGACAGTAGCTTCCTATATGGTTTTGGCGCATCCAGCACATATCCCAACAGAGCCACCATCTGGGATATAGACAGGGATTTATCAATCATTACGTCAATAGCTTGGATAACGTGTGTCCAAAATTCGGCAATTGTAGGGCAGCTCCATGCCAGATGTAAAAAATCAGCGTATGGGGCCAAACATCCACGACAGGTGGAATTATTCGACATGCCATGTTTAACCATGCTTACTAGAGTATAGTAGACCCTGTATATGTACTTGTAATGTGTTAGTCTATATATCTGATTTGTCTGTACGCACCAGTAGGACCATTGTTTCTTTGAAATTTCTATTTCTAAATCTGAGCACCATAGATTTTTGGCATGTGTTTCCAGCTCCGACTGTGCTTTTAACACCACTGAATACATGCAGTTGATGATTTTCTTAGGGACCAAGTTTGTTAGTATTGATGTCAACAGCTCCCATTTTGCCAGAGCCCATGGGAGTGAGGGGATTGTGGATTATTATAAGTGTATGAGGTTAAAATGTTCAAGTGTGTCTAGTGGAGGGGAGTGCGAAGTGCCCATAAAGTCTCCCAGTGACATATATTTCTGCTTGGTGAAGAGGTCACTCATATGTCGAAGCTTTCTACGATGTAGTAGTGGAATCAATGGCATCTTATGGTCTATGTGTGTATAGAGATAGTGTGCAATTACAGCCTGGCGCGAGAACATGAGCAGGTTACCTCTCAGGGCAGCCAAGTGTGCCCATGCCCACCCAGAGCATCTCACTGTGAATCTCATGGTCTGGACAGGCCAGCTTCTGAAACAGCATGGCTTAAATGGGACTCAGATCTGCTAGACCTCATTCCAGGTCATAGTGTGGGGCCTTTCTGCTATTATGGAGCCAATGGCGGGCAAATGGTGCCTGTGCTACCAAATAATGGAGCTTGAAATTTGGAGCTTCAAACCTACCCCGCACCCCGATCATATGGTTTCTGTAGTTTGGACCACTCAATACGTGGTTGTTTTCCGGCACAAACCAGAGTGATCATGAGCAATCCAAGTGAGGTAAAAAAAGCTCTGCTTAGCGAGTAATGAAGGTTTTGGAAAAGATAGAGAACTTTCAGCAGTATTACCATCTTCATTAGCAAGATCAAACCTGCCATTGTGAGGGAGAGTTTAATCTATCTCTGCACAACGTCTGTAATGGCTGATATACACGTCTCATAATTCGCTGCTATTATAGTGTCTATACCTCTATGGCATATTATACCCAAATATCTCACCTTGTCGATCCTCCAGCACATATGAAACTCAAGTTCTTGGGTTGTGGCATCATTTGTTAGTGGCATCAAAATAGAATTGCTCCATTTTATTGTTAGCCCAGACCATCGAACATATGCTATCACATCTCGTATAATGGGGTGCAGGGTGTAGGCTGGATTTTCAACCAGAAGCAGGATGTGATTGGGATACATCAACAGGATCAGGTTTTGTCTCCCTAAACGAATTCCCCTTTGGTGGTGGCACTGTCATAGTAGACACACTTGAGCCTCCATCATGAGAGCAAACAAGAGCGAGGATAGTGGTCATGCCTGTCTTGTACCCCTACCAATCATGAATGGGTCTGCCAGTAAGTTGTTAACCTTTACCCTGGCTATGGGTGCACTATATAATAATTTGATCCACTGCAAATAGGCCATTCCCACTCCCATCCTTTCTAGTACTACGGTTAGAAAGGGCCACTCAGTGTAATAATATACTCTCTCTGATCTAAGGATGCCGCCACCACTGCTAATTGTGGATCCAGTTGATGTGTAACAGCAAAAATGGTACATAAGTTATCTGCCGTAGACTGGCCCGGAATAAATCCTGACTGATCTGAATGAACCAGAGCAAACATTAATGGCAATATTAGGATTTTTGGGAGTATTTTGCTGTTTACATTTGCATTTATAAGGGATAAGGGGTGGTAGGAGCTGCATCTGTCAGCAGCTTTCTCAAGCTTCAAGAGTACGATTACAATTGCCTCTGAAATTGTTTTAGGGAGCCTGCCTGCATGAAAGGCATCCTCGCAGACCTCCAGCAGTGTTGGGATTAGTTCTTTTGCAAATACCTTATGAATTTGGCTGGGAGGCCATCGCTCCCTGGGGCACTGCCATTTTTTAACCGGGCTATAACACCACAAATTTATTCGGCCGTGATTAACTGCAAAGGAAATCATTATGGGTCAGCTCCAACCGTGCCAGTCTTTCGTTTGCGTTCGTTAAGAAAGTTTGCATATTCCAATCTGACTCCACAGATCTTGAGTTGTAAAGGTACTTAAAGAAGTTAGTGAAGGCTGCCAGTATTTTGGTAGAACCATGTATTACCTGCTTTTCCTCTGTCGTTATTTTTATCACGTTATTCTCGGCCCATTCAGGCTTGATCAGAGATGCAAGGGTGTGCCAGTGCGTTCCCCCGCCATATATTAGGGCTTTGCTATATTTACTGCAGAAGTGTACTTCCCTTTCAGCCAATTCTCTAAATTCTCGGATCTTAGTTTTGCATAGGTTTTAGTAATACAGCCCCACCCTTGCGATCAATTTTGCCTTCCAAAGCTTTGATCTCTCCCCCAGCCGTGGCTGGTGAGGTTTGAATAAATGTTAATATGCCATTACTTTTTATGTTGCATTCACCACAGATCACCGCCTTATATGCCTCCCATAGCGTACTGACCGATTTTACTGAATTTGTTTATGACAAAGTAGCTTCTTGGGGCCTCTCGTATTTCTTCACAGAATATTCTATCAAGTAGATTTGCAGGCTGGAGTTGCCGCAGATGCTGAAGATGTGGCTCATTTCGGAGAAATAATCCCAGCATCACCAGTGAGTGGCCTGACAGTGTTCAGGGGAGATGCTGGATTTGAATCTTCCATTCCATGACATCCTTTGTACTAAACCAGTAGTCTAATCTAGAGGACGAGTCATGTACCGAGAAGTGAAATATGTATTTCTTGTCCTGTGGGTGGTGTACTCTTTATATATCCACCAATTCACTGTTCTGTATGATGTTGGCTAGGGTTTCCCATGCCTTACTGCGACAGCGAGCGAGCCCCTTCGTGCAATCTAGTGTTGGATCTAGGACCACGTTATGGTCACCTCCCTATAAAATAGCATGAGTATCCATGGAGTGGATTCGGGAGATCAAATGTAAAAAAACTTCAGGGCTGTCTGTGTTGGCTGCATAAGAATTCACTAGTATTATATGCAGGTTTTTCAACTGCCCTTGCACTATCAAGTAGCACCCGTCTGTGTCTGCTACTAATGAATAATGTTTATTGAAATGTACTTTAACCTCATTGTTTTCTTTCATGGAAACTGTGTGTAGGTGTAGCGAAATGTAGAAAAATAAAACTACTGCAATGCAGAGTTAGTTCAGAGATGCCTTCCCCACATGCTAGAAGAAGCTTTGCTTGATCCATACCTACTGCCTTTCAGAGACTTTTACATGCTGAGACCTTCATCCGAACTTCTTCCCTAATGTTCCCAACTTCCTCCTAGCTTTGCAGTGTTGGGTTTCCCTTCATAGGGAATTGAGTCTGCTTTATGTTATTGGAGACAACTTTATAACAGTTTGTCTTTGCATTTGTGATTTTGAATTGCTTTGACTATATACATTGGCTAATGCATTCATATACTGGCTATTGAAATTCATCTAATTTGATGATTGAACTTTACCTATCTTTTAATTAACCATTGTGGTTTGGAAATCTAATACTCTCTATCATCTTTGTGAGGCCTAACATGCTTCACATTATTGAAATATTTATTATCCTGTCAGTCTCAGGCAGAACTAAAGATCCATCCGAGTGAGTGCGGCCTGAACTTAAACTTGCACCAAAATGTGCATGGTGCAAAGAGCTGCAACAGAGGTATTTATTACACCCAATAGATGCCTCATCCTGGTATATCAGTAATAACTAGGGGGCCCATTACGATGGCGGGCGGAAGCACAACCGCCGTGCTGGCGGATGCAAAAACCACCAGTTACCGCCGGCACGCAGCAGTCCACACGCCCGCCCAATTACGATGCGAAAAGTAGGCCAAACACCGCCGGCAAGCCAGCAACACCGTCCGCCATCAAAGTGCGCCCGTACACGTAGCGGCGCAGCCCAATTGACACACACCGTCCGACGAAACACGTCCCGCCCGGCGTATAAATTACGATGCCGCAAACAAACGGCTCCCACGGCCAAGAGATACCGTACGACAAACCGAAGCGGTAACACGGACGCCGAGCACGGACAACGAAGAAGCGGCTCCCCGAGCATGAATCCAGCACTGCAGGCCCTCCCCATGCTCCTGCTGATGCACCACCAAGGACGCAACGTACCGCGGAGACGCAGGTAGGCACACACACAACAAGTGCACGCAAACAGCGCACACAGTGCAAGGGCGGAAAAAGCGGACACCCCCCACCAGCCCGTGTACACTACACATCCACCATTGCATCCACATATGACACACAGGCCAAATCGTAACATCGCGTAACACATGTGTACACACCACCTGGGACTAGGAACCAACGACCCCGTCACGGCCCCAAAGCGGCGATGACGCCGCCACACATGCGCACAACGCAGAGGCCAACCGCAGCGCCATGCATGCGTCGCACACAGACACAGGGACACAACCAAGCAGCACACACATCAGCCCCACCCCGAACGCACATGACACGTGACAGGCCTGCCACAGACATGTCCCCAACGCCCAATTCACGGACAACACCCAACGCCACACAACCGACGCACACATGTCAGTGAAGTCACGCAACAGCAGGACACACCCCAGTGTAACAAACATGGCGTAGCACACAGCGGCGGCAACACCAACTAGGAGAAGCAGGGCCCCTTCGGGAAGAGGAACGCCAGTACCACACTGAAACACCCATACCACCCTGCACATATGAACAAGACATATAAAACGGAACACCAAAGAGCCCGGGGACCGACAACAGGTGGCCCAAGAATAACATTCACACACAAGGCCCAACGCAGAGCGGAAAGGCAGCCTGCCGCCCACACAAGGGAGAGCAGACAGCACTGAATGACCTTCCATTCCAACTCCGAAACCACAGCCCTACGACAGAAGCCGGTGAATACAGCCATTGTCCAAGAATAGACCAACACAGGCATGCCGAGGAGACCGACCACAGGGCAGATAGCGCATATCACAGAAGCACACAACGGACGGGGAAGAAAGAAGAAAACACTCCCCCATGTCGGCCACATGCAAGTTAATTGGAAGGAGTCACACATCACTGACCTTGAACTGTCTGAGAAGCATGTGGGATGAGGGCCCGTGTCCTCCAAACAAGCCAACAGAACACAAGTCCTGTCTCCCTACGACTACACAGAGCTCACAGCAACCTCGGAGCGTGCACATTGCAGACTGCACACACATCCGGAGCACGCCACCACAACGCACCGCTGCGAAATGGCAACCGCAACACACCTACCCAACTACGCCGGACAGCTCAAGCTGTACAAAACCAACCTGTTACATATATTGGGATGCGATCTCCTGTCCCTGCTGAACGTAAGTTACCGACTGACTTACCGCATCACATTGTTCAGCTGCGTCATGCCCGTCTTCTACTGTCGGAGGTGTCCCTACCAGCATCCCGTGGAGATATGCCTCTCCAACCCGGCATGTCTAAAGGCGGACCTGCTACCACTACTCCTCCCTCTGGACGCACACGACAGGGCCTGCTCTGCCTATGGGGGCATGGCGTATGTGGCCAACATCGCACCCGCACTGAAATGGGACCACTGTGCCTCCACACGACGGATCATCGAGAACAGCTACATCGAATGTCACCCAGCATGCCCCATCATGGTCCTCCAAGGGACAACTTACGAACAACACCTTGACAGCCACCATCCGCTACATTGGCTGGCAAACATGTACACCACCAATGACATGGAAGCCCTGCTGGACGGCATCGCATACCTGACAACCTGTAAATTCGTCGGACCACAACGCAGGTTCCCCGATTCACCTATGATGTCCAACCCCGCACCCATGCTTAGCTTCCGCACGGACTGGCCAGTCACCACCACAACAGCCATACCAAACGACCGGCAACTGTAACCACACCATCAACGACATCGCCATGACATCGGATATGACCGGGACATGCACACTGTTCCCCATCACATCCAGGAACACCGCATGCATCGTGGGAGGCAGTGGCATGGGGTCTGTGTATCGCACCCACATGGACGGAACTGCACGAACAACCAGGACACGACATGGATCCAGCGCCCATGGACACACACACCGCTCAGTGGACATGAATAGGTCGCCTGGAGTCTGTGGGTGCTGCACCCCTCCCACCCCCGCCCCGGGAATCCCATACCAGGACCTTTGCATGGACGACAAGTGCATACAACAACAACACGACCCCAGTGACTGTGACATGTCCAGTAACCACCACAGTGCAACAACAAGTGGCACGCCGCTGCATGCACGCAAGCACATGCCCTGATGTCATCACACATGCACGTGTGCATGAGGAACAACCGCAGCAAACCTGTCACATGGAACTGAGATGGACTGTGCCCATGATGCCAAGCGGTCTGGTAGGCTACATGTATACCGTCTGTGTCAAAGTCCGCAGCTCCGCAGCTATACGTAAATGTACATTAGCACAGCCTTGGCCAAGCAGATGTAACTCTGAAGCCCACATCCCACATGCAACAGCCAATCACATGTAACCCCACACCCTATCCCATTTGCAATCATGCTCAGTATATCCTCAACATGTATTCCGCTGCCAGTAGTGTCCACTATACTGCATCACAGAGGACAGAAGACTCAATATAATGTTTGAAACCAAAACTGTCTCCGCAGACTCATTTCACAAGTACGAATGAGAGAGGATGAGAGTATGTGAAGTACACGGCAGTCGTGACATGACCATGTAGTCCACTGGTATTGGATGTCAACGCAAATGAGTAGCACAACTGTGGAAGACACACATGTGTCGTGTGAAGTCGTATGGACGCAGTGCTCAGGTGGGTGGGTGTGACGGGTAGATGCGCACATGCCAAGTTGGAGCACGCCGTGTCGGGAGGGGTCATGAACAGTACACCACCGCTTCCCTGGGCATTGTGAGAGGACACCTGTCGGGGGGAGTGAACACGTGTGTGCACAGCAGCCGGGCACACGTACAAAGCGGTACCAGGCACACCTCAGCCCACCCTCTGTGGACAAGCTGGATCCTGTTGTGCGCCCGCCATGCCCCTTGACAAGGCACACACAGCCCCAGTCGACCAGGTGTAACCCCAACATAGTCAATCCGCACAGGCGATACAGGGCACGGGATGGCAGTGGAGCATGGTGTGTGAGAGGTCTCCTCGCGCTCCTCCTGGTCATATCACGCAGGCAATAGAACCTCAACGTCTAGCATGGCACAAGTCAAATGGAAGTGTAGGGGGACGCACCACAGCACGAGCAGCACTGACGTCACGGGAGGTGGCTCGCACCATCCCATCCATTGCCCATTATACCAACCACGCCACATGCCATTGCGACTAAGTGCAAGCGTGTGCGCCACCACCCCCGAGCCCTCCCCAGAGAGGCCAAAGAGTGAATGTGTGGGCCATCAGTCACAGACGGACGCGGCATGGCCGCAAGGGCAGCCACAGCCACTGGGTGTCGCAGGTGGCGGATCCGGAAGGCGAAGACTGTGATGCATAGTCCATGCAGGCCGGGTCTCCATTTGGGGCACCACGCAGGTGGACGGCGTCCCGCAACACATCATACCCTGAGACAGCCCACTCGTGCAACTGGACCCACACATACACTCCTTGCCCTCTCTGGTGCGAGCTTGGGGCTGCCTGTGCAAGCGCTAGCCTCGCAGGTGCACATGCATATTGGGGGAGCGAGGGGAGGACATGAGGGCTGGGGCGAAGATGACTGTATCACTGTCAGTGAGTACAAGGGATGACCCAGATGTGGAAAGGAAGAGACGTGTCCCGTGTGTACTGCAACTAGTCGCCAATCCAACTACCCCCCATGTCCGGAATGTAAGCCCGCACCTAGGCCCGCCCATCCGCCACATCGAACATACCACCAGCACGACAACCTTCCCATTCGAAACACTGACTGGGGGTGGCGACCAGTGAACAATCATGTGTAGCCTACCCACGCGTACATGTGGGCCCTCCATGATCCATGTCACCTGCGGCAAAGTCATGACATGCGCAATGAGGGAAGTGAGGAGAGCTGTCCGCCCCACGCACAGAAGGTGCATCAGCTCCACAGACCCAGCAGCGAGTCCAGCAGGGGTCACATGTGCAGGGGCAGCTGTGCCTGGTGTGAAGGCACATGCATATAGACAGCACATCGACCAATGTGTAGTCTGCCCACATCTACAGTCCATCATCATGCGGACATAGGAATTGAACACAGGGCAACACATCTTAGTGGGTGCACCCACCGTGACCAACAATGCGCAATCATCGACGTACCCGCCCTGTGCATGGCCCCCCACCCAACGGAGGCACATCCAGTGCCACCATCCCACACACACAAGCCTTCCACGGAACATGCTGTGTCCAATGGTCAGTACAGAGTCAGCGCCCATCTGGTGGATCCTGAACAGGAGACACATGCACACACATGCCAGCTCCCACTATGTACGTCTGCCACCTGGCACGTGCAATGTAACCTCTCACCTGTGACGTGTGACTGCAAGCACACAGCCATCTTGGCATGGGGCTGTCAATGTGGACACCTGTCAATGTTTCGTGAGGTGTGATCCGTACAGTGCTGTACATAGGGTGCAGTGCTGACACCTACTACTGTCTCATATCCCCTCGTGCCACAGGTCCCACTTGTTTTGGCCGCTCAGCCTGTGCCCACATCGTCGTCGTCGTGTGCCATACTCATCCAGCCTCGGAAGCAGTTCCATGCTCAGCAGACATTCATGTTGCCGTGGCGTTGCCGCTTGACGAATATGCAGTCAGTCCCCATCAGCACGCCCCGCAAGTCATTGGGGCCTAGATCCCCATGTGCATGCACATGGCAGTGGTTTGTATCACTAGCCATTGCCATTGTTGTGAGACCTGTGTAAGTGTATTGTGGCCGTGCCGTCCCAGCTTGACAGCTGGGCTGTGGCTCATGTGCTTGCTCAGTCATGTCAGTGATGTGTATGCGAAATTGCTATGTGTTGTGTTGCTTTGACATGTGTCCACTGCCAATTTCCCTAGGCGGAGACCGAACATTGACCGCCCATACCAATTGCTGGCGGACATGGACGATACAGAGGTCATTAGGAAGTTTCGGCTGGACAGGCCAACCCTGCATCGACTGTGTGCCATGTTGGAACCCCATCTCCGTCCCCGCAGGGTGTATCCGACAGCTGTCACCCCCACGGCTAAGGTGATGGCCGCCATGCATTTCTTCGCCACTGGGTCATTCCAGCACACAGTGGGCAGTGGAGGAGGGATGTCCCAGCCCATGTTCAGCAAGGTGCTGAGGGATGTACTGGCAGCCATGATGCTGTGCCGAAACAGGTACATCCGCTTCCCCAGGACTCGTGAATTGGCGGCAGTGAAGGGTGCATTCTATGCTCTTGGCAGAATCCCACACGTCGTTGGAGCCATTGACTGCACACATGTTGGCCTTGTTCCACCACAGGCCACTGAGCACCTGTACCGCAACAGGAAGCACACGCACTCCCTGAATGTGCAAGTGGTGTGCCTTGCGGACATGGTGATCACCCACGTGTGTGCAAAGTTCCCAGGCTCGGCCCATGACGCACACATAATGCGCAACAGCATCTTGCCACGACTGATGTCCAATCTGCAACAGGATCGTGGCTGTATTGTCGGTGAGTATGTGGAGTGGTGTAGCGTGCTGGTTGTGCGATGCTGTCCCCTGTCCAGTTGGAATAGCAACGGTTCTCTGTGTCCCTCACACCCAGGTGACTCTGCGTACCCGAATGGGGCATGGCTGCTCAGTCCATTGAGGAATCCTCGCACCCCAGCAGACGATCGCTACAATGAGGCACATGGGAGGACCAGACGTGTGGTCGAGCGTACCTTTGGCCTCCTCAAGTCCAGGTTCAGGTGCCTGGACCGCACCGAGGGTGCGCTGGCGTACTCCCCACAGAAGGTGTGCCAGATAGTGGTGGCGTGCTGCATGCTGCACAATCTGGCCATTCGGAAGCAGATCCCCCTCATCGTGGATGACGGAGATCAACCAGGGCCCCAGCCCGCAGACCAGGACAGCTCGAGTGAGGAGGACAGCGGAGAGGAGGAAGCTGGTAATGTGCGGCAGCAGCTCATCGCCCACTACTTCACTTGACGGTGAGTGTCCATGTACGACGGCTGATGTGGCTGTATCTGTGCAGGTGTGTGTGTGCTGTGTCAGGGTGGCCGTTTGTTCACTGCGTGCTGTGTGTCAACGCTCCATGGCCAGGGTTGTATGCCACTGTTGGTGGCTGTGGCATTGTGCCCTATTGCTCTGTGCGATGTGTGTACATTGCTTGTAGTTGTTGACATGTACTGTGTGATGGGTGTGTGACACACTCATTGAATGTGCTCCTGTTCTGTCTCCCACCCCTAGGTCCCTACAGGCCCTCCGGTTCCATTGCCATGCCACGCATCAGGTGCCTTTCCGCCCAAGGTGGCCGTTGTATTCCGTACAAATAAAACACAGGGCACAAACAGCAGTATGTGTAAGAGGTGCATTTATTTCAAACTGTGACATGTGATTGTGTGTAAGGTGATGACAAAAGTGGTGCATGCAGTGACAATGAGCTGTCGGTCATGGCTGCGTGATGCTCAGGGTGTACCCACTGGTTCTATGTCCATAGTCCAACACACACATGCCATCCAGATGGCTGTGTGGAGTGGGATCGTAGTCCAAGTCAATGCAGTGGGTGGTCAAGGAAGGCTGGCTGGCTGCCTCACTTGCGTCTGGAGCGTGCGAAGTCCTCCCGGGAGATCTGTTTCCACTTCGGACGGCCCCTTCCACGTTTGCGAGGGGGTGCCTGCTTGCGACATGCTGGTGGTTGAGGTGTGCTCACTGGCTGTGAACGCAGGGGAACTGGACACTGCTGCTCGACCCTGCGCCCCGGCAGGTGGTGGCGGAGGGGAGCTGCTGTCCCTGGCTGTGACCTCACCGCCACCACCAGCTGGCCCATGAGGTCCACGAGTTGGCCCATACGGGCGTCCATGGACCTCAGCACCCCCAGCACCTCACGCGTGTCTGTAGCTGACCTGGCCCATTGTCCTTGGGCCTCTTCATAGGCCCCAAGGACTCTGGCCATTTGAGGCAGGGCATGGCTCCCAGGGGAGGCTGGCGTTTCCCTGACCCTGCTCCTCCTACCAGTCCTGCTGCCACCGGCCTGCCCACTAGCCACATTGCTCACCACGGTCCTCGCTGTGGCTCCCAGGGTGGATCCAGTCGGCCGGGCCACCACCTGCGCTGGGGCTGGTGTCAGCGAAGACGTGGTGGTGGTGGCGGCGGTGGTGGTCGGTGCGGCGATGGTGGCGGTTGCGGCAGTGGTAGTGGCCGCAATGACCGTGGGTGTGGCCGCAATGACCGTGGGTGTGGCTGCAATGACCGTGGGTGTGGCCGCAACGACAGTGGCAGCAGGGGGCTGGGAATGTTCAGCAGCCCTGGATGATGGGTTGGTGGGTAGGAGGGGTCCTGGGGAGCGGCTGGGCCCTGCCACACCAGATGGGCCTGCTTGGTGGTCCGTGTCCGAAGAGGTGGACAGATCCTCCACATCCGTGTGTCCTCGTTGGGGGCTTGTAGGCTGGCTGTGCTGGCTGCTGTCTCCATCCCCAGCATCCAGCAGTTCGTCACCTGTGGAGAGAATGAGATTTGTTATTGTGTTGCACCTGGCGAAGTATGGATTTGTCGTCTGACATTCACAGTTCGTGCAATCTCGTACATGGGTTTCCCGGAGGCGTGTGTGTGGCTGTACCATTTGTAGTTGTGTGTGCTTGGCAATTGGACTGTGTGCTGTGCACATGTGGCATGGGACGGATTGGCCATGCCGATGGGTGTGTTGCTGTGCCCCTACTTATTGTGACTCTGGTGTATGCGGGCTCCTGGCCCATCCTGGGTCTGGTTTGTACATTGCTTTTGGTGTTCAAATGGGACGCTTAGGAACGCATATGGCAACATGGGGGCCATGCCCCAGATTCGCATTTGGGAGGGAATATGCTTTTGGGGTTCAAATGGAACGCTTAGGATCGCATATGGCAACATGGGGGCCATGCCCCAGATTCGCATTTGGGAGGGAATATGCTTTTGGGGTTCAAATGGGACGCTTAGGAACGCATATGGCAACATGGGGGCCATGCCCCAGATTCGCATTTGGGAGGGAATATGCTTTTGGGGTTCAAATGGAACGCTTAGGAACGCATATGGCAACATGGGGGCCATGCCCCAGATTCGCATTTGGGAGGGAATATGCTTTTGGGGTTCAAATGGGACGCTTAGGAACGCATATGGCAACATGGGGGCCATGCCCCAGATTCGCATTTGGGAGGGAATATGCTTTTGGGGTTCAAATGGAACGCTTAGGAACGCATATGGCAACATGGGGGCCATGCCCCAGATTCGCATTTGGGAGGGAATATGCTTTTGGGGTTCAAATGGGACGCTTAGGAACGCATATGGCAACATGGGGGCCATGCCCCAGATTCGCATTTGGGAGGGAATATGCTTTTGGGGTTCAAATGGAACGCTTAGGAACGCATATGGCAACATGGGGGCCATGCCCCAGATTCGCATTTGGGAGGGAATATGCTTTTGTGGTTCAAATGGGACGCTTAGGAACGCATATGGCAACATGGGGGCCATGCCCCAGATCGCATTTGGGAGGGAATATGCTTTTGGGGTTCAAATGGGACGCTTAGGAACGCATATGGCAACATGGGGGCCATGCCCCAGATTCGCATTTGGGAGGGAATATGCTTTTGGGGTACATGCTGTGAGCCATGGGTGCCGAACGTGACATGTGTTGTGGCAGCATGACAGTGCATGGTCTGAGGTGTGTGCATGCCTGACATGGCCTGCATATTTGCTGTCTGTTGTGATTACTGGACATGGCATTGGACGCATCGTTATGAGTGAGTGATGGTTGTGTGCCAGCCAACGTATTGCAGTTGTCCCATCTCCTTGGTGTGCGTGCTGCCCTGTGCCATGTGCATCACTGCAGTGCTCGTGGGGGGTGTGGCCCATGTTGTGTGTTGTTGCTCACAGTGTGTCGTGCGCTTCATTGACTTCTGGCACATGGTTGGTCATGGGCATGTATCTTAGCGTGACTGCTGTATGTGTGGCAGCTGTGCGGATGACATGCCTTTCATGAGACTGGGGCTGACGGATGGGATGGATGGTATGTTGTATGTGCATGGTGTGTCTGTGTGTTTGATGGGTTCAGTGGTGTTCGTGTGCATTTATGTTGTTCCGCTCTGTTGCGTCTAGTGTTGTTTGTCTTACATAGGCGTAGTTGTGGGGTGTGTGGTTGACAGGCAGTAGGGGCTACATGGACAGGACTTCAATGGTGTTTCGGTTGTGTGTGATGAGTTGCACAGTGGCTGCCGTGTGGTACTATATTCAGTGTGGCTTGTGCATGCAGACGTGGCTCCTTGGGTGTTGCTGTGTCTGTGATGGGTCATGTGAGGTGTGAGTCTGTGGTTCATGTCCGTGTGCACATTGTTCACTTGTTCGTGACGGTGGGCGGTGCTGCGTGTTCGTCTGCTACGTGACATGTCCCATGTGTTGGTCGTGTTACGGTCCTCATGCCTCCAGTAATCCAGCCCTGTCCAGTTTCCCACCTGCAGGTTGTTCGGGCGTGCACTGTACTGGATGCCACATGGTTCTAAGCGGGGGTGCTCCATGTTGCAGGTCTGTGGGGGTGGGGGGGTGTTGTGGGTCGTGGTGGTGGCTGGACACCCACTGACACCGATTGCTGTGGACCGTGATGTCTACCTTTCGGCTGTCGTTGTGCACTGCGGTGGCTGACACGTGGCTGTGGGGTGTGGGGGATGCTCCTCCTTGCTGTGCTGTGGGACTAGGGGCCTGGTGTGTGTTGTACTTGGGCTGTCCACCCTCCCACCCACTGCACTTTGTGTTCCTGCCACTTACCTGTTACTTGTCGGTTAGTGCAGCTGTGGCGGACACATGGGTGTGGTGGGTGCTCGTTGTGGCGCTTCTGGCATATTTGGGGACCTGTTGGTGGTTACGTGGCTGGCTGAGTGTACACATGTCCCCACGCATCTTACAGTTGTTCTGTTTGGGCTGTGTGTGGTGGTGTCTGTTGCATGTGTGTGTGATGTGTTGTGTATTGTGTGCTGGATATGGGGGTGTTTGTCCCTGGGAGCTGTGGCATGGTGGTAGTGCATGTGAGTACATAGCGGTGTGCTGGTATACATTAGTTTGTACTTACCAGCCTCCACTCCCCCTGCTAATCCGGCGAGGATCTCGGGATGTATGATGACTCGCACCTTCTCCTCCCACGCTTTGAAGGTCTTGAAGAGCGCGGGATTCCCTCCGCCAGTGACGGCTGCCAGCTCTCTGTTCTTGGTCTCCTTCTTCTTGACCAGGCTCTTGACGTCATTCCACCGTTTGTTTATTTTGACTCTGTTCCTGGGCAGGGTCCCGACTGCATTGACCTGGTCTACGATCCGGTTCCACATTCTGTTTCTGGTGGCTAGTGGTGTGTGCTGGACCAGGTTCCCATAGATTTGTGGGTGCACCTTGATGATCTCGTCGACCATGACCGTCAGCTCAATGGGCGTGAACTTGGGCATTCTTTGTGGTGCCATGGTGTTTGTGGTGCTGGTGCGGTGTGTGTTGTGTAATGTGCAGGGGGTTTGTGGTGCCGGTGTTTGGTGGTGGTGGTGGTGGTTGTGATGTGTGCGTTTCTGTGGTGTGCTGCTGTCCTTGCTGTGTCACTGTGTCCTCTCCTCTCCTCTCTAGTTTGCAATGTTGCAAGGGGTTGTGGTCTGTGGGAGTGCTGCTTTTGTACTTACCTATGTGGGTGTGTCCTCATGGTCTGTTGTTTTCAGGTGTGTTGTGTCTGGGGTTCTGGCCTTTGTAGTTTTTGTTTGTCCAGGGGGGTGTTTTCGGGATGTGTACTGTGCTTGTGTATTTGTGCGTGCCTTGCTGTGTGGACTTGTTGGCCATGTTGTGTGCGATTGTTTTTGTCAGCGGATGGTTTCTGTGCAGGGACGTGGGCGCCATGGCTTCTGCCGTGTCGATTCTCATCGGCGTTGTTTGCGCAGGCGGGCGGTATATTTGTAGTTTTCCCGCGCTCATGGCGGTGCGATCGTAATCTCACGTGCGGTGTGTCGGCCGTGAGGGCGGGCGGTTTTGTGTTGTCGTGCGTGTTTCCGTCCGTGGCGGGCGGTTTGACTCCGACTCGGACGATGGCGGGCGGTATTTTGTGTGATTTTTCCGCCGATGGCGGTTTTTGGTTTGTGTAATCGTAATGGCGTGGTCGGTGTTCAGACGGTGTGTGCGGGCGGATTTTTGCCGCTTCCATGCCTGGCGGATTCTTTTACGCCGGGTATCGTAATGGGCCCCTAGGTGCCTTAAATACCAAAAACAGTCTTCTGGCATACTTGGAATCAAGGCCTAAAAGGTTAGGAGTATGTAGCATAAAAAGTGCATTTGGCTGTTGGTGCCACGTATAACATGTAATTACTTGACAGCAATGCATATTGAGGGGCGACTTAAGAACTATTCCAGCAAAGAAATGGCTTCTTTAAAATCCTGTTTTTTCCGATGTATCATATCTCATTGTCAACTTGTGTCTTTACATTCACTCATTACAGCTTTTGTTCTTTTTCCAAAATTACCATCTGTACTGCAACAGTTATTTTAGTAATTTAGTTTTTCGAAACATTTGTTGAAACTGTTCATGCCCAGGGTACACTAGTCTACCACCTGTATCTACAATGTTCCCACAGTTGTGGCCTCCCCTCTCAAATTAATATTACAGTTTTTTTTTAATGGGAACTGACCTGGTTATAAAGTAATTTAGTGGCTCTCAATATGCATCTTATCAAAGAGATCTCACAATAGTGCACCTTTTATTAAATGTACCTAATCGGTAACTCAATACTTGCAAATTGCAGGGATTATATTCAGGGTGCTTTCAGTGCCTTTTACTAGAAACTGATATTTTTCCATGGGAGGACCATTTCTCCTCGAGAATAACTTGATTGATTATAATGGCAGAGCAAGAGAGCTATGAGCGCTAATGCAAGCATGCAAAGAAAATTGGCCCCACTGTCCCCTGGACAGGTATTGAAAGTCAGCCATAACTTGAGGGTAGTGGACTCCACAGATCAGTGGGCCTAATGGCATTGCACCTGCTGCACTAACTATAGCCAAGCCCCTGATTTATCACTGTAGTGTGTTTGATGTTCCTTAAAGCAGGAGATCTGGAAACGCCTAGTGGCAGATAGCACAGTGAAGAGCTGACTGTGAAGAGCTGACTGACTAATGTTCAATCTCAATCCACCCCAGAGGACACATTAAAACTCTGACTTGTACTCATGCTAAAGCTATTATAGCTGAGTCCTAAAGCGTCTGTTAGGCTCATGGACGATGTTAGAAATGGGGTTTCTGGTTGGCTAAGGTATGCACCTAAGCCAGGCACAAACCACCACTCTAGTCAGGGTAGGTAAGTTACACACCAAAGATAACTTGTACTGACCCTCTGGTAGCTTGGCACAGAGCAAGCAGGCTTATCATCAGAGGCAATGTGTAAAGCATTTGCGCAACACACCCACACCAGTAACACAATGAATACACCACAAAAGAGACTACCCGCAGGATTATATAAAAATATAGTATATTGTACATAACATAGACCAAAAATGACATGAATCATGAATACTGTGCAGACTATGCAAATCCTGAGATGATACTCATTATTCTGGCAAGGTAACTCAAAACAACATATATAAGAACATCAGGGCATGAAATGCAGCAGATTATGAAAAAGCACATGAATCATAGATACCAGGCATGTAAGGCCATTACTTAGATAGTATTCGTTATCCTGTACAAAAATGACATGAATTGCATGAGTAGTGTCAATCAGGCAGGTTTGTCAGAGAAAACACATAAATTCCCATAGGCAATCATTTACCACAGAAGCCATGCATAGTGCAAGTAATGCCCGTGGGTCCAGAGACAAACACATGCACCATCAGGAACTCATAGGGCATGGCGCACTTCTGCTTCTATTAAATCTCATACCATACTCAGCCCCAAGCATAGGCATAGAGACACTTGTGTGCCTCTTACATGAAATACGGTAATCTCAGGCAGAGTGCCTGGATATGGTAAAGCGAGGGGGGTCCTCCTTCGAGGTCTCACCCCGGCCGGATACTCTGAATTAGGACCCCCAGGTATGGCACACTAGAGAAGGGTGCAGGGAGACTACCTTGGGTCCCCCCGTGCGAGATTGCAATAAGGCTGCTGGGAGTCGCTGTGCTAGGCCCCGCAGGCCCAAGGGACACACGGGATTCCGCTCTGAGGCATCATACCTCCTTTGAAGCAGAGCGGTCCACTTGTTGCTGGCGTCCCGCAGTTGGAGTCGGCCCAAGTAGAACCAGAACGTCGCCTATCATAGTGCAGCTCGGGGACTCTGGGCCGGCAGTAGTTGTTCAGCACTGGTTTCACTTGGCAGCGTTGTCGCTGCGAGGGGCCGCGCTAAAGGGGGTTTTCACTTTTTGAACAGGGGCAATGAAAAGGAGCCAGTAGGTGGGGATTTTCCCTAGGATTAGGGCGCTGGCCGTCACGTCTCTCCTTTCAGGAGGGGGCCACACTGGAAGAGGATTTATCCTGCAAAGCGACAAAACGGCGATTACATGCAAATCGGGGGTGCTCAGTACTGATCGAAAGGCTGTTCCGGCCTGAGAAAGCGCCAACAAGCAAAGTCTTAGTCAGATACCCACCTGCTCAAGGATCAAACACCAGCGTTCCCTGCAATACAAAGCACTCCACATGCACTCCTTAAGAAGATTCTAAGGGCCGGACTCATGAGTCCCTCGGACGCTTTGTAGGCAGATTAGTGGAATACTTGAAGCCCCAAAATGAAGGGCTTTGGGGGACAGCCCACAAGCCCCCTGGAGAGCACTGGGATACAAAGCAAGGTAGGCAGGCCAGTACAATCAGGCCAGATGCAAAGTGGCAGCAATTCAGCAGGCAGCAGGCCAACACAACATGGCAAGTAGTCCCAATGGCGGTTTCTCCTTGCAGCACAGCAGTCCCTTGGCAATGCGCAGCACATAGAGCCATCAGCATCTGGCTGCAAGTCCCACGCAGTGTCTAAAATCATGGGGTCAGAGCCCCTGTACTTATACTCAAAATTGTCTTTGTTTAAGGTGGCACTTCAAAAGAAACCTTAGAAGTACACAGCACTCCCTTTCAACCCCAGCCCTTGCTCCAGACATTAGCAGTGGGTAAATCAGCCCTTTGTTTGAGAGCAGGACACAGCCTATGCAAATGTAAAGTGTGAACACACCTCTCTCTCCCAGCCCAGGAAGACCATCAGTATGCAGATGAATGCAGATGTAACCCAGTCACACCCAACCCTTCCTGTGGGATGACTGTCTGGAAAGTATGCACAAAGTGTAGTTGTCACCCAGACGTGGATTGGAGTCAAGCTACAAAGCACAAAGAGTCATAAGCGCAGAGAAATACCCACTTTCTAAATGTGGCATTTCTAAATTAGCAATGTAAAATACATCTACACCAGTAAGCAGGATTTATCACTACCATTCTAAACATACCAAGCATGGCAACGCTACTCCTTTCAGATTAGGAATTACCACTTAAATATATATAAGGGAATTCCCAATGCTAGCCTATGAGAGGAGTAGGCCTCACAGCAGTGAGAAACAAAATAGGCTGTTTGTCACTATCAGGACATGCCACATAATAAAGGTACATGTCCTACCTTTTACTTACACAGCACCCTGCCCATATAGCTACCGTAGGCCTACCTTATGGGTGACCTATATGTAGTAAAAAGGGAGTTTAAGGTTTGGCAAGTAGTTTTAAATGCCAAGTCAATGTGGCAGTAAACTGCGCACGCAGGCCCTGCAGTAGCAGGCCTGAGAACAGTTTGAAAGGCTACGCCAGTGGGTGGCACAAGCAGTTCTGGAGGCCCACTAGTAGCATTTAATTTACAGGCCCTGGGTATATGGAATACTACTGTACAAGGGACTTACAGGTAAATTAAATATGTCAACAGGTGTAAACCATTTAGTATTAGAACAGTGGTCCTTAAAAAGAACAGTATGGTCATCAGGATAAATATAGACTCCAATCAGTGCTATATTACGAGTGTCCAGGCGGACATTCAATTTAATAATTCAAAAATGTCAAAAACCAAAAATATAAACACATCAATACAGTGGGACACAATCCTGCATCCTACATAGAAACATAACAAATACATTTAGGACAGGAACATATCAGGGAAGACAGGGTAGCTTGTGGAATATTGAACACAATTTCTAACAAGCTTGAGGAAACAGTAATTACACTTTTTTTTATCAGATTTGATTAATGTGCAAACTGTTTAAATTGGTCGACGACGTTTCGATCCTCTTAAAAAATGGTAGGATCATCATCAGGACAGTTAAAAGTACAAGCCTGAATAATTAGAGATTGCCTCAATTGGGCTTGCGGAAGGTAAAGCCACAAATACACTCAGTGGTGGAGGCCGATTAAATAGGAAGTTCTAAGAGTGAATGACCTGGCGTTTAGACTGTAAAGTTATCAGTTCCAAGACAGCAAGTGGCGATGCACGTTATGCTGTATGATCCAAGGCTTGATGGCAGGGTGTAAACCAATCATGTTTTAAAGGAGAGAGCACATGCACTTTAGCACTGATTAGCAGTGGTAAAGTGCCCAGAGTCCTAGAGCCAACAATAAGAGGGTCAGAAAAATAGGAGGAAGAAGGCAAAACGTTTGGGGAAAACCCTGCAAAAAGGGCCAGGTCCAACAGGCGACTAATGAAATGCAGGTGTAGAGATTAGTGGAATAGTTTCACAAAATGTAATGCATAATATACTTATTTGCAGGGGCTTTTACTCAGACCTCTTCATCCATTGGCCTGTTATGTCGCGGGGGACTGTGAGTGATGGCATTGTGCTCTTTCACAAGGAGCACATCCACACTCAAAGTAATTCTGTTCAGTGGTAGGGTCTACTATGGCAATGTATGGTTTTGAGACAAAAATTATATTTTTGCATTTAACCACTGTTGTTTGTTAGCTTGATGAGGGGCTGCCAACTTCCTCAACAATAATGTTTTGCAAAAAATCCAAACAAAGTAAAACAAGCATTGTCAAAGCCAAAAAGCTGCATCCTACCACCAGGCCTATAAGCTTTGTCATTGCTTGTTTTAAATAGGCAGTTGTCTTCGTTGTGACTCTGATAGACTACTGTATAACAAATAGTATACAAAGTAAATTAGACTAATGCTATAACTTTCAGGATTGTTGTTTACAAGCTTTTTTTTAAGCTCGTTACAGCCCACAAGTAAATAACTAGAATATCAAAACAAATCGCAGCATTAACAAGCTGCGAAAACTCTGAACAGGCACCAGCTGGGAAGCCACTGTCATCTGTCACACAGAATATCGAGTTTTAAATGTCGACATACATAAATATCGAGTTGGAAATATCGTGTTGCAGAAATATCGACAGCAAGAATATCGTGGTCAAGAATATCGACTTGGCGGTAAGAAATATCGTTTTTGAAAATATCGAAGTTATTAATATCGTTTGCAAAAATATAGTTGTTTGAAATATGGATGTTTTAATTAGTGTTATGTATTTTAGTATGTATTTTAAAAGTATTTGAACAATTTTTTTGTATAAGTATTGGTTTTGTTTTTTAATATGTGTTAAATTTTTAGTGGTTATTAATTTTATTTTAATTAAATTTTGCGTTTTTTAGTTCTGTAGCGGGTTGTGGGTTTATAGGGCAATAGGGTGGGAAGTAATTTAATTATAATAAATGAATTATTATTTTTTATTTAATAATATTTATTAAATTTAGATTTTATAGTGTTAATTGTGGGAATTAATTTATTATTAATTAATTATTAATTGGTTGGTAATTATTATCAATTAATTAATTGGTAATTATGTTAATTGTGTAATTTATTTAGGAGCGGGTTGTGGGTTTATAGGGGAATAGGGTGGGAAGTAATTTAATTATAATACATTTATTAATATTTTTTATTTGTTAATATTTAATTTACATTTTATAGTGTTAATTGTGGGAATTAATTTATTATTAATTATTTATTAATTGCTTGTTAATTATTAATAATTAATTGGTAATTAATTATGTTAATTGTGGTATGTTTTTTAGGGGCGGGTGGTGGGGTTTATAGGGCAATAGGGTGGAAAGTAATTTATTTATAATTAATTAATAATTATTTATTAATTAATGCTAATTAATTAATTAAAATTTAAATATGGCAATTGTGTAATTAATTTTAGATGTGTGTTGTGGGATTTATAGTGGTAAAGGGTGGGAAGTAATATCTTTTAAATTAATTAATAAGTTGTTGTTAATTGATATTAATTTATTAATGTTAAATTAGTTATAGAAATTGTGTAATGATTTTTAGGTGTGCATTGTGGTATTTATTGGGGTCGAGGGTGGAAAGTTATTTATGTTTGATTTATTAATAATTAGTTGATCATTAATATTAATTCATCAATTCATAAATATTTATAGTAATTGTTTATTTTTTTTTGCGTGTGGGTTTCGGTTTGATAGGGGTAAAGTTTGGGGAGTAAATTAATTTTTATCTGTTTTAATTTGTTTTTTAATTTATTATATTTCTTTAATCGATAATTAAAAATGTTAATTATGGAGGTACATTTTATTTTACATTTAGATGTGTGTTGTGAATTGTGTGGTGTTATAAGGTAGGAAATAAAAAAGATTACATTTATGTAATAATTAATGTTTTTGATTATAAATAATTTCTATTAAAAATAGTTATTTGTTTGTTATTTATTTTTAAATTTTAAAAAAAAATCTTTCTAGGTATTAGTTAGATCTTTTTAACATTATAATATGTTTTTATCTTTTGTACATTTTTAATATTTTTATATATGTTTTCTTTTTTTGTTTTATAAAATCTTTTGTGTTGTAGTTGATATTTTGTTTGTTTTTAATTTTGAACTGACTCCAATGGGAATATTAATTTTTACCCCTCTGGTATCCAACACTTTCCCTACTGTTGCACTCACTGGAGTGGGAATAGTAATTTTTACCCCTCTGCTATCCAACACTTTCCCTACTGTTGCACTCACTGGAGTGGGAATAGTAATTTTTACCTCTCCGCTATCCAACATTTTCCCTACTGTTGCACTCACTGAAGTGGGAATATTAAGTTTTACCCCTGCGCTATCCAACACTTTCCCTACTGTTGCACTCACTGGAGTGGGAATAGTAATTTTTACCCCTCCGCTATCCAACACTTTCCCTACTGTTGCACTCACTGGAGTGGGAATAGTAATTTTTACCCCTCCGCTATCCAACACTTTCCCTACTGTTGCACTCACTGGAGTGGGAATAGTAATTTTTACCCCCTCTGCTATCTAACACTTTCCCTACTGTTGCACTCACTGGAGTGGGAATAGTAATTTTTACCCCTCCGCTATCCAACACTTTCCCTACTGTTGCACTCACTGGAGTGGGAATAGTAATTTTTACCCCTCCGCTATCCAACACTTTCCCTACTGTTGCACTCACTGGAGTGGGAATAGTAATTTTAACCCTCCGCTATCCAACACTTTCCCTATGTTGCACTCAATGGAGTGGGAATAGTAATTTTTTGCCCTCCGCTATCCAACACTTTCACTACTGTTCCACTCACTGGAGTTGGAATAGTAATTTTTACCCCTCCGCTATCCAACACCTTTCCTACTGTTGCACTCATTGGAGTGGGAATAGCAATTTTTACCCCTCCGCTATCCAACACTTTCTGTACTGGTGCACTCACTGGAGTGGGAATAATAATTTTTACCATTCCGCTATCCAACACTTTCGCTACTGTTGCACTCACTGGAGTGGGAATAGTAATTTTTACCCCTCCGCTATCCAACACTTTCCCTACTGTTGCACTCACTGAAGTGGGAATAGCAATTTTTACCCCTCCGCTATCCAACACTTTCTGTACTGTTGCACTCACTGGAGTGGGAATAATAATTTTTACCCCTCCCCTATCCAACACTTTCCCTACTGTTACACTCACTGGAGTGGGAATAGTAATTTTTACACCTCCGCTATCCAACACGTTCCCTACTGTTGCACTCAGTGGAGTGTAAAATTTAAGCTTAAAGACTATTAAATATTTTAATGTTTTAATTTATAATATAATGCTTTTTTTTTTAGATTTTATGTTAAAGATGTATGTATATATATATTTATTTGTACATTTTTATATAATTCATAAAATTTTAAAAGAAATAAAAAAATTAATAGTTTATTTGTTTTAAAGTAAATATATATATATATATTACATTTTATATATGTGTTTACATCTTTTTAAATTAAATGTATTTCTTATATTTGTTAAAATGCATATTAAATCCAAATAATTTTTTTAAAGTTAATTTTATTATTTAATATATTTAACATAATTTTTTATATATGTAAAAAAATAGATATTTTGTACATCGATATTTTTTACATCGATAATTGTTTTCGATATTTGTATACTTACCATTAAAAATATAGGATGTCGATATTTTTGACATCGGTATTTATGACTCGATATTTGTGTATGGGGATATTTTGGGCGTTGATATTCTATCAGTGAACAAACTGTCATGGGCTCAGCAGTGACAGTGGCTAACCCTTCAGACTTGCATCTATTCATTTGGTCTGTAGTATTTTACAGTTATTGTAAGCAGATATGGATCCTGCCTCAAAGGCAGATTCACTCCTTGATTCGCATACACTTACTGCTAAATAAAAAACAAAGTTTTGACTGCCCCTAAGCATGGGCATTAGCGGGCAACAAGGAGCACATGCCCGATACTTGTGTCTTTCTACTGGCGTGAGTAGGCGTTCTGACGTGTGCATAACATGGGCGCCATGCGCTTGAATTTTTTATTTTCTGGTCTAAGATGGCAGATAACACTTAGATCAATAAATAAAAATGTAAGATTTTTTTGCGCTAAACAGCAAATTAAAAAAAGGACTGCAGGGTTAAGAGAGTGCTGGAGGAGTGAATGGGCGAGGGGTGGGAAAGCACTGAGGGAGAGAGGAACATGGCGGTAGGAGACAAGAAGAACACAGCACAGAAACTCAGTGGCGTAACAAAGGCCCAGAGCACAGGGAGTGGGCATTTGAGGGAGCAGACAGGGGAGAGAATGAGCGCTCTGGAAACACATTAACTCTCATGGAGTGCTTAATCAAAAAAAAAAATAGATCCCTAATGAGCACTGGAAGAATAGAAGCCAGCCAAACAGAAAGATGGTGATCAGGGTAGGCTGCAGGTTAGGGACAAACACATGATGGACACGTTGGGATAAGGAAAGCCATTGAATATGCGGCAAGAAAGTGAGAGTGACTGACAATCGAGCCAACCAATGGTAAGCAATGGGCGGCCTGTAAGCCTCTAAAAAAACACACACAAACATTTCAATGAGACGGTAGGCAGAAACCGAGCCAGCAACTTAGGGGCCGATTCTGATGCGGGTTGGAAAAGCTTCCCGACCGAATCGGTTGGGAAATGGTGTCCGACCCACTCGGATCGGGAAAGTCCGACCGGCGGAGTAGGATGCATCCGGATGCTTCCAGATACGATTTGGTTGAACTCCCATTGACTTCAATGGGAACATTTGTTCCTAACCGCATCAGAATTGGGCCCTCGGTCGGGAAGACACGTTCCCGATCCGATTTGGAAGGAGCAAATGCCGTTAGGAGGCCTTCCTAACTGCATCAGAATCAGGCCCTCGGTCGGGAAGCTTTTCCAACCCGCATCAGAATCGGGCCCTAAGTCTCTGCTGACAGTAAGGGGTCGATTCCGATTCGGGCCGGAAAAAGCACCGACCGACTCGGATCCGGAAAAAATACCGACCGACACGTACCCGTGGCGCAAGACACGCCAAGTACGATGCAAGGCGCGAAAAATCCGACCGACACGTACCGAAACAAAGTCGACCGACCGAGCCGCACGGAAAGCAGCAATCTGGCCGGAAAAACACGCGAATCCAACCGTCCGACACGCACCCGGAACAAATCCGACCGAAACGTACACGCGAACTCCAAACCGCAAAGTACGATGCAAGGCGCGAAAACCACGAGCGAGTCGGACGGAGGCCAAGCCGTACGACCGACACGCATACAAAACCGAGCCGAAGCAACACAATACACTGCGACCGACGCGTACGCAGCATAGAAAACTGCACAAACACAGCGTGAACGAAACGGAGAACACCGTACGAGACCAATGCAGGGTCCGACTCGGTCACAAGAACGTTTCCAACATACACAAACAGCACAAAGGAAAAATCACCCAAAAAAAGGCCAAACAAGCAATTACCAAGCCAATAAATACTGGGGGGTGGGGACAGAGAACAAAGACACACCCACAACTCCACCTATATAAAGGACACAAATCACTACCATGAGCCTTTGCAAATGCCATTCCACTGCCAGCACCCAAGAGAAAGCAACCACACACCCACAGCTCATCCCTCACACAAGCCACACACCATCAGCACACCAACAAATACCTACCTCACATACACCCAGCAAAACACACACTCACACACCCTCACCTGCACACCAACACACACATCACCCACCATCACCACCCATCACCATGCCCCCCAAGAAGAATCCCAAGTTCCTAGATAGTGAATTGGAAGTCATGGTAGACGAGATCCTCAGGATGGAGCCACAGCTGTTTGGCACACTGGTCCAACAGACCCCCATGTCGCAGAAAACCAAGATGTGGGAGAGGATCATCAACAGGGTGAACGCCCAATCACCATGTCGGCGCACAAAGACGGGCATCCAGAACAGGTGGTATGACGTGCGCAGGAGGGTACGGGACATGCTGAAGAAAGACTACATCAACAGCCAACACACCGGCAGTGGCCCTCCTGCCAAGCCAATATACCTCAGGCCCTGGGAGGAGAAGGTGCGGGCCATCCTTCCGCCAGTGAGCGTATATGGACTAGAGGACATCCCAGAGCCTGGTGAGTACACAACAAATGTACACAATATACTGCCACAAAACACACACACATCACTGTCAAGGGGAGAGTCAAACCATGCACTCATAGCAATTACACAGCAACCAGAACAGAATCATCCCAAAATGTGTATGTCAGTCAGATAAACACAACACATGCCATCAAAAAAGTCACATCCAACTGTGCCATCACATGTACAAACAACTACAACTACAGCTAGGCAGTGGCACAAATAGAACTAACAAACACATCCAGACATGTAGCCACCACAACAACACCAACACACAGTGAAGAACACTCAAAGGAAGGAATTCTGTGTATGCTGGCCAAGTCAGTGTAGCCAATAGCATCATGGGAGTCGCAGTCACACATATTGCCCCCCCCACAACTGCCCCATCAACACCACCATGAACCATGCGCACATCACAGAGAGTGGAGAAGGACTCACAAGATGGCTGACACTGGCTACTGCTGTGGGGAGCACAAGGCCCTGCTGGCAAATGTGCACCATCAAACAGCAGGACACCACTGACTGACATCCTGAGAGACAACTTACACTCCCTGCAATGCAAGCACGTTCCATGGTGGGATATCTGGCTGGCTGGGTGGGAAGGGGGACTTGCAGCACTGACTATAGTCACAAGCACCTCCCCTCACACCCCCCCCAACACAAACTCCACAGTACCCACCTGGTAGAATGCAATGCCCTCCATCCTAACACAAGATCCCACAAAGAACCACCACCCTGGGTTATGTCGTGTGAAGCACAGGGACACTCTTGGGACTCTTAGCCAAACAACTGCCAGGACAACACTCCCAGCCATCCTGTCAGCACAGCCAGCCCACCCCACAGGGAAGCAGAGTCAAAAGGAAGGAAGCATGGGCATGCTGGGAAGGGGGGTGGAGGCAATAGCATGATGGGAGTCGTAGTCACTGATATTGGTCACCCCCACAACTGTCCCATCAACACCACCCTGAACCATGCTCACATCACAGGGAGTGGAGAAGGACTCACAAGATGGCTGACACTGGCTACTGCTGTGGGGAGCACAAGGCCCTGCTGGCAAATGTGCACCAACAAACAGCAGGACACCACTGACTGTCATCCTGAGAGACAACTTACACTCCCTGCAATGCAAGCATGTTCCATGGTGGGATATCTGGCTGGCTGGGTGGGAAGGGGGACTTGCAGCACTGACTATAGTCACAAGCACCTCCCCTCACACCCCCCAACACAAACTCCACAGTACCCACCTGGTAGAATGCAATGCCCTCCATCCTAACACAAGATCCCACAAAGAACCACCACCCTGGGTTATGTTGTGTGAAGCACAGGGACACTCTTGGGACTCTTAGCCAAACAACTGCCAGGACAACACTCCCAGCCATCCTGTCAGCACAGCCAGCCCACCCCACAGGGAAGCAGAGTCAAAAGGAAGGAAGCATGGGCATGCTGGGAAGGGGGTGGAGGCAATAGCATGATGGGAGTCGTAGTCACTGATATTGGTCACCCCCACAACTGTCCCATCAACACCACCCTGAACCATGCTCACATCACAGGGAGTGGAGAAGGACTCACAAGATGGCTGACACTGGCTACTGCTGTGGGGAGCACAAGGCCCTGCTGCCAACTGTGCACCAACAAACAGCAGGACACCACTGACTGACATCCTGAGAGACAACTTACACTCCCTGCAACGCAAGCACGTTCCATGGTGGGATAACTGACTGGCTGGGTGGGTGGGAAGGAGGTCCGGCTGCCAACCAAACCCAACCAATGCAGACCATGTTCACACCCCAGAAAATACATAGAAATGCCCAAATAATGCAGGACAATGTGCCACACCAATATCAACCCCTGACTGTGACGACTCAGGACAATGCAATGTACAGGCCCGCACCCAGAGGCACAGTCACAACTGTCATGTGTGTCAACCATTGATGCCTGCAGAAACATGACATACATTGTTTGTGTCTCCCAAAAACAGGTGATGATGGGGACACAGCAGCAGATGCTGAGGAGTCCCAGTCCCAGGCTCAAGAGGATGCCGAGCTCACTGGCGTTGTACAGCCTCTGTCCTCTTCGGACGATGAAGAACAACCTGGCACATCCGGTGCAAGTCAACATGCAGCACCAGCAGGACCACCAGCTGCAGCACCAGCAGGACCACCAGCTGCACCCCCTGCACCCACCCCTACAAAGACTGTCACCACAAATACCATCCCTGCCGACATGGACAGAATAAGGAGCAACACCAGCACAGTGACCCTGGACCAACCTGGGGCCATGGACACCACCACCACCACCAACCCCCAAGGTGGACCAGGGTTATCTGTGCGTGCCACTGCACACACTGCACATGTCAGCAGGGGTGGTGGGAGGGGTGGGAGACAGAGGTCGCTGCTTGCAGACGTTGCTGGTGTGCATGATGACCAACAACTGGTACGCATAGCTGATGCGTACCAGTCCAGCACCGGAGAGCTCAGCCAGGTAGTGGGGCTCCTCAGAGACATTAAACAGCAGCAGGCTGCCCATCATGCCCGCTTGGACTCCCACATGTCCCACGTGGAGTCACACATGTCCCGTGTGGACTCACACATGTCCCGCGTGGAGTCCAAGTGGGATGCACTGCATGAGATGACGGCGGTGCACAGGGACATTTTACAATGCCTCCGCCAGATGAACAGCAACCAGTCCACACCTCCCTGTGTGCCAACAACATCTGGTGCCGAACAAACTGCAACTGCCACAGGGAGGGAGGAGGACTCTGGCGGAGAGTCCCCTGCACCGCAGCAGCCTGCACTTGAGGGCCCCCCCCCCAAGAAGAGGGGTCGTCCGAGGAGGGAAAAGTGAGGGGCCGATGGCCAAGCGCAACTCCCAGGAAGCCTGAACCTGTTCTGGATGTTCGCCTTTGTGCACAGACTGTTCACCCTGTTGACGGCAACACTACTCCCACACATTGCATGGGGAGTACAAGTTGGACCAATGTGTCAGACAACTGTGGCCCCGATACTGGGGATCCTGTCTACCCGGACTTTCAATTCACCTAGGAACCTGGGATTGCAAGATTCATGTACAGCACAACCCATCCTATGCACTATTAACACAAATGTATCACAATAAACACACTAATACACCATACTTGCCTCTGTCGTGATTCCAACGTGGGTGCTGTTATGGGGATGATGAACTGCAAAATTACACTGTGTATGCGAACTGCAACAGCAAGGACAACACAGGCATGTGAGTACAGGAAACGTGACACACATGAGGGAGACACACCACCAGGGCTACACGACACATACACACCTAGGCCATCTGACTCATTGCCTACACTGATGTTGCCAGGGAAGACGGTGCAATGCACAGACACCACACCCATTCCCAGTTGTAGTCAAGTAGCCCACAGGTGCAGTAAGCAAATGGCAGTCAAATATGTGCCCACAGACAACGCACATCACAAAGTGAAGCACAGGTTTATTACACAGTTGCAACATGCCGTAACCACTACAGATGCAAGGTAACCCCACCTGGCAGCGGGCACACAGTCAACAACTGTAGACGGAAGGAAGTCCATGGGTGTGGCGCACATCACCTGTAGGGACACAACAGCTACCAGCCTGGATGTGCAATCACGTCGTCGGTGGACACAGTTGACCAAACGAATCTGAAAGTACCCTGTGAAGGACAGAAATGACACACAGTCAAAAGCAATGGAGTACAGGACAGAACAGCAAAACACATGCACAATACATGTTACAAGATACCCACCCAGAACCAAGTTAGCATGTCAACACTGTTGGGGAGTACAGCCCACCTGTCACCACACATCGCAACACACATCCAGTCAAGTGGCCCATGGACACACTCCCACAGCACCAGAGCACCACCCACACATCATGCCAACTCACATCATTGACATGACACCTCAGGATACTCACATTCAGCTAAAGAAGTTGGTGATGAGCTGTGTGCGGACATCACCATCACCATCATCATCATCATCATCGTCACTGGCATCGTGGTCCAGGCCAGGATCCTCCACAGGTGGCGGATGTTGGTCATTGTCATCCTGGATGAGAGGCAACTCCTTCCGCACTGCCAGGTTGTGGAGCATGCAGCAGACGATGATAATCTTGCACACTTTCGCAGGGGCATATGGGAGGGGCCCTCCGGTCTTGTCCAGGCAGCGGAAGCGGCTCTTCAGGAGACCAAAGGTCCGCTCAATCACTCTCCTGGTCCGACCATGTGCCTCATTGTAGCGCATCTGGGCAGGTGTCACAGGGTTCCTGAGGGGTGTCAGCAACCACGGCATGTTGGGGTATCCCGAGTCACCTACGGACAGACAAGTGCACATTAGCTGACTTGGAAAAGTGGGCAGAATACTACAGATCAGATCACACACAATGGCACAAAGTCAGTACACACCGACAAGCCAGGCACGCTGGTTCTGCATCTGTGCCATCATCCTGGGGATGCGACTACTCCTCATCACAAAGGCATCGTGTGCTGAACCAGGGAAACGGGCACACACGTGTGTGATGGTCATGTCTGCAAGACACACCACCAGTGCATTGACAGAGTGGTAGTGCTTGCGGTTCCTGTAGGCCTGCTCCTGGGCCTGTGGTGGTACCAAAGCCACATGTGTCCCATCAATGGAGCCAATTACAAGCGGCATCCTCCCCAGGGCATAAAAGTCACTCTTCACGTCAGTGAGTCGTCGCAGTCTAGGGAAATAGATGTACCGGTTCAGGAAGAGCAACATTGCCGCCAAAACATCGCGGAGCACACGGCTGAACATGGTCTGTGACATCCCACCAGCAGTCGCCACAGTATGTTGGAAGGTACCAGTGGCAAAGAAGTGTAGGGCTGCCATCACCTTCACCTTGGGGGTCAGCGCTGTAGGATACGGCCGGCCAGGCTGCAAATGTGGGGACAACTGCACTGCCAAATCCTCAATCAGCTGCCTGGTGAAGCGGTACCGTCGGATGCTGTCCCGTTCCACCATCGTTGCCAGGTCTGGGAATGGCCGATGGACAGCAGGAGCCCTGCAGTGCAGAGGAGAAGTAAGCAAGATTGTCAGTCACCCCACATATGCGGCATTGAACACACTCAAGATCCCAACATACATCATTATGAGGCACAACTACATGAAGTGTGCAGTACCGGAAGGACATGTATGGTACATACATGGCCAACATCTGTCAACACGGTCCAACAGGTGGCATCAATTAGTCCCAGGTTGGCCCATTGGATATCATGAGGCCGTGTCACAGTTCCCATCTCCTGCTGCCGTGTCACAATAACCCCCACAGGGACATGTGAGGACAGATGTGCCCCAGGCACCACAGCTCAACGACAGGTACATTCCCAGGGACCCTGTAATGCCACATGGACACTGGCATTACATGGAGTATCATGTATACACCACAGCAAAACAACCATGACCCCCACAGGTAGTGGCCCCACTTGCCACGGCAGGACAGACATGGACGTCTGTGACACACACGCACAACATCAGAGTCCATGCACACACAACGTGGATGTGGAGACTGTCTCCCATTGTGCACATGAAATCAGAGACATTGTAAACACCACATGCACAAAGACTGTGGAGGACCATCACTATTGTGCCACTGGGACACCCTGGCTCAAACATACCGTCCCACATGGGACTCACGGGGTATGTGACATGACATACACATACACCACTGTGAAATGTGACCATGGCACATGCACAGATATGAACAGTTGCACATCACAGTGGTCACGTACACGTAACACCCAGGATCCTGTCCCCATGAACACGTGCACAGCCTGGGGGTGGCTGCCCACAGGTGACACCCACAGGACAACATGTACACCAACATACACACAATAGGAAATGCAGCCTTACATGCCTTATGATAAAGTTTGGACAGGCTGTCGTGATGTAGGTGTGCCCCTCACTCCCTGGGAGCTATCTGTGGCTGGCATATGTCCATCTGAGACAGGCATGATGACATATGCCAGTCACATGTACAGTGATGCGTTGAACTGCAATGGACCGATCGGTGCCTCCGGCCGGCCCATTGCTTTCAATGTGTGCGGGTACGCGTTGTACCCCTGTGCGCGTTGAACAGCAATGGACCGATCGGTGCCTCTGGCCGGCCCATTGCTTTCAATGTGTGCGGGTACGCGTTGTACCCCTGTGCGCGTTGAACTGCAATGGACCGATCGGTGCCTCCGGCCGGCCCATTGCTTTCAATGTGTGCGGGTACGCGTTGTACCCCTGTGCGCGTTGAACTGCAATGGACCGATCGTTGCCTCCGGCCGGCCCATTGCTTTCAATGTGTGCGGGTGCGCGTTGTACCCCTGTGCGCGTTGAACTGCAATGGACCGATCGGTGCCTCCGGCCGGCCCATTGCTTTCAATGTGTGTGGGTACGCGTTGTACCCCTGTGCGCGTTGAACTGCAATGGACCGATCGGTGCCTCCGGCCGGCCCATTGCTTTCAATGTGTGCGGTGCACGCGTTGTACCCCTGTGCGCGTTGAACTGCAATGGACCGATCGGTGCCTCCGGCCGGCCCATTGCTTTCAATGTGTGAGGGTACGCGTTGTACCCCTGTGCGCGTTGAACAGCAATGGACCGATCGGTGCCTCCGGCCGGCCCATTGCTTTCAATGTGTCGGGTACGCGTTGTACCCCTGTGCGCGTTGAACTGCAATGGACCGATCGGTGCCTCCGGCCGGCCCATTGCTTTCAATGTGTGCGGGTACGCGTTGTACCCCTGTGCGCGTTGAACAGCAATGGACCGATCGGTGCCTCCGGCCGGCCCATTGCTTTCAATGTGTGCGGGTACGCGTTGTACCCCTGTGCGCGTTGTACCGCAATGGACCGATCGGTGCGCACCCATTGACAATGGGCTTGCCTGGCAACGGACGCGTTTTCGAATTTCGAACGAGTTGGTTGCTGGAAAATCAGTTGGTCACCCACAACAATGTTGCAAAATCATGTATGTCATGAAGTTGAAGATTTGAAGGATGCTGTGGGCGTGTTTTGGTGCTGCTATTCCATGGATTGGCCAGATTCAGAAGATGCAAACGACTTGGACCTATCACTTTGGACACAAGGGACAGTATCTGCCTCTCCAGCACATGTATATTGCTGGCTGTTCCCCTGAGAGCCCACTTGCCTGCACTACATGCTCCAAGACGACATCTGCCACTGCACTGCTGCTGTCTCTGCCCCTCTGGACCCTGCAATGGCACGTACTGTGGAGAGAGCCCCAGCCTTCAGCCTTGAAGAGAACCAGGCCCTGCTGGACAGCCTACTTCCACAGTACAGCAAGCTGTATGGGACACCAGGGGAGCAGGTGAGTGTTCTGTGCACTGCCTTTCTGAATGTGCATTTTGTCTGACTAGCAAGGCTGAGAGTCTGCACGCCACTGGCTAGCAGGCTCACTGAGTAGTTGTCACCCCCCATAGTGTGTAGTGACTTGCACTGGACAGGTATGGTGCAGTGACAGTGCATTTGAACATGGTTTTACTTCCCATGCAATGATACCATGTAGTGACGTCTGGCAAACTGTCCATGGTCAGCTTTGCACTGCCTGTGTACATCATGTGCCCCTGTGATTGAGACATGTATATACAACTGTGTCATGCACGGATATGTTGCATGTGTGGTAATGGCCTTTTCACTTTGTCATCCTCACAGGTTAATGCCCATCGGAAGCAGGAAATCTGGAAGGACATCGTCCGGGCTGTCCGGTCCGTGGGGGTCTACAAGCGCCGGATCCGCAACTGCCAGAAGAGGTGGCAGGACCTTCGGGGCTGGACCCGGAGGATTGCACGGGTCCAGCTGAAGCTGTCGCCTCCTCGCAGGAGGGCGGAACACGGACCCTGACCCCCACATGCTCCAGATCCTGGCGGTGGTCTTTCCAGACCTGGATGGGCAGCTGAAGGCCAGACAGCAGCAAGGAGGGGGTGAGTCAAAGACTGCACTGTGAACTCTGTATTACATGCTTTGTGCCCTCCTCTGGCCTGGTTCAACTGCCACAGTGCAGCAGTCATGTTGTCCAGGAGCCATGTCCCTCTATTGTGCACTGCCCACTGCTCATCTGATACCCAGGTGTGGCCCTTACAGTCAGGGAATTGTGTCACTTGGGACTGTGTCCTTGCAGTTTGCTTCACTAAAGGTGGGGGACAGCATCTGTTTCCCTAACTCTGTTGTGGGCATCATGGGTGGGTCCATTGTTCACACAACGCCTGGGTTTGGACATGTGATCTGCGTGTTGCTTTGATATGCGGTCCACTTGCTGAGCTGAGCCACCACATGTGCCAGGGGTATGTGGCACACGCCCATGCAGCGGGTGGGAACAATGTTTGTGCCCCAGGAGTGTGCAGATTACGTGTGTCACACATACATAGCCAGCTATCCACTGTCCAGGGCACATCCCTCATTCATGTGGAGCAGGACAGTCATGCCTACTCCAGGCCATGCAATGCACTCTGTACTCCCACTCCCGTGTATCAGCTGACACATTGTGCACAGTGATTTGACCCCTCCGGTGTCTGCCTCTGTGTCAGTGTGCTGTGGATTAGTTGCCAGGACTGCTGGGGTGTTTCTTGGTAGGGGCTCAGCATGCCCCTGGAGATGTGACCATAGGAGACGATACTTGTGTGTCACATAGGTGTTTGATCAGCTGCCCGTGCAGACTGGGGTATGCGAATGTGATGTTCAGGCAGCTGTTCCCCATTCACAGCAAATTGTGAGGGGCTCAGGTTCAGAGGGTAGTGTCACAGGTCTCCCATATGTCCAATAGCTGTGACCTGGACAGATGAGGGTTGAGATGATGTGTTGTGTGGGGGATGTACATGTGCACTTGTGCAGCTCCAGGACTTGCATTCCCCATGACCTACTATTGTGACACAGTGCATAGTGTTGTTGTCT